>VDFB02373365.1:36460028-36819878 GCA_007258455.2 Sequoia sempervirens
GCATTTAAGTCTAATGGACCTATCTTTCCCTTAATTCAATGTTGTAAAATATATTTAATTGTATTTTCACATTAATACAGAAGGCTTGTAAATTAAACTTGGCCTTAATCTAGTGTTGTAATGTGTTTTACACATTCACATTGGATCTTGTACCTTTCTAGGAAAAGTGGACCTCATTTTAATGTTGTAGAGTGTATTTAAACACACTTTCACATTAAAATTTGTGTCTCTATCCCTAATCACCCTTTATATTATCATTAATAGGCCTTTAGGCCCCTTATTTTTACATCCTAAGGCATATTTTGACTAAAAACAAGACTAGATCAACATAAGAGCTTCAATTTTCCATTCCACGACATTCTGGAAAGTAAAATAGCCCATGTGGGATCCATTTGCCACTTTGGGTGAATGATCCCCATCTAGGTGGGACTCATTTTCCCAGGATAGTGAATAATTCCCATTTGGCCTATTTTTGAGGTTTGAGCAAGAAAAAGTAGGTTTTTAATTCAAATTTCTTCAATGTTAGCCTTGGGGATCAAATTAATGACCATTTGAGTGCCTTGCCTATAAAAGAAAGATCTCAAATCATTATTTCACCATCCATCCATGTTTTCATGTCAAGCACTCAAGGGTTAAGCATTTTGAAAGTCTTCAGAAGGTCATCACGATAGCTTTCAAGATCAATTCTAAGGTATTCAAGGGTGTATTTTTCATCAATTGTTGTAGAAATTCAAGATCCATCATCATGGAAGGGTTATAATTACATTACTTTATGTTCATTCTTCATTATATTATTTCATCATTTGGTTTAATTACCTAAAAGGGGTTTGACCAAGGAAAACCTCTATCCCCCCTAACAATCAACATTTTCTCTCTTTCTTTTGTGTGATAGCAAAACTAGGTGATTTTAAGGCTTGGAGATGATTGAAGAATAGGTTAAAACTTGTTGGAGTCATTTCCCTATTGGAAAGTTCAAAATCCTCAAAAAAAAATCACTTACAACCATGAAAATCAGGTTTCAAATTTGGACACTTGGAGGTACAGATTAAGTAGATCGAGAGATACAAATTCCACTTTTGAGTTTCTAGAAAATTCAAAGTGGACTCATTCACCAAGAGTGGTGAATGAGTCCCACTGTACCTATTTTTTAGATATTTTTGTGGATTTGGATACCCATTTGGCTAAAATAGGCTTTGGTGTAGTTTTCCAAATTTGGAACTAATTCACCCAGAATGGCGAATGAGTACCATTAGGTTTAAAAATTAGCATTTTTAGGATTTTAGAGCTCCATTTAATCTCCAACAAAATTATAGGTGCAAACTTCTAGTTTTGTAGCTTTCTATTTTGTTTCATGGTCATTTCTAGGTCATTTAGAATTATTTTGCATATCACACCATGTTTTCCAACATTTCATGTTTTGCAAGTTTACACTTGGTGGTGAACCCCTTTCTTTTCTAAATCAAATCCTAGGATACCTTATTGTAATATCTCTTACATCCTTTATTGGGTTCAAATATCTAAGGTATCCTTGAGTGTGGCAATTGCGAAATTGGATCCCTTTCTTTGTATCCCCATTTCATGTGAACAAGGAAGTGAAGCATCCATTTCCATTGACCACAAAATCTAACCATGGAATATGATGAACCCTTTATTTTCTCCTCTCCTAAAAGCTCTCCTACTACGATAGATATTATGGAACAAAATGAGACCTTAGAGAAAAAGAATAAAATTATAGACAATCATAAAAATCAAATTTTGCCTTCTCTTACTATCTCTCCTACATGTGAAGAATATATTTTGATGTTATAAAAACCAATCGATGAGATTCATTAGAATCTTATTTGTCTCTCTTCCCCTAGGGAAAACATTATTAAACAAGAGAATACCATCATTGATAAGCAAGAAAATCCAACCATTGATACCTCTCATACTTGTGATGAATTCATTTTATGAGAACCAACCTTTCTATGACATGAAAATCTAGTTTGTATTTCTCCTAAAAAATCTCCTACTAGGGAGGATATCATGGTGCAAGAAAAAGAGAACATTGACACATATCTTTCAAACACTAGTAATGAGGCTTCCTTAGATGAAGATGATGAAGTAACATTACACTCCCCTTCACTAAGAGATAATGAGAATAATGATAATTCTTCTAAAGTTATGCACATTAGATATCCCTTGAAGTACTCTCCTGAGCCTAAAATCATCCTTTATGCACCCTCAAACCAACCACAAACTAAAAATATATATGTCCTCATCTTAAAACCACCTAAGAACAATTTTTTGCAAAAATTGAGTTATAATGTCATTGCTCATACATATAAGACCAAAAACAATCCACAACCAAGAAAAATGACTTCAAAATCCCCCACCTTACCTCAACCTATATTGCATAGTTCCCCTCATTTTCCTTTACATAATAGAAAGGAGTACGATCTTTTTGAACAAATTAAGAACACACCTACTAAGATATCATTATGAGAGAAGTTGTTTGGGTAGATACCAAACTGGTTGCTCACAAATTGGAGAATTAATAAGAAAAATTGGAGATTTGGATATGCCCTTGCTACATTCTTTGGGAAATTCCAGAGAAGAATGAACAAAACATGAGAATTCCAAGAGAACTAGTCACAAAATATAAAGATGATATAACATTTTTGGTATCCACTGATAGTTGTATCATCAATGAATTTGAATCGAGAAGCTAATGGATTCATGATCTAGGGTATGAGGTTGAAAATAATTATGATGTTGGTTGTATTGAAATGCCAATCAATAGGCCTTGAGATCCCATCATACCTAGATTTGGGACTTCTACTAAAATAGCTTGAGAAACTCTTGAAAAATATAAGTTGATCTTTGGTAAATCAATGTCTTCCTCCAAAGAAATGAGAAAATTTATTGAGGTTCATGCATCAGTTACTCAGATTGAGCTAGCTCCAAGGAGACTTAAGCAACTAGCTAGGAGAAAATCACATCTTCAGACAGTTCCCAATGCAGTCACTAGATCTTCTAAATCCATTCTGGAAAGCACAAATTCATTGACTAATAAATTCAAAGAAATGAAGAGTCAAGCAGTAAGTGAAATGGTCACTTGGGTCAAAGAAAAAGGATTGTTGGAAATTGAAGATAGGTATAAATCTACACATTACACTACACTTTAGAGACTCAAAGAGATTGAAAAGTGTGACAAAGAGGCCAAAATTCTATTATCATTTTGTTGGACATTTCCTAATGTGATTTGAAGATTTAAGGTTGTTGATGACACTATTGAGACTCAAATAAAATTTTCCTCCAACACCTTTAATCCAATTCTTGATATGGATGATCAAACCTAGTACAAATTTAAGTGTAGAAAATTGTATTCCCTTTTTGGAGATGGTACAATTTCACACTTACTTTGGACTTATTTTAGTACTCTTGCATTTGTAACCCTTTAAATCATGATTAATAGGCCCCTAATAGCCTTTATTTCATATCTCAAGGCTTGTTTTAGTTGAAATCCTGACAAAATCAACAAAATCATTCAATTTTCTAACACCCCAACATTGGCCCACCTTGAAAAGCTAGGCTGGGACTCATACGCCACCTTGGGAATATGAGCCCCCTAGGTGGCACCCATATGCCACAAGTGGCACATCAGTCCTATGTGGACCCTTTTAGGGGTTGAGTAGGAAATTAAGGTTTTCAATTCAATTTTTTGGTTGATGTCGACATTTGAGATCTAAATAATGGTAAATTAGATGAAGTTCCTATATAAACATGGTTTCAAATCATTATTTTCATCTAGAGAAAGCAATTCAAGATCTAAGCATTCACAGGCATTCAAGAGAAAGTAACAAACAAAGTTGAATCCTTGGAGTAGCATTATAGTTTTTTTGTAGGTATTCAAGCTCACTTTCATTTAAGATCTAGCATTTTCAAAGATTGATGATGGTTTCCTATGGTGAATCATGATGGATTCTAGGTTGGTGAGATGTAACTAGCCATTAGGCTAAGCCTAATGACTTGTTTCCCAAGTGATTCCATCATCCATTATCATTCTACTTTTAGCCTAAAGTAAGTTACATGCATTATTGTGGCTTATTAAGGTGATTAGAGATCTACCTAAGTGAGTCATCATCTTCATACTTCATTCATGCATCTCATTCTAGCACATTAGAATAGGTTTGCTTACATTTCAAATTTCCTAATCTTAGATACACTTAAGGTTATGGTTTATATTCACATTTACTTTCAAGATCCATTGTTTCTATCAAGGTTTAATTACCAAACTAGGGGTTTGACTAAGGAAAACCCCTCATAAGAAAATCAATACAGTATTCTATTTTGCAAGTCTTTTTACAGGTTCAAATCAAGAAATCAAATTGGGAATCTAGAGAAGAGATCGAGGAACATAGACTTTGACTTTCCATAAAAGTAGAATGGGACTTATTAGGACTAAAAATCCTATTCACTATTGGTTACATTTGTTTTCATAAAGTGCAGAAATTCGTGTGACCAAATCCATTTCATAACCCATGATCCCATGAATATGGCCTTTGGCATATAAGCGTCTCCTTAATCATAGTTGAGAAAAAACTATAAGAGCAATTGATCCTTATCAAGAAGATCATGTGCATGCCTTTTCAATTAACAATTCATAGCCCTTTATTGAATTTTTTTTCATATTGGGAAGAGATGAATAAAGATACAACAATCAAAGATCTCAAAGACAACAGGTGTGCATAATCAGGAAGACAATGCATAACATTTCATTGATGAAAAACTTATCGGCAAAATCAAGCTACTCGAAGGGAAATTTTCAAATCACATCGAGCTTGTGCATCACATCGATGGAGACCTTATTGGGGAGAAACATACATACTTTCACTGATAAAACAAGAGAAAAATTGTATTAGAGAGACATTTATGATTAGAGTAAGTACCCTAGATCTCTCTAACCATGTGGGTTACTCCGATGAGGGAAACTAGACAATTTTTCAAGGAAAATCTCATTGACTTATCGCAATGAACAAAGTGGTAGAGGAAACACATTGGGGAGACCAAGTATATCAAAAAGGAATTTTATTCTCTCAATGATGGCATATGTCAGCCCGATGGTAATATGGAATGACCGTTATTTTTCGGATAGATACTGGGTGATGATTAAAAGGATTTCTAGTGGTCCAAACCACCCTAATATCGGGTAGACTTCATAACATTCTCCCCAATATATTAGGAGATGAAAAGCAAGAGAAAAGGTAGTTGTGCAATATTGGTGAGAGTATTAAGTTGTCTTCCTGACTAAATAAGAGAACCAAAGGGACACTTAATATCAAAAGGACATTTAGTTGGTCTTAGCAATCGGTTATGAACATATAAAAAAAGATGGTGTCAAATAAAGTACATAGATCAGCCTAAGACTAGAGGGGTCCCACCAATGTAATCTTCTTGTATCGCTCTGACATTTCAAAATTTGAAAAAAATGTTGCATTCATTTCCAGTGGCGGACATTAATGACTACACAAATGAACCTCATATGAACACTTTTTTATTGAGACGGGATTGAACCAAAAAAAATTTCAGAAGTTGCAGTGAAGAAGGACATGAGATTGAGCAGAAGTCAAGGAATTCAATGTGCCCAAAAACATACAAGTAAGCATTCAAAATATCCCTACAATTTATAGATTGTAATTTAATTTTTCCATCTTATAGAGAAATAAGATGGAAAGTTCTACAAAAACAAAAAACAAGAAGCAACAAGGTGAAAGTACCTAGTCTAAAAGTAAGAAGAAAAAAACTAAAACGGGACTTGAGTTGAAAAAAAAAGAATGAAAAACTAAACCAAGCCCTCATTGATCAATTTCTTGGTTCAGGGCCAAAAGCTAGAAGGTCTACACAATTGAGGGCTAATGTAGAAAGATTAGAAGATAAATAAAAAAATGTAGGTGATGTGTGGACCCCCATTAGGGGAAATGAATTGTTCATATTTCATTATTGTCGAAGAAGTATATTTGAACCAATTTGTAACCCTTGGAATTTCAATTTGGGAAATTTGGTTGTTCGTAACATCTTTGTGAATATAGACCTTGTAAAAAAAATTTCCAATAATTATAACCTGAATCTTAAAGCCATTTGCAATTTGCAAGGAGAACCTTTCATACATGTATCCAAAATTGTGCTTTGTGAATTATTCAACTTAGATGACACATGTGATCAACCTATAGTGATTGAGGATTTAGAAAAGGAATACTGGAGGATGGACACTACCTACAAGGGATGGAGGTTACCATTACATAGGCCTAGAGAAGACGAAAACCTAGTACCACTTGAGGATGGTGATGGACCTCCCTTTCATGTTGATTTTGTTGAGCCCTATTTAAAACATACTTACTTCTCAATGGGTCAAATAATGGGAATAGAGGTCTCTGAATTTATGTCTATAGGGCCAATGGTGATTTTTGCAGACATATAATGTCACAATGCAAGACCTTTTGATTATGATTCACACATTTCTAGAGGGATGAATCAAGGCAAATGGCCATCAAGAATGGATCTCCCACACTTCACTTTAAACATTATTCCCTTCTCATGCACATGATATTTTACTATGGACAAGAGTTAGGAATATGTCCAGAGGAATTAAGAATCACACAAGTGGATAAAGAGGGTCAACCATTATTGATACAATTATGGACCTCCATTTGGGACAATAGATTTTTCAATTCCAATTATGTTTATTTTGAAGAAAATTTTTTCAAGACATTGTATAGTTTTTATGATCACCATTGTGATTATTCATTGTCTAATAAGATCAAAATATTCTTAAGGCCTAAAGATTTCAATGTACCACCAACTATAAGTCATAATTGGGGTGACTGGTATTGCTATGTTGATTCCACTATGATCAGGGTTTATGGTTTTGAAGACACACCTTTCCAATTACCCAATATTGTGCCAAACAAAATTTCATATCTAGATATTGTCAGGAAACTAGATTATTCCAATGTCATGAACTTGAGTGCATATGAAAAATAGTCATTCATTCCTAGTACATTGTGTTTTGGGGATTTTAATGTGGTGTCAAAAGAAGGATATGATCTCATTTTGGATAAATTGTCACATTTCAATATGAAGAAGGCTACACCAAGGGAAGGATTTGATCCTAAAGGTTTTATTGATTTTTCTGGGAAAAAATAGAATTTAGGTGGATATGTTCATGTACCATATCCTCATGATGATATTATTAGAAACATGGAAGAAACAAAGACTAATTTGGAAATTGATAATTACAATAGAGAAATTGAATAGAAGATGAAGGAGATACAAGAAGAAAAAGTGTTATCCTCTAGTAGTGAGGAATCTTTTGAAGAAAATGAACCACAAATCCAACTTGATAAGATCCCCAAACAAAGAACAAGAAGTTGGGGAATCATTTGACACAGATGCTAGGCAATTGGCTTATAAATATTTTGTCTCATATGACCTGTTTATTAAATCTCCTGAATTTAAATCTTTCTTGTAAAAACAAAAGGGAAAAACAATAAGGGAATTAGTTGTATAAATCACACACACTAATGAAAGCTAGTTGTTGAGCACATTGAAAGTGGATGTGGAGAATGAAATGAAGAACATGACTGTAGAGAAAGGAAGAAAATTATTAGAGGAGTCTAGTGTGATGATCATTCCTAGTTTGGACTTAAACTCTGCTTTAGTTTTTGATAATTTTTTCCACAATAATGATGCCAAACACAAATTTAGTTTAGAAGGGGTAACAAAGGTATACACTAGGTCAAGATACAATCCTGGTGATAATTCTCTTATGATTTGGGCTCTATACCCCCCACATAAGAAGTCTATAATTATTGATTAGAATTTGGTCATGTGATGACATTAAAAGTGGGTGAAATTGATCCTATGGTCACATCTAATATTGGCATAAATTTAGCCAAATTGAACAAAACAAAAATTCAAATGTTGATTAAAGAATGAGATATGTAAAAGTTGAACAATGAAAGGAATCTCAAAGAAAATGATTTTCTAAGAGACACAATCAAGAATACATTCAAAGGATCCACTAAAATGTTGACTCAAGGAGAAGGCTCCCAATCAAAAGGACAAGTGTTAGGAATTTCAAATGAATAATCAACAGATGCACACTCAAGTGATCAAGGCTAGGTTTGACACACTTTCTACAATACTCCAGAAGAGGTACACTAATATGATGATCCAAATGGACAAGTTCTAGGTAACTCACTCTAATATTAACACTACCATTCAAGAACATAAAAGGATAAATGACAAGCTTCAAGAAAAGCTCCAAGAGATACAAAAAAGAAACTCTTCTAATATTGGGTTCATTGCAGCTATTAAAGACCTAATAAGGAAGCATAAAGACAATTATAAGGAACTTCAAGTAGATGCCAAGAAGTTTATTGATGCTTCAAAAGAGGGTGTGAATACATTGTTTAATGATAATGGAGAACTAAAAAGTCAGAATGAATGGATGAAAGAGTGTTGACTAATACTGTAGGGAGCCTTGGAAGCAACTAAGGATTAAGATCTAGCATTAGAAGAGGCTTGTGAGCATTTGGAAAGGATGATTACTATGGAGATTGTAGCGAGGAATGCTATGGAGGATGTTGATATGCACTTGAGTCAAGAGTACCTAGATCATATTACACAAACTCATTTGTGGCTCATTAGAGGTTAATTTTAATATTTTATGTGTTGTTAAATTCCCAAAAAGACACTGATGAAGAGGTATACCCTCTTCAAGATATTGCTATGTAAGTTGAACATGTGATGATTTAATGAAAAGAGTGAAAAGGAAGAGAATAGAGAGATATACAAAAGAAGAAAAATTTATAATATATATCATGTAGATTATACTGTAAAGGATCATGATGCATGCATGAATTTTTGCAAAAATGAATAGATCTTTAATTCTGTGTGACTGCATATTGGTGTCTATTGTTTGTTGATTCAAACAATTATTTGGCTATCTCCACATTGCTATTTCTCTGTTATTTTAACTTGTGTATCCAAGTTGATATTCAGTTTCATCAGACACATTTTTTGTTATTGTGTAATGACATTAATTGGTTTCCATCAAAGAATTAAAATACTTTTAACTAATTATAGTAACTTGGAAGTAATGTTTGGATCAATAAGAAGAGCTCTATAATTGATAAGACTTCCATACTGTCTCCAAATCGATATTATCTTGTTATCCAAACTAAGGATATACTTCATTTTTCAATACACATTTGTTGTCACTGTGTGATTATTTTTAACTGGTTCATTCAAAGAAGGATTAAAATCCTTTTAAATAAGTCACAATAACCTGATAGGATCAATTGGATCAATAAGTAGAGTTTGTTAGTCACATTCTTGCACGTTTATACAAGGTATAAATAAACATAAGTGATAAACAATTAGAATGATAACCAATACTATTCACCTATCATAAAACTTCATTGAATCTACTTACCCAAAAAGGTCTCCTTACCCAAAAAGGAACTGATCCACTTCACATTTTATTATACCTTACTCATCCACTTTCATATTCTATATTTCCAATTATCACATTAGGAGTAGGAGTAGTTAACAAACCTTCATCTATTCCACACTTTATTCCACTATGGATAGATCCATAAATTCAATTAACTCACACAACCCTTAGATCTACTTCAACTATCAAGGTCCACCCACCTAGGTTTAGTAGAGTTTGAAGTGCAGGGAGTCATCAACCATATAAGTTAACTCCATTTGTTGGTTCAAAAATGTTGTAAGTTTGATCATAGAGCTTGGCATCCTCTTAGGATTTGTAACCTACATTTTTTAGATCCAATAGGACTGATACACCACTTGTGGTGTATGAGTCCCAGTATAGTGGATTTTCCATATTTCAAGAGTTCTAGACTTGTCACTATCATATTTTTATTCCTACCCAAAAACCCTAATCTGAGACTAAATTTACAAGTCTAGCATATGAGTCCTAGTGAGCATTATAATTATAATTTTCAACATTTCAAATCTTCATTCAAGCTACCATAGATTTCTAAGTGCACCTCCCTAATTTCTCAATTTACTATTTTGATTTTCATTCATTTATAGGTTATTTATTTAAGCTTTGCATATCAATAGGTTTTGCATGTTACTAGTCTTTCAAAGCCCTAGCTTGGTGGTGAAACCCTCTTTGGTCTTTATTCACACCCTAGGAAAACCTTTAGTAGATCTCTTTCCCTCATTTCATCCTTGGATTAAGATCTCTAAGGTTTCTTTGAGTGAAACTAAGTGAAACGGGTCCTAAACCCTAGTTCTATCTTCCAAAAAGATTAGAGCCCCCTATTTCTTAGGTTTCATTTTGGTGAACCTTCCCTTTAGAAAATTTCATTTTATGATTTCGAGTGCATTATAATCTTATATATATCTTGCATCAACTTTGCATTAGGTCTTACATTAGTTAATTTTCATCTAGGGTTTCTAAATTTTGTGTTAGTGAAAGTACATATAGGTTGCATTTTTACTTGTTGCATCATTGAAATTCAATTGAAATATGCACTTGAAATCAATCTAGACATAATATAGAATATAAAACATAACATTTAGATAGAATTTTCTAAAAACAATACAAAAACCCTAATCTGGGACTCATACACCCCTTTGGGCAATTTAGTCCCAGTATAGATGGTTTTTCCTGATTTTTGAGTATTTTGTGATGACTGTTATTCACTATTTGAAACCTTGAAAAACCTTGATTAGTAATCATACACCCCTTTGGGTGGTTTATTCTTGTTTCAAATTTTAAATAACATTTTATAGCATTAAATTTTTTGTTTCTATCCTTCTATTTACTTTCATAAGCTTTTTGTTTCAATTTGTTCAATCACTATTCTATGCATTTCATTAGATTTAGCTTAATTTAGATTCAGTTTAATTGTGGATAGAATTAGATTACTATGCTTTCATTTCCAGCATTAGTTCATAGTTTGGTAAGATTAGATTACATTTGTCATTCATTAGAAAACAAAACCAAAAACACCTATAAAATTGATAAACCACTTGGAGAAAGCATAGTTATTTGAGTATATCAAATCTCTTTTTCTATGTTAACCTAACCATCAAGCCTTTTAGTCATGATTACTTTGACATGTTAGATGAAGCCACTGATTACTTCATCGCATAAGGTTCATCCACTAAGTCTTGCTATAAACAACTGAAATCAAGAGAAGTTAATGTAATTCAACCTCAAATCATCCTCTACCCACCTTTGCATACATCTCAAACTCAAAACAAACCCATTTTAACCTGTGAACCACCTAAGAATAATGATTCACAACAATCAAGTTATAATACCATTTCTCATACATATAACACTAGAAAAAATCCATAACCAAAACAATGCACTCCAACATCTTTAACTTTTCCTAACCTTGTCTTGCCTAGTTCCCCTTATTTTCCTTTGAATAATAGGAAGGAATATGATCTTGTTGAACAACTTAAGAATACTCCTGAAAAAATATCCCCATGGGATTTGATACAAAATTCACCTAATTATCATATTATGCTTCAAACCACCTTGCAACAAGTATTACTCCTTCTATTATAAATGCAAATGATGTGGTAGCTCTAATTCAAGGAATGAATGTGGTTAATGTAGACATTACTTTTCATCAACATGAGCTACCTCCTTTGGAAATGAGAAAAAGAAATGATTCATGATAATAGATATCTATAATAGGTTGGGAATAAAAAGAACCCTTGTTGAAAATGGCTTCACCCTTGATGTTTTTAGTGTGACCCTTTTGGATAGACTTGGCATGGATATATCAATAATTCAACTTGATTCCTTATCGATTTGAGGATTTGACAATGTAGAAAAGAAATTGCTTGGTGTAATTACTTTTCCTATTATAGTTGTAAAGGCCACCTTACAAACTCCTATTCATGTTGAATTCCTGACCATCTTTCATACCATCTTCTTTTAGGAAGACCTTCAATTCATGAGATGCATGTAGTGCCTTCTTTTCTTCATTGTATCATGACTTTTTTCTAGAACAATAAGGTATAACAAGTTGAAATAGATGTCGAGCTTGATAGTTTATTGCAAAAAAAGGAATGAAAAGTCCTATAAACACATTAATTCCAACATCAAACATAGAACCTATAAAATAAGAGAAACAAGTGATGGAAAAAGTATCAAAGTTATTGGAAGATGATTGGGGTTCCTTAGAGTTCACACCTTCATTTATGGGAGAATACAAAATCACAACAAAGGAAATAAAAGAGCAAGAGAAACCAGTAGAATTCCAACACAAAATTCAAAAGAGAACTCACAAGCATCTATCTCATCTACCCTTGAAGATGACATAAGCTATACAAAAAACTTTGATGAGATATACTATCAACAACAACCAAACCTGAAATAAATGGAGAGAATTTATGGAAAATGTTATAAGTTTATTAAAAATCTTGGTTATAGTGGAAAAGTGTGTGGAAAGAAAGAACAAGGAATTTGTGTCCCTATTGAGCCTAATACACAAGAAACAACAAATGGTTTGGGATATTTCCCTCCTAAGATAATGCAAGCAAAAAAAATACCTTCATTGAACATTAACACCATCATGTGTAACTCTAAAACAACTCTCACCTTGAAGCATCCTAAATTGATTGACACAACTTGTGAAGAATCATCAGAATAATTTGAAGACGATGAAGCCTTGAAATACATGTTAGGATTTATGATAAACCATTTACTCCTAAAAATAAATGAGTTACATGTGCTATGATTAGTGCTAAGCAAGAATATGGAGAAAAGGAAAGCAAGGAGATTGTTAAAAACAACGAAAAATACAACCCTGAATTTCCAAAATAGAGTGCACTTCGTTTAGTGGATACAATCAACATATAGATGGATATTAATAACACAAATAAAGTGATTAAGATAGGAAAGTTCCTTGAAAAAGAAGAACAAGAAGACCATGCACCTTTACTCAATGACTTTCCTGAACTTTTTGCTTGGACTTATTTAGATATGTTAGGAATTGATGCTAAGATAGCAACGCACAACATAGTCCTGATTGAAAATGCTAAAACAATTAGACAAAAGATACAAAAAATGAATCCTAAGATATCCTTATTGGTTAAGGCCAATATTGAGAAACTTCTCAAGGTTTGTTTCATACGCCCTATAGATTATTCTCTTTGAATCTCGAACATTGTTGTAGTCACGAACTCTAATAATCAAATTAGGATGTGTATGGATTTTTGTGATTTAAATAAAGCATCTATGAAAGATGATTTTCCCCTTCCTAATATTGACATGATAGTGGATTCGATTGCAGGATATGCTTTGTTGTCATTCATGGATGGATTTTCTAGATATAATAAAATCTTCATTAACCCTCAAGATCAATACAAAATAGCATTTACTATTGCTTAGGGAAAATTTTGTTGGGTATTCATTCCTTTGGGATTGAAGAATGTGGGCGCAACATATCAACAAGCTATGAAATTGATATTTCATGATTAAATACATAAGATTTTGGAAGATTACATTTATGATATTCTAGCCAAATCTTTAAATCGACAAGATAATGTGAATATACATCAAAAAATCTTCGGGTGAATGTAATATAACATGAGATTAACTATGAAAAAATGTGTCTTCGGTGTAGATAGTGGAAATTTTTTAGGTTTTATATTATCTCATAGAGGAATTGAGATGGACACAAAGAAAATTGATGCTATAGTTAACATGCCATCTCCTTGAAACATTTCTCCATTATGCACTTTACAAGGAAAAATTTAGGCTATTCGTTGTTTTGTAGCATCCCTAGTAGACTGAACATTACCCTTTACACATCTTCTTAAGGAGGTTTAGTTTAACTAGAATAAGGATTGTAAACAATATTTTGATAGTTTGAAATATTACCTTGCTACTCCACCTATTTTACAACCCACTATGCAAGAAAAACTATTCATCCTTTATATGACAACATTGGCCCATTCTCTCACAACATTGTTGGCTCAACAAGAAGAAAATGACAAAGAACATCCTATTTGTTACATTAGTCAAACTCTGATTGATTATGAAACATGATACACAATGATAGAAAAATAATGTTTGGCCTTTGTATTCGCTACTAGTAAATTGAGACATTACTTGCTAAATGGTGAAATACATGTGATGATGAAATTTGATCCTTTAAAACATATTTTCACTAAAATAGACTTATCATGATGCTTAGCTAAGTGGGTTATAGTGTTAATTGAGTTTGACCTTTTCGTTTATTTCAAAAAAATCAATTAAAGGACAATACTTGATTGACTAATTAGCTTATGCTCCCTCTCCCCTTGCATTACCTAATAATTATTTGTTCCCTGATGATAATGTATTGAAGATTGAACCTAATACATGGGAGTTATACTTAGGTGTAGAATAGGCTCCAGTACAGGGGTTATAATAATCTCGTCTGAAGGAGATCTTATTCCCTTGTATTATCACTTAAACTTCCTATACACAAACAACATAGTAGAGTATGAAGCGTTAATTGTTGTACTGTAGCTCGCTTTAATCATGGGAGCTCAAGATCTTAAGATATTTTGCAATTCACAATTAGTTATTAAACAAATAAACTAAATGAATCAAGAAAAACATGACAAATTATCAAAATACAAGGATCTCACAATGACTTTGTTAGAGAGGTTTGATTTGTACACCAATGACAACATCCCAAGTGAAGATAATCGACATGTGGATGCAATGGAAAGTATGGATTCCCTTTTATCTCCTAAAGATCCTTCAAAATATTTCACATTTATTATTCATACAATTATGAAACCATCAATATAATTTAAGGTTGAGGAAGTATTATCAACAACTATAGAAAGATCTAGTGAATGGTATGCACCGATCTTTAATTATTTAAAAGAGGGTATCTTCCCTTAGTTGACCACTAAGAATACTTGAGATCGCCTTCAAAAACTCATGTCTAGGTATATCATCCTTGATGATGTGTTTTGCAAAAGGTCATTATATGGTCTTTTTATTAGATTCCTTAAACAATCTAAAATCCCCATAACACTTGCAAAAGCTCATGTGGGTGCTTGTGGGGTCCATTTTGGAGGAAGATCATTAGTTAAAAAGTTAATTTGCATAGGATACTATTGGAGAAATATGGAACAATATTTCTTTGAATACATTAAGAAATGTCATAAATGTCAAGAACATAACAATTTGATTCTCACTCCTACTTTTGATCTTCGTGCTCAAATACCTATTTGGCCATTTTTGATATGGGGTTTGGATCCTATTCAAAAAAATTCACCACCTTCCCCTACTAGATATACATTCATAATCACCGCAACAAATTATTTCATGAAATGAGTAGAAGCGATTCCTCTTCGTTCAATAATTTCCAATGTAATATGTCAATTCATATTGGAACACATTATTGCTTGCTTTGGACTTCCCTTCGCATTAGTTTCAGAAAATGGGATACCTTTTAAGAATAATGATGTGAATACCTTCTTAGAAACGTTCCACATCCAACATCATTTTTCAACAC
Organism: Sequoia sempervirens; assembly: GCA_007258455.2. Taxonomy (NCBI): domain Eukaryota; kingdom Viridiplantae; phylum Streptophyta; class Pinopsida; order Cupressales; family Cupressaceae; genus Sequoia; species Sequoia sempervirens. The sequence continues at coordinate 36,475,589 of VDFB02373365.1, forward strand.
CTTACTACCTGCTATCTAATGGTCAAGTTGAATCAACTAATAAGGATCTTAAGAAAATATGAAGGAAAATAGTCAGCAAGAATAATAAGGATTGGCACACACAATTTTCATATGTGTTATGGGCATATCGTACTAGTATTAGAACATCAACCATAAATACTCGTTATATCCTTGTCTATGGTGTCAAAGCAATAATTCCATTGGAGTTAGAGATTACTTCATTAAGAATTTCTCTTCAAGGACTTATTGATGACAATACTTATAAGGAACAATGATTACACTAGCTTGATGCTTGATGAATAGTGCATTAATGCTCTTGAGCATCTCCAAGATTACTCTAGAAAAATATAACATAGTTACAATGATAATGTTATCCCTCCCACATTTACTATAGGTGATTTGGTGTTATTTGAGAATCAATGTAATGTCAATTCCGCCTCGACTGAAAAAGGAAAATTCAGCCCTAATTGGTTAGGATCTTATATAATCAATGAAAGCTATGGGTCTAGAACAAAAAAATTAACAAAAATGGATGACACACCTCTTAAAGAGCCTATTAATATCATTCATTTGTGTTGGTACTATTTCCAATCTTCTTGAATAGTGTGAATGATAAAGAAGTGATGTTAGAATTAGTAGATGGAAATCTCTATTCTCGTGCATTGCTTCATTCTTGACAAACAATCATTTTTGTGTCTTGAATACTAAAGTAATTATTTAAGTTAATTTAACTTTAGATGATTACTTTAGGTTTTATACTATTCAATTTAATGGGTATGTGTAGGATTATGATGGGCCAAAAAGTGGCAATATGATGGGTATGTGGCCTACGACATTTTTTTACCCAAAATTGATGAAACAAAAAGGTTTTTAAAGGAGATTCTCAGCTTTCCACCAATATAAATTATGCTTTACTTTTAATTTAATAAGTAATTATTATTCATTTTCTATTCAAATTACAACTAAAGTCTTGATTAATAGACTAATTGAAAAACATATATAGCTTTCAAATGGTATCACATTTTTGAATCCAAAAATGCATCACATTCTATGCTTCACATACTATAGTATTAAAATAAGTAAAATTGAATTTCATGAAGTTTTGACTAAGTTAAGGTGGTGACATATGATTTTTTATATTTTTAAAAGTTGTAATAAAAATTCATAATTAATTATTTACTTGGAAAAAATTACAAAAAATATGCATCACATCAGGATATGAGTCCTCTACTTATATCTAAAATATTATAAATTTTTTATCATTTTATTGTGGTTAGGTTGGTTAGACACCTACTTCTTATTTTTTCCCTAAAATTTAAGTACTACTACATTGAAATTTTAAATTTTCATGAAATAGATTTTTTTTTTAAACAAACCTAGTAGTTTAGAAACTACATTCAATTTTCTACAAATTCTATTATTACATATTTTTGAAATAATATACATAACTTATTCAAATTTTTATGTCAAGTTGCCTAACTCTAATTTTTCTAATTTTTTTGCCACTTAAGGGCCTATTTTTTCCATGATGATCCTGCACATACCCTAATCTTGTATGTTTTGTTAGATTAGATACTTATATGCATTTAATGTTCTTTAATTAGATCATAGGATCATTTAATTTATCATAGCATATTTAATCACAATGTTCCATCTAAAATAAATTGGGATAGTTTTGATTAGATCACATAAAACATGTTAGATCATGGAGACATTTATTAAATGGTCTTACAAAGATTATTTTATAAATCACATTTCCATCTAACTCAAACACATAAGAATAAGCAACCAAGCATAAAATATCATATATATACATCACAAAATTTTAGTACTTGCCATCAAATATACAATGCTAATGTTGCCTATGGCTACCAAATCCCTCGAGACCTAGTGATTGCATTTGTTCAGAAACGATCTGTCAAGAGACACTAGTATGCGATCATGACATAATAAGATAATCTAATTCCTACAATAGGTCCTCTTCTCCTCCAATAGCTATGATATCCCATCCAAAATCTCTAGGCACTCTTGCTCTATCTTGTCTCTATCTTTCTATAGCCTAGCTACCTCTGCATGAAGTCTCTCAACCTCCATCGGATCTCAATACGATCAAATATCCTCATATACATCCTCAACTCAATTAGTACACATAGTAGCACCCTTGTATACTACTCTCAATCTAACATAAGGCTTGAATAGCTCTAGGTGCTGCTCCACAATACGTAGGGGAACATATTTTGTGTCGATAAACTGATCTAAGACTAGAGGAGGTACTATCTTTACTGCTTCCTATTGGTAAAGATCATGTAACTCTCTCATAGACCTTTCAAGATAGAAATAATAAATATAATTAGTACATATCATGATATATATATGTAAATCAAAATCATAATTATTAAATCATAAGCATAATCATAAATAATATTTCATCACCTAGATCTCTGACTAAATGTGTAAAAACAAACTCATCTTGTGCAGAAGGTATTGAATATGTGCTAGCCTCTCTAGGGTCATAAGTGCTAGTGTGTGCTACAATTGTCAACTATGATCTAGTAACATGGGTGCAAGTTGGATCTCTCCACTCGAGAACAACTGGACCCTCATCAACTGTGTCACTTCCTCACTCATCATTTGTCCCTCATCCTCCTCCTCATTGTCTACATCTACCTCCTTATCATAGTCCTCCTCTACCTCATCTACAAATATATTTGAATCCCTAAGACCTATATATGCACCTACCTCACCCTCCTCATCCCTCTAATCTAGAAGTGGCCCCACAAAGCCTATAGGTTGATCTATAGGAAATATCAGAGTTGGTCATGCTACCACCTACCACTCCTTGTATGCATTTGTAGCACTGACATCATTAGTTTCAGAGACTAGGGGAATATCAAGGTCATCATCTGAATCACTGGATCTAACATCATCCATTATCAGTCATCTCATATCTCCTAGCCTCTAGGCACTCTACATTGATCGCCTGTAAAAAATTTGTGCTACTGATGGTACCTATATCTTCCCAAACTACCTCATGAAATGATCATAGTAGAATGGTATTACTATGTAATCATTCCTCCCTAATAGAAACCTATCCTTTTGCATCATTCTCAACTATTGGATCTCACTTGGCCACTATGGTATCAGCTAGTAAGGTCTCCAAAGGATCTCCTCCTCTTCTAGTCGATCAAATCCGACTCTCTAGAAATGCAAGTCTCCATACTGCCACACCTATCTCAATGGAAAACTAAACAAGCATGAATATCCTAGGGCACATATAGAAGGAAAACACGTCACCCTTGTGCATGTGATACGTTTTAGACACCAAACTACAATAGTGTACAATGCACCATGCTCTTGACCTCGTGATAAGAAAATTGTCCAAGATCATAATACAAATGGGCAAGATGTTATGACCCCATGCATAAAATACCTTGTGGTCCTCTATCTCCTTTATCATGTGAACTAGGCCTCCATCTATTTTTTCTCCCTATCCATATGGGACTAGTACTAGTGCTACAATGAATATCATAATCCATCTCACAAGTGGCGATCGTGCATAGAGTAGCCACTGTAGCTCGATGTATGGCATCACAATCTCCTCTTGATTTGGTCCTCTAAGGTATTACCCTATGTCTAATCTCATCTTCCCATATGAACATTCCTTTGTGAAATAGACTCTCTTTCCTCAAATGAGAACTTGAAGCATGCAATGAACATCCTTTAGAGTGATCTTCATATCACCTGTCGGTAGAAAAAATGTGCAGGTGTCTACATCCCATCTCTTTGATATTTCCATGAGCATGACATCATGGTACATCATCATGATAGTGTCATAATGAGGTCTCATAAGCAATAGAATAATCTATCACCGAGAATCTATCATGATCATGGAGGAATCTAACAAAAAAGAAAAATATCACCTAGAAGCATTCTAAAATATTAAATCTTTACATCAATAGTCAAAAAGTGTGCTAAAGTTGCTCTAGGGTGATTTTTTAAGGGTCCTAGACACTTTATTCCCTATTTGGGACACTACGCGAATAAACAAGACACTTTGCGAAAAAGTGGGACACTTCATGAAAAATTGGGGCACTCTGTGAAAAAAGGGGACACTTTGCAAAAAAGGAACACATTTCAACTTTTTTTCCAAGGTCCTAAATCTATCTATAAATATGTAAAAACATAAAATAAATGCGTTAAAAAAAATTTACGATACAAAAGAATTCACTCACCTAATACTAAAGGTCACCATGTGCTACCTCCTCATGCAAGCTATCGAGTCTCAAAGGAATGTACTCTAGAACGCTTGGAATTTTCACTCACTCTCCAATGAAGTCAAAATACAATAATGTAAAAAGAAAAAATGATTACAAATTACTTAAATTTTTACTCTTATATATGTTCAAATTAGGTATTTAGAATACTAGGGTTAAAAGTGTTTTTCCATTCAAACTATAAGCATGTTGGGGGCTAGAGAACTTCATTTTTGACGTTGTTTTTTGCATTGGATTTGTGATTCCACTTTTGTTCTCATAAAATTTATATCGCTATGTGGTATGGTACTTGGAAATTCCCTATGATATGACTTATCTATTTCAATGCGGCTAGAATACTACCTTCATTCCACCTCCCTAAAGCAAGCGAAATCAAATGGGGCATACATCTACCCTTGAATTTTATTTCTATGAGAAGTTAGATAAGAGGACTTTTGAATGAATAATGATTTTTTTTTTTAAGGATGCAGCTCCTAACATTGTGGTTTTACAAATAGCTATAATGGGGGCTTCATTCCCCCATGTTTGTGAATGAATCCATATGACTATCCTTTTATGAAATGAAGTGTATTGTTTGGATTCCTTTAGCCTGCATATGCACGTAGAGTCATATGGGTGCTAAAGTGGGGGATAAATGTAGTCTAGAAAAATATACTCCCTTTTTGGAGATGGTACAATTTCACACTTACTTTGGACCTATTTTATTACCCTTGCATTTATAACCCTTTAAATCATCATTAATAGGCCCCTAAGACCCTTTATTTTAGATCTCAATGCTTATTTTAGTTGAAATCTTAATAGGATAAAAAAAAGCAATCAATTTTCTAATACCCCAACATTGGTGCACCCCAAAATCTAGGGTGGAACTCATACACCACCTTGGGCATATGAGTCCCCCAAGGTGGGACCCATACACCAAAAATGGTGTATGAGTCTCATTTGTTCCATTTTTCAATGTTTGAGCAGGAAATTAAGGTTTTTAATTTAAATTTTTGTTGGAAACACAAGGGAAGACAACTGAGAGGGGGGGTGAATCAGTTGCCACATAAATTCAAACTTATTAAACTTATTAACCCTTATTATTAGATCTAATTAATAGCAATGAAAGCATAAATCATCAACACATTAGAAACACACATAAAACCAATATTTTTTATGTGGAAACCCTATTAGGGGAAAAACCACGGTGGGGATCAATCCACAAGATTATACCATATTAAAAGTATAAAGAATGAAATAGGAATGCACATGCATTTAGGAACACTGCCTAGAGCTCACTACTCAATTATAACAAGGCTCGCTATCCAAAGGAAGAAACACTATCTTATAGAAACATTTAGATTACATTCGGAGGGATTTGAACTGACAAAATAACATCTGTTAATGCCTAATCCCAGTTTCGGTTAAGCACATCAACACTTCTTCACACTTTGCTCTACCTTTAAAATATTTAGAACATTATTCACACACACAAATTTGATATACCTAAAATGAAATAAAAAATCACTTATGTATATCCACAACAAGAAATTACATCACTACAAGTCGGCTTCAACAAGATAATAAAATGAATATAAACTGTTGGTCCAAATCAATAACAATTATTAATGTGAATCAACCAAGGTCAGCCAAAAAATAGTGAAGACCCAAATCAAAATCCTAAAACATGAACCACCTTATAAAATTATTCCTCAAAGATCCACAACACACTACAAACACCTTGTCGACTAAGAACATGAAAAATATGAACACGCAAGAGAAAAACACCAATTGTGAGCACAAAAATCAATGTGGACATGAAAGAAAAGATAGAGAATGATATAGAGACATCCAAAAACATCATGAATTACTAGAGAAGCCTCCAAAATATCTGAACTCACTAAAATCACATCATCTTCATTTAGGAACACAAAGTGAAGCAACATAAAAACTGTCAGAATATAAATCTTCATAACTCAATTAATTCTTCATGTAGATCTCTGAAACCCAACGTGGATAAAATAGATATACTCAAAAACAAACCCTTTAATCCAAAACCTTTGATCATCAATGTACTGAACTCACCAATAGATTGAACTTCACTTCACCTCTAACAACCTGCAACTCATTTCAATACAATTTTCTCAATACCCTTGACATATACAACTTCTAATGCATTAATGATAATAGTGTTGACATCAATGAAAACCACATATCAAAAACACAAAAAAAACATCCAACAATATCCCCCTTTGGAATTGATTGCAACACATGATGTGAAAAACACCATCAATGCAACTACACTTACTACCCCTTAGGTTTTGATTCTTCTCTTCTTAATTCATTTACATAACTATTCTCCCCCCAATTTTTTTTCACATTACTCTTCTCCCAATTTGACATAAATGACAAAAGTTTCTTCTTTTAAGAGAGGGGAACCACCGCGTGCAAGACCCTAGATCATACAGGGTCAAGATTAGAGAGGTTTCCCTAAATTACCTTAGCAAAGTGCAATGTTTAGGGTATGTGGACTATAAAGTCCTGCAACCACTCTACAACCCCGAGTTTCAAAGTGGGGCTAGATGAGCTAGTTTTTAGGTTCAAAATTATTCCTCAGGAAGCTCTCTACCCAAGGACATAAGCATGATCCCTAGATGACAATGTGGTACATTGGTGTCTCTAAAGTGCGTTGGCGTCCGTACGGCCAGACAACAATAGCGACAAGGTCAAGCCTATCAAAATAGGCTAACCACCAAACTAACTAACTAAAGGGATAGAATGACACAAGAATGTAAATAAAGTATTCTCTAATATTATAAAGCAAAAATGCAAGAGTGAAAAGGGAAAGAATGATCTCACCAAGAAACTCATTTTCGAGTTGGTTCTCTAAGAAGCATGCACAACTACACAAAAAAAGAGGGGAAATTTTGGGTGGTTGTATAGGAGACTACGTCAATTAGACCCCCGTTTAGGTGTTTCCACCTCCACAAATAGCCAAGGAAATGAGATAAAGGAAATAATATAGTGAAGAGAATACAAACACTACAAAGCAATATTATGCTACTCAACCAAGTGATAGAGGAGAGGAGAGGGAAGCTTACCACCTCCACCAAGAGCACTCAAGGCTTATTGAAGGAGAAATGAGAGTACTTGAGCCTTTTCTGAAATGGTGTGGTCCTAAATGCTTGGATGCTTGAAGTGAGTGAGAAAGTGAGCTTGTGGAGTGATAGAATGGAAGCTTGAAGTGGTGTAGAAGTTCCACTGAATGCTTAGAAGGTTTTCTAGAAGATGAAAAGCTTGTTCAAGAGATGAATTTGAAGACGGAATGAAGAAAATTACCATATTTGGGTCAGTCAACCGAAAGGGGAATTACAACTTCACTACTAATGAGAAGAGTAATGCCTCTTCAAGTTCAGCCATAGGAATCTACCAGGGATGTAAGCACATTACATGGACATTGACACGTCGTGTGGGAATCCTCGATAGAAATGACTCTGCTAATGCTCAAAAAAGGTGCCAAGTGGGATGCACACAATGGGATTCGGTGGAATTAAGCCTCTAAACTTGGTTTTCTAAGGTGGATAAAGGAAAAAAGGGGATTTGCATAGGAGATGAAAATTCACTCTTATACATTTTTCCCCCACTTTAGCTAGCACAAATACTGATGAGTGCTTGGTAAAGTAGATCAAGAAGAGTATAAGGTTAGTTACATATACCTAAACTATCGAGGAAGTAGACTGTGATTTGGTGAACATGAAGGTGTAGGAAAAGAAAAGGACTCCATAGTTGCTCAGAACTATGAAGTTAGAAAAACAAAGCATCTTACAGGCCCGTAGACCCATAAGGAGGCAACCCCCAAGAACTCTCGCATGAAGGAAGCCTCATGAAGTTCCCTACATAATCTTAGTCCCTTAGGGAAGGTATTCTCCATAAACTCAAGCATGAAGAACCCCCAAAGAAGTTCCCTACAAGCTCTTAGTCCTATAGGGAAGGTATTCTCCACAAACTCAATCATGAAGAACACCCAAAGAAGCTCCCTATAGGCTCTCTGTCCTGTAGGGGAACCACCCCCAAGATCTCTCACATGGAGGAAGCTTAAAGGAAATCACCCTACAAGTTCTATGTATTGTAGGGAGGTATCCCCCAAGATCTCTTGCATGGTGGAAACCCGAGAAAGAAGACTTTGTAGAGTCAGGAAGTGGTGACACATCCACCCATAGATAGAACATGTCTAAATCACCATGTAGGAAAATATGCAAACAATCATGTAGATTTTCAATATGTAAAAATTTCAAAGGGGTCCCTTGAGAACCCTTCAAAAGGAGAGGGGTCCACTGAAGGGACACATAGTTTGAAAGGTAAGGTCTAGTCAGGCTGCCACCAAGCTAGACATGAAAAGGTGAATGGAATGAGTCTAGTCGAGCTACCCCCAAGCTAGACATGAAAGAATTCCATTCGGAATGGAGACTTTGAAAGAAGGGTCCCTTGGAAACTTGCCATGAGGAAGAAAGGGTGTCCACTCAAGGGACACATAATTCCAAAGAAGTTGTTCTTCTTAGAGAGAGTCATCATAAAGGAATCCTTTTGAAATATGTTTACTTCATCAAAGAATTCGAAAGGAAGGATATGTCCCCACATGAGGGAAAAATAAAAGTTGTTCCCACTTTGGAGGAAGGTCTTCAAGTCCTTTCTTTACAAACTCGTGATGAAGTAAACATGTCCCGTTAGGGTTTCATGTTGAGAATGTGATTCTAAGGAAGAATTTGTGAGGAATTTTGAGAAAATATTCATTGTCAATAATTTTTTTTTTGAAAATCAAAGTGTTCAAGAAGAGCATTGTCACACATAAAAGGGGCAACTCAAGAAAAGAAGAGAGAAAGATAAAGAGAAAGCAAAAGAGAAAAGAAAAATACCAACAAAGGACACAAAGGGATCTGGTTTAGTGGGGTTAGATATGTCTGAGCTCATAATAATAGGTGACGACAATGCAAGGTGAAAGATCATCAATCCCCAACTAGATCAAGAAGAATGCACAAAAGACAAAGTGAAAATAAAAAATTGGGTCAACATGGAAGGGGAGCCTAAATTCCCCCAATGCTTTGTAGCATCCCCAATTTAACAAAAATCAAGCACAAACATGGAAGAATGATGATACAAATAGAAGAAGGTTTACGACATAAAAACCACGCCTGTATCCAAGCACCAAAGGGGGTTACAAGGGTCATCTAGGAACACATATCACAAGCACAAGGGAACACACACATACACACACAAGATCAAGAAAGGGCCTCCTCCTAACATTGATCAACCAAGAGGGCATCTACTTCCCAATCTAATTCCTCATAAGGGGAAGGAGGATGAGCTTGCAATGGTGGGATGTTAAGAGGAGGAGCATATGGCCCTCTTGCAACAAGGGCTAAGGAAGAGGGACCCTTGAGGTCCTCTTTGTCAAGCTCTTGTGGAGTCAAGGTCAGTGATTTCATGAAGATCGCCGATAAGGCTAGGACTTCATCCATAGAATTAAACATCCATCCCACAAGGGTGCCATGCCTAATTTTGATGGATGGAATGGACTATGCCTAAGGTTCATCGCTAATCTCATCGAATTACTTGGGAGTAGTGATGAGCTTAGGGGAGGTCAGGACTGGTTCTATCACAAGGATAGAACAAGTCAACATAGAACCACCTTGTGAAGAAGGTGGGATCCTCTTACATCCTTTTGTCACTAGAAGGACCACCCTCTGCCTCTTTCTTCATTGGAGGAGATGAACTCCCCATAGATGAAGCTAGGGGTGCAGAGGAAGAGGAAGACAAAACCATGATAGATACAACCAAAGTATTAACCATATCCATGGGCTTTAGGAAGGGCTGGATATCCAGAATGGACATTAGAAAAGGTGGCTCCACCGAAGGAGTGATGAAAACCTGCTCCCATTTAAGGCTAGGTGCATTCATACTCACAATAGAATCCAAGAGCAATACAAGATCAAACTAGAGAAAATCAGAAGGAGGGGAGGAAGAAGATGATGCAGGGGATCCTAAAGCAGGAATGATTGTTCTTTCCTCCTTCTATTGTGAGGCGGCCTACTTGGCTAGTAGAGCCTTTCATCGGCACTTGTTTTCATGTGCAAGGTGGTTTCTATGACTCTTAGAGTAAGAGGCTAGAGTTTGTGAAGGGACAAATGGTTCCTCCTCAACCATGAGAACATCCACCATGACTGTTTTAGGTAGAGGCACAGATTCCTGCAAGGGAGTAGGAGGAACAGGCTGAGGAGCGACAGGAGGTGTTGACTTGAGAGCCTTAGAAGTAGGCATCTTTTTGCTTATTGCTTTAGGAGAAGTAATGGTAGGAGGCCACAAAGGTCAAGACAAAGAGGACCCTCCTTGGGAGACCTTCTTCCTATCATACCAAATGGGTCTAGGTTATGTTGATAGAATAGGAAGCTTGAATGCATGACACTTAGGCTTCTACCAAGTGGGCACTAAAGGGTTCTCCTACAAATGAGGAGAAAAACCTAATGGTACCACAACTGAGCTAGAAGAAGTGTTAGACTGGGAAATAAAAGAGGAAGAAGGAGGATCACAAGACTGCTTTTCTTCTTTCTTCTTTTGAGCCTTAGTGGCTTCATTTTCAACCTTCAAGAAAGCCCTATGTGAGATAGCATAAGGCCAAGGAGGGTATCTAAATTTCAACCTCAAATTCCCTTTCTTATAGTTGTTAATATGTCTTGTGCAAAAGGTTTGTCCTAGGTTGGAGAGAACCCACAAATGCATGCCATGTGCAACCGATGGTCTATAACTGGTGTTGTGGATTATGTGCATGGAGCCTCCATGGATAAATTTTAAACATTTATGCACAAGGGAGGGTACCACGTTCATCACCACCAACCAAGGGATACCCAATTTCACCCTAAAGAGTTAAGATCCAAGACTGATATCAAATAGGAGTTTCATGAACTTAGGTCCAACTAATACCGATAGGACAATACTACCCAAAGGGGGTACAAAAAGCCTGTCATGTGTATGGATGGGACTTAGAGGAGAATCCTATCCATCCTTGTGTAAAATTTTTATTAGCATAATCTCCTCTGTTATTATGTTCACTTGTGATGTCAAATCAAGAAGAACACCAGCTACGATGCTTCCGTTGATCTGTGTAGGAATGTAAAGAGGAGATGGTTCCTTGTTAAAACCCATTGGTAGGTCTTGTGAAGTGAAAGTTATATTAGTACCACTATCCATAGGATACATAGAGGGGATGGGTTGATGCAAGAAGGGGGCCATTACGTACAATAGACAGTGCTTTCACAAAGTCCCTAAAGGTTCTTAGATAAGATGGTGACTCAATTAAGGTTTCATCATACAATACCTTTAGAACCTTCCAACTATGCCAACTAGGGGTTGCAAGTTGGGTTGCAAGGCAACAACCTTACAACACTCACACCTTCAACACTCTAAGAGTATAAGGAAATAAATTGTCAGTATCACAAGAACAAAACCAAAATGTTTCATGTTGGGCTCACCAAAAATGTAAGAGAAGGGGACCACCGCATGCAAGACCCTAGGTCACAAAGGGTAAAGATGTGAGAGACTACCCTAACTTATCTCAAATAAGTGCAATGTTTATGGTATGAGGATAATAATGATGAGGAGTATAAATTCGTACAACCAATCTGCAATCCCAAGTTTCAAAGTGGGGTTAGGAAAGCTAGTTTTCAGGTTCAACACTACACCTCAAGAAGCTCTCTGCCCAAGGATGTAAGTGTGATCTCTTGATGACAAGGTGATGTGCTGGCATCTCTAAAGTGCACTAGAATCCATATGGTAAAAAAAAATAGAGACAAGTTCAAACCTATCAAAATAGGCTAATGGCCCAACTAACTAACTAAAGGGCCAAAATGACACAAGCAAGTAAATAAAGTATTCTCTAATATTATAAAGCATAAATGCAAGAGTGAAAATTGAAAGAATGATCTCACCAAGAAACTCATTCATTGGTTGGTTCTTCAAGAAAAACACACCTACACACAAAAAGAGGGAAAATGTTGGGTAGTTGTATAGGGGCCTACCTTAGTCAGACCCCCATTTAGGTGTTTCCACCTCTGTGGATAGCCAAGGAAATGAGATAAAGGAAATAATATAGTGAAGAGAATACAAACACTACAAAGCAGTATTATGCTACTCAACCAAGTGATAGAGGAGAGGAGAGGGAAGCTTACCACCTCCACCAAGAGAAATCAAGGCTGCTTGGAGGAGAAATGAGAGTACTTGAGCCTCTATTGTAATGGTGTGGTCCCAAACATGATCTAATGAAGTGATGGAGTGAGGCTTTGCTGCAATGGAATGCTTGGATGCTTGAAGTGGGTGAGAAAGTGAGCTCATGGAGTGATAGAATGGAAGCTTGAAGTGGTTTAGAAGTTCCACTAAATTCTTAGAAGGTTTTCTTGAAGATGAAAAGCTTGTTCAAGAGATGAATTTGAAGAAGGAATGAAGAAAATGGCAATATTTGGGTCAGTTGTCCAAAAGGGGCATTACAAATTCGCTGCCACTGAGAAGAGTAACACCTTTGTGGGTTCATCCACAGGAATCTACCAGGGACATAAGTGCACCACATGGACAATTGCACGTTGTGCAGACATCCTCAATAGAAACACCTCCTTCGACACTCAAAGCATGCACTAAGTGGGATACACACAATAGGATTAAGTGGAATTAAGCCTCTAAAATTGGTTTTCTAAGGTGGTTAAAGGAAAAAAGGGGATTTACATAGGAGATGAAAATTCACTCTTATACACTTCTATACAAGCTCTAAACCACATATCTAAACATCTAAACATTTTGACTACTCCCCTTGAGTAGCAACCACCACAACATCAATCTAGATTAAGATATGACTATGAAATGCACAAACTAATGCAAAGAAATGCATCTTAGTTCTGATTAGGATGGGTAATCACCCCTAACTTCCCTCTGGGATACTCAAAAGTATCCTTAGCCAATGACTTGGTAAAGATGTCTGCAATCTACTCCTTAGTAGGAACATACTAGAATCTGGCTTCCTTTTCACTTACCTTCTCTCTCAAAAAGTGAAACTTGATAGACATATGCTTGATCTTTGAATGCAACACCAGATTCTTAGAAATGTTAGTGGCACTTGAATTTTCACAAAATATAGCAATAGGTTCACTATACACAACTCTTATATCTTTCAAAATCTACTTCATCCATAATACTTGAGTATAATTGTTAGTAGTAGCAATGTATTTTTCCTTTGCAGTAGATAAATAAATGGAATTATACTTCTTACTCAACCATGAAAACAACTTCTTTCCCATGAAAAATGCACCACCACTAGTAATTTTTCTATCATTTACATCTCTTTCCCAATCAACATTAGTAAGGGAACTCAAATTAAGATCATCATCTTTAGGATACCATAGGCCAAAATCAACTATTCCCTTCAAGTATCTGAAATCCTCTTCACAATAGTCACATGAGATTCCTTAGGATCAGTTTGAAATTTTGCAACAATACATACAAAATTCATGATATTAGCCCTATTTTGAGTCAAATAAATAAATCCACCAATCATTGATCTGTATCTAGTCTGATTTTCCTCGAGAGAATCATCATCTTGTGTCAACCTACATTTGATCACCATATGTGTACCAATTGGATTTGAATCTTCCATACCAAACTTCTTCAACAATTCTTTCACATACTTGGACTGAGATATAAAGATCCCTTTATTTAACTCAATAATTTGCAATCCCAAGAATAATTTCATCTCTCCAATCATTGACATCTCAAATTCACTTTGCATCTCATCAACAAACTTCATGCATAAACTATCATCTCCTCCAAAAATGATATCATCAACAAATACTTCCACAATCAAATATTTATTATCATCAATCTTGAAATACATATAACTATCAACAATACCTTTGTTAAATCCAAGCTTCAGCAAATACTTATCCAATCTAGCATACCATGCTCTATGGGATTTCTTAATTTCATACAATGCTTTCTTCAATCAACAAACCATATCTCCTTGATCGGTCAATTAAAATCCATCAGGTTGCTCAACATACACTTCTTCTTCCAATTCACCATTTAGAATGCTAAATTGAAATCCATCTAAAATCAACATAAGAAAGAAATAGCCTCATAGATTCAATTCTAGGAACAGGGGAAAAAGTCTCTTCAAAATAAATTCCTTCCATTTGAGAATATCCTTTACACACTAATCTTGCTTTGTTTCTAACCACTTCACCTTTCTCATTCAGTTTGTTTCTAAAGACCCATTTAGTTCCAATTATATTTTTATCCTTAGGTCTAGGAACAAGAATCCATGTATCATTATTTTCTATTTTTTGTAGTTCTTCTTTCATTGCTTGAACCCAATGTTCATCTTTGCATGCTTCATTCACATTAGTAGGCCTAGTCTTTGAAATCAAACAATATTCTTCTGTAATTTTTCTCCTAGTCTGGGCACCTTTGTTCTTATCACCAAAAATCTGATCTTCTAAATGATTTAATCTTACATACCTCAGAGTGTTAGGATTTTCGTGCACTTTAGGCTCTTGTGATCTCTCTTCTGCACTTTCAAAAGTTTCTTTGTGCTCTTGATCTTCTTGATTCACTAGAATGATTTGAACTTGATTTGAAGTCTAAACTTTCTTTCCTTTGTTTGTATTGTCATTATGATCATTTGAATCATATCCATGGGTTCTAGATGGTTTTGCTATGTCTTCATCAACCTTGAAATTTTTAGTTTCAACCATTTTCCTCAATCTCTTATTGTAGCATCAGTAGGCCTTCCTTTTAGTAGAATTACCCAAAAAGACACCTTCATCACTTCTAGCATCAAGCTTTCCTATATCTTCATCTCTTTTGATATAACATCTACTCCCAAATATTTTGAAATATCTAACAGTAGGTTTATGACCATACCATAGCTCATAAGGGGTCTTACCAGTATCACCTTTGATTTGTACTTAATTGAGTGTGTAAAGAATAGTACTCACAACTTCTCTCTAGTAGATATGAGGGACATTTCCTTGCAAAATCATAGTTCTAGCAACTTCTTCAATTTTTCTATTATTTCTTTCCATAACACCATTTTTTTGAGTGGTCCATGGTGTAGATAATTGTCTCTTTACTCTATTTTCTTCACAAAAAGTTGTAAACTCACCAAAATTAAATTCACCACCTCTATCTGATCTCAGACATTTAATCTTCAAACCTGTCTCTATCTCAGCCATAGCCTTAAAGATCTTGAACTTTTCTAGAGCTTCAAATTTCTCCCTTAAGAAAGTAACCCACATCATTCTAGAATAATCATCAATGAGCAACATGAAATACCTATAACCTTGTAAACTTCTAACTCTAGAAGGACCACACAAGTCAGTATGCAAGCTCCAACAATTCATTTGAACAATATTGTTTGCTCTGAAATGAAACTCTAGTTTGCTTCCCTAATTGAAATTCCTCGCATATAGTATTAGTAGCTTTCATCAACTTAGGAAGATATCTCAAAGCCTTAATAGAACTTTTCTTGAAAATGTTATCAAAGCTTACATGACACATTCTCCTATACCACAACCAACTTTCATCAACTTGAGCAATCAAACAAATTTTACTAGTAGAATTGAAATGAAAAATATTACCTTTTTTTTTTGTACCTGATGCAATCACATTTCCAGAACACCCCAATATTCTACACTTTCCATCCTTGAACTAAAGATTTTATCCCTTATCAACCATCTATCCAACACTTAAAATATTATGCTTCAGACCTTCCACATATAAGACATCAGTATTATCCTTACCATCAAGAGAAATACATCCTCTACCATAGATTACACCAGTTGTGTTATCACTAAATCTCACAACACCACCATCATAATTTTCCAAGCTTACAAATTTAATTTGATCACCTATCATGTAATGAGAGAATCCACTATCAATCACCCATTCATCTTTCTCTTCCACTCGAGTAGCTAGTGCTTTCTCCACATTTGTACAACTAGCAGATTCAATAGACACAAGATTATTTTCCTTGATAGAAATAAATACCCATTCATCCTCACTTACATTTCCTTTATTCAATTCATTGTCTATCACACCTTCATCAGTAGTATAATAGCATTTTCTTGAAATGCAGGCTTGTTAGGTCTTGACTTAGGAACTCTTTTCGGACACCTTGATGCAAAATGACCTATCTTATTGTAAGAAAAACATTTAAAAGGAAACTTCCCTCTATACTTACCTTGTCTTCTAGCTTCTCTTTTGACAATAAGTGATTCAAGCTCATTCAACTCTCTTTCTTCTTCTTCAATATCTCTCATTTATTCCTCATACTTAAATACCTTTCTAGAAGAACTTTCATTTATATCTCTATTTATCTCTTCTAGAAGTAGTAGCTTTGAATGCAGATTCTACCTTAGGAAGGGCATCGCCAAATTTACTCAACTCAAAAGCAATAAGCATACCAATCAACATATCTCTAGTAACATGTGTCATCGTCCAGAGCTCTTCAATAGCTATAGCTTTGACTTTGTAAGAAGCAGAAAAGGATCTAAGCACTTTAGCAACAATTTCAGATTCTTCCAACTATCCACCAGCACATCTAATACCACATAAAAGTTCATTCACTCTTTGCATGAAAGTAGTAATGTTCTCATCATCACCCATTCTCAATATTTCATATTTCCTTTTCAGACTTTGTAGCTTAGAAATCTTCACATCAACATCACCTTCATACAAAGTTTCCAACTTTTTCTAGATTTCATAAGTAGTCTTCAAATCCATAACATTTTTCATCTCAAAATTAGTCAAAGTACTCAACAATGCCTCCTTAGCCATGATATTATACTCAACATCCCTAATCTCAATAGTAGTAGTAGGACCATTTTGCGGAATAACATACCTATTACTTGTAATGCTCTAATAGGGTTCACCAACACATCTCAGATGGCACTCCATTCGAGTATTCCATAGTGAATAATTTTTTCCATCATATCTCAAACTATCCTTCTTGTATGTTGCCATCTTGGATCACCTCAAGCTATTAAAATTATTCCAAGGAACCTGCTTTAATACCCATTGTTGGTAACACAAGGGAAAACAACTGAGAGGGAGGTGAATCAGTTGTCATATAAATTTGAACTTATTAAACTTATTAACCCTTCTCATATATAATTAATATAAATGAAAGCATAAATCATCAACACATAACACCAAGATTTTTTATGTGGAAACCCTGTTAGGGGAAAAACCATGGTGGAGATCAGTCCACAAGATTATACCCTATTAAAAGTATAAAGAATGAAATAGGAATGAACATGCATTTAGGAACACTTCCTAGAGCTCACTACTCAATTACAACAAGGCTCACTTCCCAAAGGAAGACACACTATCTTACAAAAATATTTGGATTACATCTGCAGGGATTTGAACTGACAAAATAGCATCTGCTAATGCCTAATTACAGTTTTGGTTAGGCACATGAACACCTCTTCACTCTTCTTCACATTCTACTCTTCCTTTGAAATACTTAGAACATTATTCATGCATAAACACATTCGGCATACCTCGAATAAAATAAAAAATGGCTTATATATCCTCAATAAGAAATTACATCGCTAAAAGTCGACTTCAACAAGATAATAAAATGAATATAAATTGTTGACCCAAATCAATAACAATTATTAATGTGAATCAACCAAGGTTGACCACAACATAGTGAAGACCCAAATTAACATCCTCAAACATGAACCACCTTCAAGAATTATTCCTCGAAGATCCACAACACACTACAAACACCTTGTTGGCTAAGAACATGAAAAAAATGAACACGCAAGAGAAAAACACCAATCGTGAGCACAACAATCAATGTGGATTTGCAAAAAAGATAGAGAATGACCTAGAAACATCCACATACATCATGAATCACTAGAGAAGCATCCAAAACAAATGAACTCACTGAAATCACATCATCTTCATTCAGGAACACAAATTGAAGCAACAAAAAAGCTATAAGAATACAAATCTGCATAACTTGATTAAGTCTTCACGTGGATCTTTGAAACTCAATATGGATAAATTAGATATACTCAACAAAAAATGTTTTAATCCACAAATTTTGATCATCAATGTACTAAACTCACCAATAGATTGAATTTCACTTCACCTCTAGCAACCTGCAACTCATTTCATTACAATTTTCTCAATACCCTCGACATATATAGCTTCTAATGCATTAATGCTAATAGTGTTGACATCAATGACAACCACATATCAGCAACACAACCACAAAATCCAAAAAAAATTGGTTGATGTCAGCATTTGAGATCAAAATAATGGTAAATCAGATGAATTACCTATATAAACAAGGTTTCAAATCATTATTTTCATCTAGAGAAAGCACTTCAAGATCTAAGCATTCAAGAGGAAGTAGAAAACAAATTTGAAGCCTTGGAGTAGAATTATAATGTTTTTGTAGGTCTTCAAGCTCACTTTCATTAAGATCTAGCATTGTCAAAGATTGATGATGGTTTCCTATGGGGAATCATGATGGATTCTTGGTTGGGGAGATGCAACTAGCCATCAAGCCAAGCCTAATGACTTGTTTCCTAAGTGATTACATCCTCCATTATCATTCTAATTTAAACCTAAAGGAAGATACATGCATTATTGTGGCGTATTCGTGTGATTAGAGATCTTCCAAAGTGATTCATCATCTTCATACTTCATTCATGCATCTCATTCTAGCACATTAGAATAGGGTTGCATTGCATTTAAAATTTTCTAGTCTTAGATACACTTAAGGCTAGGGTTTATATCACATTTACTTTCAAGATCCATTGTTTTTATCAAGTTTTAATTACAAAAACTAGGGTTTTGACAAAGGAAAACCCCTTATAAGAAAATCAATACAATACTCTATTTTGTTGGTTTTTTTACAGGTTTAGATCCAAAAATCAAATTAGGAAGAAAGAGCAGAGATTGAAGAATAGATTCAAACTTTGACTTTCCAAAAAATCAGAATGGGACTGATATTCCACTTGTGGTGTATGATTCCTAGTACATTTTTTTCTCCATATTTCAGGAGTTCTATACTTGTCACTGTCATATTTTTGTTCCTTCCTAGAAACCCTAATCTAGGACTAAATCACCCAATTTGGTGTATGAGTCCTAGTGAGCATTAAAATCAACATTTCCAAAATTTTAGATCTTCACTCAAGCTTCTACAAGTTTCTAGGTGCACGTCTTTAATTTTTTAATTTACTATTCTGATTTTCATTCATTTCTAGGTCATTTATTTAAGCTTTTCATATCATTAATTTTTTCATGTTACTATTCTTTCCAAGCCCTAGCTTGGTGGTGAACCCCTCTTTAGTCTTTAATCACACCCCAGGAAAACCTTTAGCAAATCTCTTTCCCTCATTCCATTCTTGGATTGAGATCTCTAGGGTTTCCTTGAGTGAAACTAAGTGAAATTGGTTCCAAACCCTATTTCTATCTTCCAAAAAGATTAGATCCCCCTATTTCTTAGGTTTAATGATTTAACAAAGTTGCATGAAGAATATCTTGCATCACATAAGGAGAAAGGAGAAATAATTGAACAATATGGAAATCTTGAAGATCTAATAAAGATTAAGTACACACCTGTCTATTATGCCCTTTGTTTGGCTGATAGGATTTTGAACTCCAATGTTACTCCCAAGACTTTTTTTAAAGGAAAAGACATTCTAGTTTATCTTAATTATCTATGTAGAGCTTTATCAAAAGCAAAGAAACTTTGGGATGAAGGGAAATTGTCTTGGACAAATACTCTTAGAAAACTTCAAGGGATAACCATCTCCAGTATATTACTCACATGTACTCCTCAGGGGGATTATTCAAGTACATGTAAAGGAAATTGTTAAAGCATTAAATATCTTTTTGTCCTTTTCCATAAATGTTAAAGGGGAAGAGCGTATCATGTGAATTTTTTTATGAAATTTTTTTGGGGAGAAATAATTTTTGATGGTTTTCACATCATGTGTTGCCATCAATGAAAAACAGGGAGATTTTTGGAAATTGGAATATTTTCATTGATTTCAAAAATGGAATTTTGATGAGTGTCATTGATGTACATTGACTGTATAGTTCAAAATTTTCTCTAGTAATGGAAGTTTGTTGACTAGATATTTTTGTACATATTACCTTATTTTGTAAGACTCGTTTAGAAGATAATATTATCTTCTATCTCAACATCATTTGCATCTATGTGCAATGTGAAATTACTACTCTAATATGTAAAAAAATAACTAATGCAACAAAGAAAGAACATAAAAAAATCACCTCAAGATTGACCTAGTTTAATCTAAACCAAAAACAAGAAATTAGAAAATTTTATCTTGTTTAGATTGATGGTCTTGGTTGGCCTTTTCATCATTTGATATGTGTGCTCCTTGGTGGAAAAATGGCATAAAACCTAAATCTAAATGATGGAGAGAAGATGAGGAATGCAATGGAGATTGTGGATGGTTGGATGGATGCAAGATGAAGGCTCAAATACTGCACCAATGGTGGATGGAAGGCTTGGAAGCTTGAAAATTGGCTAAGTGTTTGAATTCTTGATTGCTAGAATGGATAGTGAAAATGGGGAGAATTCTACCATTTTTAGGGTGAGTGCCTCTAAAGGAATGTCGATATTGATCCATGATGGCAAAGATCAAGGGCTAGAGTGAGTTGATAACTGACAAGCCCTCACATCTTGACATGTGGCAAGTGATATGTAAGAAGGGAGATAATGTGGAGATGATGTGGAGGTACTAGGTTGTACCTTGGGAAGGGAAAAGATCTCCTCATAAAGGAGTTCCTTGCCCACATGCGCTTAAGAGGACATGTGAGGAATTAAAAATTCCTTAAAAAATCCTCATGGGGATGGGAGAATGAATTTTAAATTCCTTGAAATGAATTGAAAGAATAAATGTGAATTAAAAAATCACATAGGGAAGGGGTTGCATTCTCAAAATGGAGAAATCATTTAATGTTGGTTGACTAAGGACATATTCCATAAATGGCATGGAGATTAGGTTAGGTTAATCATATGATTAAATTTGTGCAAATGTCTGAATAGATGAATTAATGACAAATTAGAGGCAAGTGGGAGGTGATGGAGGATGCGACCCTAATGATGATTAAGGGTGTGCACATCATAATCACTAATTAATTAAATTAACTTGGATTAGAGAGGATTATGGAGGATGTGATATGAGGAGAGAGAAAAAGGATGAATTAAAAAAATGGATTTAATTCATAAAGGCTAAAGTAACCAAATTAAATAAATTTGGGTATTTATTTAATTTAGAGATGAAAAAGGGGGTAAGGTATTTAATTGATTTATTAAATACCTTAGGGACATTAGGTTGCAGAGTAATATCAATTAAATAATAAATTATATAATTAATGTTGATGAGGGATGCAAGATAGAGGAATATAAGGAGTGAATTTGAACATATGGGAGTGGTCAAATTTAGGTGTCTACATTTTTCTCCTCTTCAAATTACTGTTAAAATAATAGTGTTTTGAAGAAAAATAAAATATAGATGACTCGATAGAAGAAAAGAATGTTAGATGATGCTCCAGTGTCACAGGGAAGTGGGAAGGATGGGAGGATGGAGGAAATGGTAGGGTATGCCCCCTCAAGAGGGAGGATGGGGAAGAAAAGTAGCCCTAGGTGACTTCTCGATATGGAAAAATGAAAGGTACCACACAATAGAGTGTGCAAAAAAATGAAGAATGGATTTTGAATGGAGGAAAATGGAGAAATGGGGCACAAATGGCAGCCCTCAAAAGAAAAGGGGTGAATGAATTAATAAAAGGTTAATTAAGGGGTAAAAATTACCCAAAAACCAAAAGGCTAACTAGGTGAACAAGTTGAAAATTATAAATAGTAATTTTGAAAAATTACTATTCACCGAATGCTCATTTGCACACTTGGCACTGACTAGATGAAGGAGAGAGAGAGAGAGAGAGAGAGAAAGGGGTGACAAGGATGGCTAATGGGAGTAGTGATGAGGCATTCATGGATGATGAGATGATCCACCAAGGTGAGGAGGTCCAATAGTTCTACTACTATCAAGCGGTGCCATGCTAGGTAGGACTCTCATCCCACGCTTTTTATTTTGATTTGAATTCATCTAAATTGTTCAAGTTTTGGACAGGTAGTTTGGGCACAGACTCGCCACGAATGGGTAGATTTTCCCATCCAGAAGGAAAATTCACCCATCCAAAGGGACCGATGAAGAAAGGGTAAATTTCATGTATTGTAGGGGTGTGCATGCTAGGGGAGGGGCAATTGTGAAATTTCCTCTTCGAGAAAAGGGAGGGATTTCCCAACACAAAGGTGGGTTCACATCTAGATAGGAAAATGTGAAATTTTCAAAATTGGGAAAAGGTGAATGCAAGTTTGTTCAAAGGGAAAAAAGGTAGATGTTAATCCACCTTTCAAGGTAACAACAAATTGGAATTCGTCACTCAATGAAGAAAAGACACAAAGGAAGATGTGAAATCACCCCTTCAGGAAAAAGGTGAATGTGAATTACACTCTAAGGACAAAATAGGTAGATCCATACCTAGGCAAGAAAGGGGTGAGTTTCCATATGAAAAAGGTGAACTTGCAAAAAGACAACAAAGTAGCAAGTGCACTAGCTAGACAGAAAAATGTGCGAAAAAGGGAAATGGGAAAACTCTCCTTAAATAGAGGCAAATTCTCCCAACTCAAGGCAGTGATAAAAATGATAGAAAAGAAGGGAAATTTTAGAAAGCTAAAATAATGTTTTGTATGGATGTAGAACTTTGAGACATTGAGGACTCATGAGAGGCACTTAGCAATTTTGGAGGTGACATGGAGGGTGATGAATTCCTAGACCATGGATCATTAGTGTAGGAAGGATTACTACACACATTGGGGTGTCCAAACATCAAAGAGTATGGGGAATATTGACAACAATGATGGAGTGATGGAGCTTAGAGATGTCGACCTTCCATCTCCTGATAAGGGAGATGATAGTGACTCTAGAGGATATGTGGAGGATTTTATGATTTCCCATCTGAGGGCACTTGATTAGCTAGACATGTAACTGGGAGGTGGATAGGAGCCTATGGGCTATATTTGGAATGGTGGAGCCACCTATCCAAGGGAGGGAGTTAGATCTTGATGCTTATTTGGGACTATAGGTACTGGCCCTACCATTGTACCTTTGTGACCTAATTAGCAGGATTTTGTTACTAGACATGAGTGGATTCTTCTGCAACCTCAAGGTGATTGAGGTTTTTAGACACATTGTAGAGCAATGGGAGGGTAATTTTGTGTGGGGAGTATGTGTGCTATCCCAACTATACTGGTACATGTACGTTGTCTATTACAAATGAGAATTTAGCATCACTCATGTGACACTACTTCAGGTGTGGGCTTGGGAGCATATCAGTGTGGCCAGACTATAAATTCTTATTGTCATTGTGAGAGATGATACATTTATTGTGGCATACTAGTGGGGGAAGGTGTATGGTTGGAGGCTCCACTATCAGGAAATGAGTGAGTTGGAGACATGACAAAGGAGAATAGATGGGTTGAGGGAGGGGGACATCACCTAGAGACCCTACATGACATAATGCTTTTAAGGATGGAGGGATGATGACAAGAGATATAAGGGCTACTTATTTTTAGTTTTATATTTGATT
Source organism: Sequoia sempervirens (assembly GCA_007258455.2). Classification (NCBI taxonomy): domain Eukaryota; kingdom Viridiplantae; phylum Streptophyta; class Pinopsida; order Cupressales; family Cupressaceae; genus Sequoia; species Sequoia sempervirens. The sequence continues at coordinate 36,499,582 of VDFB02373365.1, forward strand.
GGCCAAGATCTATATATTGTGGAGATACACAGACCTGACAGGGTTTCCAAGCAGTTCGATATATAGCAAGATATTCCTATAGGACCACAAAGGTTCTAATGGATCACTAGGGAGCTTGTAGTGATATGGGGATAGCCAATTATGGTCGAGTATGCATGGCAGATGTGAGATACCATCCCACTGAAAAAATAACCATGGGGGGTGTGTCTAGTAGATGCAGGTACCATCACACAATACTTTGCATGGTGGGAAAAGGGGAGACTAGGAGAATTATGATAGTGCAACTAATTGTAGGTGCACTCGGATTCACATCTGACAATGAGAGAGAGTTGGCCTAACCATAGAGGAGGAGGAGGAGAGGTGGATGAAAAAGGAGAGGGAGAGATGGGGATGTTGAGATGTAGGAGGCATGAGGAGAGGAGTAGGTGATTGAGGTGGATGCTCCAAAGATACACCCATTGGTTATGGTGTCATATGTACCACTACCTAAGGATTTTGTTGTACTATTGACAGGACCCTTGGCCCGAATAGGTATAGCCAAGCATCAACTCAAGGAGTCTAAGGTAGAGAGGGACAATATGCAAAGGGAGGTAGATAGATTACATGCTCTACAGAGACATGGAGACATGGATTATGAGGCACTAACAAATGAGACATCGTTGAGGGTACAAGAGACCCATATAGAGAGGGATGATTTGAGGAGGCAAGTGTTACAGGTGTAGAGGGGATTGGAGGAGATGAGAAGGGAGAGAGATGAGCTCTAAGATAGAGTAGAGTGTACTGAGGTGATGATGGGGGATGCAGGGGGACTATTAGAGAGGGTGAATACAACAAAGGTCTAGGTACAAGTACTATAGGTAGAGCAGGATGTAGTAGCACAATAGATATCTTAGCTATAGGAATAGGTGGATAAGATGCAAATGGCCTAGGAGGCTTGAGAGAGTGATAGGAGGCACATCACTGGGCTACAAGATAGATATTGGATAGAGTAGGACCTGGAAAGAGGACAGGTGGAAAATGTGGTTGATGCAAGGACAAAGGTTTCTTACTAAATTCTTTCTTATCATCAGGCTATCCTAAATCTATCACAAAAGGTATCGCCATATGTTAGAGCAGTCCCATAGATGCCTGCACCATCAAATTCAAGGGCCATGCATACACGGGCATGCAAAAAAATTTGTGAGACTCCTCCCATAGGTCAGATGTAGGTAGCTCGAGGTAGATAGGAGAGTGGATATAAGATACAAGTTTTGATAGGTGCAAAGTGTATATGTTGGATGCCGAGACAGAGGCTACAAACTCCTTAGCACAAATTAGATAGGGATTTATTTTATTTATTGATTCTTTCATTCTTTATTATTTATTCTTTGAGGAGATGTAGTCTCTATAATTGATCAGAGCTTTGTACTTGTATGTTATTTGATAGATTTTGATGGACATTATGATGGACTTGGTATGTTATGTGTTTTATTATGGATTATGATGGACACATGATGGACATTATATATTTTGATATATATGATATGTGATGGACATTACCAACACTATGTGGTTATTATGGGATGGATGTTTATTTATGTTCATGTGTATGTGGATTATTATGAGATATGGATATGTTTATGATGATGATTATGATTTATGCTTATGTTTATGTTATATGCATTATTTCTAATGCTTTCTGATGTAGGATGTGATGGATGATTTATGATTTTATGATGTATTTCATAGATGTGGTATTAACGGTTTGTGATGCAGGTGGTGATGAACATGTGTAGACAAAAAACTTATGCCTGTAATGGATATGTTTAGAAATAATTGTGATTGGTTTAGAAAATGTGATAGATATCTATGTTGTACACTGCATAATAATTTTTTTCTAATTTTAGTGGGAATTTTTCCAGGCATATTATTATAATTTGAGTGTGGCATGAAAATGTAATGGGATGCAATGAATGAAAAATGTTATGTATGAATATGTGATAATGTTATGGATGGATGTGATGAATGTAATGTATGCAATGAGATGAACTAATATGTTTGGAATAATGACTCTAAACAACCTAAAATGATAATGCAATGGAATGATAGTGGAATGGAATGAACTTGAGATGCTTAACCAATCTAGATTAATCTAAAAAACTTAAAATGAACATGATAATGATAATGAAATGAGATGAAATGATATGAAATGAACTTAATATGCTTAGAATAATCAATCTAGATTAATCTAAACAACTTAAAATAGATATGAAAATGATAATGCAATGAGATGAAATGATATGAAATGAACTTAAGATGCTTAGAATAACCAATCTAGATTAATCTAAAAAACTTAAAATGGATATGAAAATTATCATGCAATGAGATGAAATGAGCTTAAGATGCCTAGAATAACCAATCTAGATTAATCTAAACTTAAAATGGATATGAAAAAGATCATAAAATGAGAGGAAATGATATGAAATGAACTTAAGATGCTTATAATAACCAATCTAGATTAATCTAAACAACTTAAAATGGATATGAAAAGGATAATGCAATGAGATGAAATGATATGAAATTAACTTAATATTCTTAGAATAACCAATCTAGATTAATCTAAACAACTTTAAATGGATGTGAAATGATAATGCAATGGGAAATGAACCTAAGTGAACAATGATAGGTGTAACTATTTATTGCATATCAAGATGAATGATGATGGATGTCGTATTGCACCTGTCAAAAACCATAGGAATCTTGATAGGAAGAAAAGATGAGAGATGAGCATTTTCACAACCGAAATAAATAACCATAGGCTAGGGGAAGAATGGATGGGGATAAATGCAATGCAATTGAATGATAAATGGAATGCAATCCTAATGCCATTTTTCCATTTTAGGAGCACTAATTTTTGCTATAGCATAAGACACAATATTCCAAGGTATGAGGAACCAAGGAAAATTAATTTCTCATGCATAAAAAAAACACAAAAAACAAGAAGGCTATCCCAACACCCCAAAGCCACAAGGGCTTTAGTCAGGCTAGGTATTGAGATAACCACCAACAAAAAGGATGCCCTAACATAACACAAGACCATAGGGATCTTGGTGGGTACTATTTGGGACAACCAAGAAGACAACAATAAATAAACGATCAAGATGTGCCCCTATATTTACCAGTCAAAGTGCACCATGATATGATGGATTGTGGCAACCTTGACAAGGTATAATAGGAAGCTAAAATGATTAAAAAAAAAAAATCCAAAAGCATCACAAGATCACAATAAATTTAAAATGTCCTTTTCCATAGGATCAAAAGGGTGGATGGGATTGATACAGTCTGATTAGGAGGATGCATCCTATTAAGACCAAAGATGTATGATAGACAAGGTGATCAAAATGAATCAAAATATTCAAAACTAATTAGACATCAAGATACGAAGGGATTTTGTTTGTTCAAAAACTAGATAGGTAGGGACATACTTGAAAACATGAAACACCAACAAGACACACCCTAAAGGGCTTGGGGGCTGATCAAATACTAGCCTTTCCTATGTGAAAGTGTACAAGCCTCATAGTTCGATGAAAGACTGACAACTGACCATGGATTAAAGAAAAAAGTGGACAATGGATACCTTGATGGATGACAAAGACAATATGAACAAAATGCCTTGGGGGTTGATCAAATGATTAGCCTTGCCTATGTCAAAGCACAAGGGAAATGTAGTTCAAAAAAAGGACAAAAGATAAGATGAGACCTAATCATGACTGACACAATGAGAGATCGTAGATAAGGACAAGAGACCAAAAAATGACACCGACATAGACGACAAAAATATTAGATTTAGGATAAAAGCTTAGGATTTCAAATAGCCAATTTGAATAATCCAATGCTCAACCAAAATATAGCAAGCAAAGGATAAGTGAATGTTGATTAAAGGATTAGATTGATGGGATGTGAGGATAGGATGTGAGGATAAGATGGATGGAAGGATAAAGTAACTAGGACGCAAGGTAAATAATGATTAAGCCCTCTAAAAATGGCACTTGTTGCTAGGTTTTCATAAAGTGTACTTATCCAAGGTGACACCAATGGTGGTTTTCACCATTCAACAGATTATTTCTCTTTACTATTTTTTTTAGATTTTTTGAATTTTTTGATATTTTTGTATTTTTGATAATTTTCTACTTTTTTTTGGTATCTTTTAGGATAGGATAACCCAACTGACTTAGGTATAAAAACTAATTAGATGCATGATGTTTATAGGCTCCTCTAAGGGTTCCCCCTTAGGTGTGGCTAGCCTATATGCTCCAAAACCATATTTAGTTGTGATAACATAATGACCCTACCAATTTGCTTCAAACTTTCCTTTCTTGTCTTGATCTTGTTGGGTGTGTTGATTCTCCTTAAGGACTAGATCACCAATAGTGGATTGGTGTGGATGGACCTTATTGTAGCTTCTTCTAAGATGATTTTGGTATGTTTGTAGATTATTATAGGACCTTATGTTCTTTTCATCTAGGAGTTCTAGTTAAATTGACTATGCAACTCAAGCATCTTCACACTAATAAGATTTTTCAAAGAGATTCAAAGTGATGCGATCTAGACCTCAATCGACAAGATAGAATCGATTGCATAACTAGGGGAGTATAGAGTGCCACCAGTGGGCATGTGGATGGATGTGTGGGTGGGGGATAAAGATGGAGGTGCTAGTCTTGACCAGTATTGTTGACCACCTTTTTAAGTATTTTGATAAGTGTTTTGTTGGTCACTTCAGCTTGACCATTACCTTGAGGGTAATAGGGAGTGGACCAATCATGTTGGATATGATATGTCTCACAAAGGGATTTCATGTACTAGGTTTTTAAATGTCTTAGCATTTCCAGTGATGATAGTGGAGGGGATTCCATATCTATAGAAAATATGGAAAAGGATGAACTTGGATATTTGAATACCTATGATTTGGGAAAGTGGAATTTCTTCCACCCTCTTGGTAAAGTATTCAATGGTACTAATGATGAAAGTATGGCCATCATAGGATGGAAGGTAAATCTTATTGATTAGGGTGAAACCCCATTGTGAAAAATTCCATGGAGCAATGATAGGCTATAAGTCTTATGCAGGAGCATGGATCAAATTTGCATGTTGTTGGTAGGGTAGACATTTCTTTATGAAATTATAGGCATCATGTTCCATAGTGGGTCAATAATACCCTACTCCCATAATCTTCTTGGCTAAGGCCATTCCATTAGAATGAGAACCACAGACACCATTATCCACATCATTTAATGTAACACAGGATTTTGATTCATTGAGATACCAAAGAAGTGTGCCATCATACCCTTAACAATAAAGTGTACCTCCCACAATGGTACAGCAATAAGTACATTGTATAAAGGATTTGCATTGATTTTGGGTAAGGTTAGGTGGTAGGATATTATCATGGAGGTAGGTGTAAATTTCATGGTACCAGGGTGATTTGAGACCTACGATATTGCACACCATCTCATTATTAGGTATATCATATGCTAGGATTATAAGTTGTTCGATGAGGGAACTTATTGTAGCCATTGCAACTACTACCTTGTTTTGGACTCTAGGGATTTTCTCAAACTAAATGAAGATGAAATACTTCTTGAATTCATCCACCATGCATTTGTAGGGTAACAAATTTTTATCCTTTATCTAAAAATCATCATTGACTTATTTAATAATCAGTTGAGAATCGCCAAGACACTTAGACAGGTGATATTCCATTAGATGATGATTTTAAGACCAGTGATGACAAATTCATACTTTGTGATGTTTTTGGTGCATGGAAATGATAATTTGAATGAATTTGGGATATAATCACCTAGAGGAGTGAGATAAGACACCTACACCAACTCCATTATGCATATATGACCCATCAAAGTAGAGCATCCATGTATTTTTTTTTACAACTATAATGACCTCTTCATTAGAAAACTTAGCTACTAACGGATATGCATCCACTAAAGGAGCATTGACCAATTGATCTATTATGACTTTTCCCTTAATAGCCTTACAATTTCTCTCAATAGCATGACCCACTTGGCCATGCAGCCAGTCAAAGAAGTCTTAGACAACAAATACTTAAGTGAATCAACTTTTGATATTAGCATGATGGGATGACTAAGCATGTAATGAAAAATGTTTTATGAACTGAAGACCACTACCAGATAAGCTTTTTCCATTGGGGAATAGTTGAGTTCATAACCCACTAGTGTTTGCTTGATGTAATAGATTGCACATTCTTTAGAGGACTCGTCATGTTGTACTAATAATTCCCCCAGTGCAACTGATGTAGTTGAGATATACAACATAAGTGGTTTACTTGGAATAGGAGGAATTAGGATGGGTGGATGATCCAAATACTCCTTAATCTTGTCGAAGCCTCACTGACATTCTAGATCCCACTTAAAGGTAGTGTCTTTGCATAGAAGATGTGTAAATGATTGACACTTGTTAGTGAGTTGGGCTATAAAAAGATTGATGGATTGTAGCTTCCCTTAAATCCTCCTTAATTGCTTGAGATTACATGGTGGGGGAGCTTACATTATCACCTTGACCTTGGCTAGATCTACTTCAATTCCCCTTCTAGAGATTATGAAGCCTAATAGCTTTCTAGATGTGACACCAAATACACACTTTTTTGGGTTGAGACATAACTTGTATTTCTCTAGCCATCCAAATATTTTCTTCAAGATCATGGGATGTTCTTCTCTAGTATTGGACTTCCCTAATAAGTCATTGATATAATCTTCCATTATGATATGGATAAGGTCATGGAAGATAATAGTCATGGAACATTGATAGGTTTCCCTTACATTTTTGAGACCAAAGGGCATGACATTATAGCAAAAGGTGCCCTAAGGAATGGTGAAGGAAATTTTATGTTGATCTTCTGGTGCAATTCTGATTTGAGTGTAGCCAGAAAAACCATCCATAAGGTAGACCAACGCATGCCCTTCTATAAGGTCGAATAACATGTCAATGTTTGGAAATAGGAAATCATCCTCAAGGAAAGCTTTGTTTAGTTCCTAAAAATCTGTAAAAATTCTAATATCCCCATTTGGTTTGGTGACAAACACTATATTGGATATCCATTTAGAATAATCAATAGGCCTTATGAACCCAACTTCTAATAGTTTATCCAATTCTTTCTTTATGACCAATTCCACTTGGGGATGCATTTTTATTATCTTTTGTTAAATAGGTTTTGACATTTGGATGAACGTCCAAATGGTGCATGACCAAGGTGGGATCTAATACTAGCATGTCTAAATAGGTCCATGTAAAGTTGATGATTCCTTCTTTTAACAAGTTGAAAATAATGGAATGATCTTCCTTTGACAATGATTTTGCTACGTAAGTGATTTTGGGATCTTCTTATGTTCCCAAATCAACCTCTTGTGTCTCTTTGATCGAGACATAAGAACATTCAGACAACTAAGTTCTAACAAGGGGAAGATGAACATACCCATCCTCTAGTGCCTCATTGAGGTTTTCATTGTTGGATACACCCTTTATTTTTGTTTTTGATGAGTCAGGAAGTTCCTCATAGAGGTTTTCAATAGATGACCCTTTTTTATTTTTCTTCTTTTTCCTTTTGTGGTTAGGGTGTTCATCTTCCCCCAATCCCATGAGATGCACGTAAGTGTCCATTGAAGGAAAGGTATCTATAGGTGCACTACTCTATAAGTCCCAATCAATGAGGTCGAGATGATGAAGGGAAAGTCTAATGGTGAAGATGGATGTGGAGTCAAATAGGGTAGGGAGATCTACATCATCGTAGGAGAGTAATATGGCCTCTTCTTCTGGTATGTCTTCAAGGAAATCATTATCCGCATTGACATTATTAGAGGTACTAGTGGATGTTGTGGGCCCCTTTTTATTTTTATCATAGCCTAGGCCCAAATTTATAGGTCACATAGGTGTTTCAACAGGCTATAATCTTCCTTCTTCTATGCCAAGACCTCCCACCTAATAATTATATTTTTCAACTAACTTGGAGGCATGAGGATAAGTCTCTTAGAAATACTCAATAAGAAGGGGCGAATGCCAGGGTTCTTCCTTATATATCCACTAACTGATGTCATCATTTGGCTGATCTTGTCATGTTCCTAGGGGTCAAAAAGTGTTATACCCCATGTTCTTAGAGCCAAGTGTTATTATTTTCTTGTCTTCCTTTAGTGCAGACTATGAAGGTTGGCCATATGCACGAGAAGATGGAGGCATGGTTTCCTCATTTAGAGTCATATGAATCTCATATTCTCTGCAACACTTTCCTATGATCTAGACCTTGGTGATAGTGTGATACAATGGATGGAATGGATGATGGATTTGAGGATGATGCCTGAGGGGCCCCCACTTCAACTCATAAATAGTAGTGGGAGTGAGGGAAGGAAGCTTCTAAAGCACGACAATACTCAAAAGGTTGTGAATCTATGTGTATGGTTACTTCCATCTCATTGAATGGGAATTTCAAGAATTGATGGTAAGTGGATGGAATGTTCTACATGGTGTGGATCCATGGGAAAGTAAGGAGAAAGTTGTATGGAAGGTCTAGATCAAAAAACATGGCACATGGTGTACTACACTACAGGGTCAACTTGAATAGGAAGAAAAATGATTCCTTCATAGTCTCTTTTTACATTATCATAGGATTTGATTGTGATAGTCTGATTATTCAAGTTAGAATGGGTGCACCCTACCTATTTTATGAACTTTAGCATACAAAGGTTGAGGGAAGAGCCATTATCTAATAGGACCCTTTCACTTCATTGCATGCTAGAAGGAATTCAATGTGCAAGGGATGGTTATGGTTCAAATCGATGGAAGGCATATATCATTTTGACTGAATCCCAACTGATATGAGGATGATAGATGCCCTACTAAGGCTTGAAATTGAGTAGGATTTATATCATTAGGCACACGTGTGTCTTGAAGAGGTTTGGTGAGGATTTCCTGATGGACAGGGGAAGAATTAAGAAAATCCAAGATGGATATTTGAGTGGGAGTCTTTCCAAGATGATCAAGAATATTATATTGGGAACTCACAAGAGCTAGCTAGGATGATGTGGAGGGTCTAGGAATGGATATGCAGGTGTGACGTGTTGTAACAACACATTGTGGATCTTTTACCTTAATGTGAATCATGGACATGTGGGGCTCCACTTGGCTAATGCACATAACTATTGCATCATAGTTATAGCGTACATTCTTACAGCTAATATAATTCATGTTTTTATTTTGATTATTATTATTGCTAGGCTCTGGATTAGCATTAGAAGTATTGGGACCTTGATTGCACTTAGGGAAAGCATTTTGATATATTTGTAGTTGGGCACTAGATGATGTCGCCTGATTGGCATCCATTACTATATCTCCTTGATCTATGAGATCTTGAATATACATTTTAGGTCCCTAACACTTGTTAGTTGAATGACCTTTGATTTTGTGAAAGTTATAGTACTCATTTTCCCTATACTAGTAGGGCTTTGGTTTGGAATCATCAAAAGGCTTAGTCACAAGATAAGTGACTGGATCACTAGCTTGTAAGAGCCTCATGAACACATCATCAAAGGATCATCCTAAAGGAATGAATGCACACTTGTTATTTCCTTGGTTATACTGGTTGGATTTTGGAGGAGGACATGGTTCATCCTGTGGCATGAATATGACATTAGAGACTAATGGATAATTGGAGACATGTGATATTTGGGAGGTGTTGGCTACTTGGACATGATTGGTATCAGTGACACCATCATTGAAAACATTCTTGTTTTTTTTCTAGTAGCAAGACTTGTCTCTGGATGAATTTTCCTTGTCTGGCTTATAGATTTTGATTTGTCCCTTGGCAATGAGACCCCTCTCAATGATAGTACCTTTTTCTATGACCTCTAAAAAGGTTGTGACACAATGAAGATTAAGATTATGTGCCATATGATGATGGGTGTTTGTAACGAAGATGGTCACCATGTCCTTCTCACTTAGAGGGTATTTTAGATGACTAACCAAGGCATGCCACCTTTGTAGGTAACTTGTAAAGGTTTCTCCCTCACATTATTTTTCTTTTAGCAAATCTAAGGTGTCAATATCCTTCTCCAAATTAAAGGAAAAGCGCATAACAAATATTTTCCAACAAATCTACAAAAAAAGAAATGGAACCATTTGGAAGACCCATAAACTAGTCTAGAGCTATCTTTGTTAGACTCCTAGGTAATAATTGCATGAGATAATTGTCATTGTGCAAAACTTCTTGAAAATGTGTGTAGAATTCCTATAGATGGTTTCTTGGGTCACTCTTTCCTTTGTATTTATCAAAATTTGGCATTTCAAAGTGCTTAGGAAAGGGGACAAGTGAGATGGAGGGATCAAATGGATAGGGACAATTTTTTTTGAATTTGTAAGACTTTTTGGATGTCCTTGCTTGTATGTCTTTTAAGGAAGCTTTTATTTCTTTCGACTCCTTATTGATAGGTGTTGATGGAGGAGGATTGGTCAAATTTGATTGATTGTAAGGAGCATATGGCTAATATGATGTGGATGGAGTTAGGATGGTTTCATCATATGATGGAGGAGGAAAATATGAATGTGTTTGTTGATATGGATTGGGGATTGGTATAAGATTGTTTAGGATGGAGGGACTCTATAATATGAGGAAGAGGCACCTTGTTGATATGAGGGAGGTGCTTGGTAATATAAAGAGGTGGAGGCACCCTATTGATATGATGACTACTATTGGGTGTATTATGGATTGGATTGGTAATTATAAGTAGCAACCGGTTGTTGAGAAGCATAAATAGGTTGTTACAAATTAGGCTGCTAATAGTAAGGATTTGGTTGTGGCTGTTGGGGACTTGTGTAAGACGGTTGCTACTAGGATTGTTGAGGATTATGGTAAGGAGAAGTGGGATTAGGATTGGATGTGGTGGGTTGAACATAATAATTGTATTATGGGTGATAAAAGTATTGGGTAGTAGGGTTGCTTGGTATTTTTTGGATGGAGTTTTCTAGTTGTGTCGAGATTTGTGTATGTTGAGAGGATTGTTGGTAGGACGGTGGCTACTAGTAAAGAGTTCTAGATGGTATTTGAGGTTTTTGATGGATTGGTAATTGGTGTGGAGGTAACTAATGGGATGATATTGGTTGGTGAGGGGGTTGTGATGGAATACTTTCTAGCTGGTGAGGAGGTGGTTGTTGATGTTGTGGTATAACCTATGCTTAGTGTGGGGTTTGTGAAGGAATTAGGATATGCTATGAAGGTTGAGATGGGGGTTGTTGTGATAACTATTGATGAGACAGTTGTGATGGTGGTTCCTATTGTGGCTTAGCTTGACGTTGATGCAAGGATGGGATATTACCATAATGTGGTGATGGTATGTTTGATGTAGGTGTAGTTCTAGGAGGTGGAGGTTGTGCAGTGAAAGGATTTCCCCTAGTATTTCCTAGTAGTTGTCCCAATTGGTTAGGTTGAAGAGGTGATACAGATGGTATGGAGATTAAAGCTTGCAAGATGTTTGCTCTTGGTAGATTGGGAGGACCTTGTGGCATGCCTAAGCCAATAGGATTGCTAGGATCGGTTCCTTGAGGGATGTTTGGATAAAGTGCACCTATAACCAAAATTGGAACCCAAGGAGGTGGTACAAGGGGTATTACTTGATAAAGCATAGAATTTCCAAATCCTTGTTGGTATCAACCCTCGTGTGGAAGACCCTCAAGAATGTATGGGGATGATGAGCTAGCATTTGGATCTTGGGATGGAACTAGGGGTTTCAGAGGTGTGATGCTAACATATTTGGATAATTCAAACCTCGATGGTGGTTTAATACCTTTCAAAAGTAACGTACTAAGGATTTTTTCCCCACACTCATTATGTAGATGATCTATTATTTTGAAATTAATGGGATTACTAAGGTATTCATTGATCATGATCTTAGGATGGTTGACCATGCTTTTGTATGAAAGGGGTGAAGTGTGGACCTTAGTATTAGATTACGATGAGCCACCATTGGCGGATTGATCCTATGGAATGTGAGGCTGAATACCTTGGCCATGTTGTTCTACCATAATTTTATTTTCTTGCAATTAGGTAATGGGCATGAAAATGCAAAACTACCAAGTGACTAAGATGAAACTACGCTTTATGATGTACTTAAATGAATGACCTAAGTGATGATTAAAGGGTTGATTGGATTAGATAATGAATCAATTAATGGAATGGATAGCCAATGGGATTAAATTTGCTTAAGTTAATTCATGAGATTAGAGAATTGATAGGATTGGATGATTGATTGGATTGGATTGATGAGGTTGACTCTAAACTAAGTTCAAAGGTTTAACTAGATGACATAAGATGTTGATAATCAAATTGGATGACGAAAAGGATGATTACGACACTAAATCTACCTCAAGATGGAAGTATATTTATTATGCCATGGATGATTATTGACTCAAGATGGATAACAATCCTAAGCAAGCATGAAGGATGATGATTAGAATCAAACACCTATGTCAACTTGGATAAAAAACTCTAAAATGAAGTCTAGGGGATTGGGATTCTTGAATCAATGATAGACATGCAATATATGGATGTTCTAATATACACCTATATGATTTGATTGATGTATTGATGACTTCTGTAAAATGCAAATGGAATAAAGTGATGATTATGGGTAGACAAATGATGATAAAAAAATTTCAATTATGGAATCAAACTAAAAAAATAACAAGATTTTAGTGACCCAAAGGATTAACTCTCAGGAGTTTTGTATGGGTAGCCTATATGCCTTTGTGTTTGACAAATTTTCCCCTCCAAACAACAAGATTTCCTATCTAAGGACCAATAGATTTTCCTTTGTATTAGGAAAAATCACCTATCTATGTCACATGATCACCCTTATAAGATGTAGGATTTCCTAAGTCTAAGGGTTTTTAAAAGAAACAAGTAGGAACGAAACATAAAATCGCCTATCCAAGGTTCTGGACAACCTTTCGTAGACACAAGATTACCTAAATCTTAAGGGGATCAAAATAAACAAGCAGACATGATGGACATAATCACCTATCTAGAAAGTAGGATCACCTCTATCTTGGATGTACAGACACAAGAAAAATTTCCTATCGGGGGATACAAGTTCACCTATTTCCTTAGTTGTATGGATGGGAAAACAAATATTCCTACAACGAGATCGCCTATCAGACCAATGAGTTTTCCTATGTCTTAAACTATATGGAAAGGGATGGTGCAAATGGATATGGATTCACCCCTACAGACAATAGGTTATCCTATTCTAGGGGATGTATGGATAAGGGAGATGCAGATGAGACAAATCATTTCCCTTGCGAACAATAGGTTCATTGAAAAAGCTAATTGGCTCACCTATTCTAAGGGAATGTGCATACTCAAGAGGTACGAATTGGATGCAAACTCCCCTATTTAGGGAACAACCAAACACAGGGTCACTTAACTAAGGTACCTAGGAGAAAATTCTCCCCTAACAAGGAAAAAACTCGCCTAAAGGATGACCTAGACCAGACTTGAACATGGAATCACCCCTTTATAGGGTAGGATTCCTATCCACAATGCAAGTTCACCTCTATGAGAAGAAAACTCACCACTGAGGGTAGGGACAGACTATGGAAAAAGACAAACAAACACGAAAAACAATAAGCAATAAGGTTGGATCAAATTGGACTGACAATAAGCACTGGTATCACTCAAAGAAGACATGTTAGACAAAACAATCGTAACATTAGTTTTAAGGGTTTATAAACTTGATGTAAGCCCACCACCTTGGGAGAAAAAACTAAGGTTAATACTCCATGATACTAGGGTGGTTCTATGGATCACCCTTTCTCATGAAGGTAGATAACTAGATATTTAGTGGCACAGGGTCATCAATAGATGCCAAAGGCTCACCTTCACACTCTCTCTCAAAGACTATCGTAGTCCACCATGAGTATTTCTATTTCAACCCAAGGGAATACATGGTGAGTAATTGCAGGGTATGTTGCACATCCCCTGCACTACACAAAGCCATGGATAAAACATAGGTCTCTATCTAGACTATACAGGTTATCTTGTTCATCCTCGATATACATTAGGTATGTGAGACATAGTGAACACCAAGCTATCACAAGCATGGTTTGGAAGCACCAGTGAGGTGCTGGAAACCTAGACCAACCCTACATGTCTTATCTAGGCATCACCCTAGCTTCGACACTTCGCTAGACATGACATGATTAGATTGGGGAACAACTTTAGTTCTCCACCTTTTATATACCCCCCTGATAACACATGGTTGGAATCATCCCCTAGGTGATGAAATCTTGGGTAGGTGCTGCTAAAGGAAGGACATACTAAACACTTCAACTAGTCCCCAAGCTTGCACGTAGTGCAAGGGGAGAGCTTAGACACACTAGCACTTCTTGGGTAGACTATACTAGAGTGGAATAAATAGTGATTTCTCATCATCTAGGATCACTGAAAGGTGCAAGGGGAGTGGATACATCAACAATTCACCTCCAAGCATAGAAAACAAGGTTTATTGACCCTTTAATTAAGCTATGTGTGCTTATATTAGTGCAAAAACAACAAACAAAGCTAACTAAATTCTTAGACTGCTCATCTTGCAACACATGTTTTAGTAGTTTTGACCTATAATATTGGAAAAAAGAGGGTGAACAAGCTGCACAAATTGTTATATAAAATGCCACAAGTCACTAAAAATCAAGTTAGATAGTCAATACCCAAAACCAAAATCAAATCGTAGCTCAAATTGAAAAATTCTAGGTTTTGGATTACCACAAATTTTCCTTTGTGTGACACAAATTTTACGTTGTCTATTGATCAAGATCACCTGTTTGGAGAGATGGGAAAATTTTCTATCAAATGTAAAATTGGAGGCATATTCAAACTCACCTCTATAACTTGTGTGTGTATGCCTTTGTAACCATCAATGCAACCCATTTAAGTAGCCCCCCACATATCCGCCTCTATGCCAAATGACCTCGCCTATAGCTGCAAGTCCACCCCTTTCTCAGAAGAGTGGTGATGCAATAGAAGGTTGAGAAATCTCACTATCCAACTCAATTTGATCAAATACAAACAAGGAAACAACCTCCAAAGCACAATTCCCTCAAACTATCCCTGAATAACCACTCTAGGTTTCTAGCCATCAAAACCCTCAAAATGGAGATATCCTCTTGAAAAGGTCATACAATGACCAATCAAACATCAAATAAGCTTTAACACAGATCCTAAAACAAAATCCCAAAACATCACACCAAGTTTCTTTGCACCATGATTGAGATTCAATAGACTACTTTTCCCAAAAGGCTACTAAATTAGCCCAAATTAACATAGGATATCCCTCCTAATCACTTGATTCTACCCCAAAAACTATTGGAAGAGGTTTATTGTGACATAAAATAACATATTTCACAATTCTTTGTCCAATTTGTCACCATTTTGATGTTGTTTTACAAAACTGTCCATTTTCATTCAAAACACTAGGGTTTTATTGAAAGTCCTTATACTTAGGCTTATCTCGTTCAAAAAATGCATCCAAAATTTTAATTATACCTTGCACAAACTCAAAAAAACATCACATTGACATTTCCTTCACTATTTGAACATAAACCTTCATTGACACCACAAATTCACATGGAAAAATAACATAGTCAACCCTAGGGCATCATTCCCAACCACACAAATTTTTTTCCCTTTCATTTAAAGCATGTATACATCTACCCTACCATGGTACAAT
The DNA here is from genome assembly GCA_007258455.2 of Sequoia sempervirens. Taxonomy (NCBI): domain Eukaryota; kingdom Viridiplantae; phylum Streptophyta; class Pinopsida; order Cupressales; family Cupressaceae; genus Sequoia; species Sequoia sempervirens. Next base: position 36,515,358 of record VDFB02373365.1, read on the forward strand.
TCCTTCCCACTAAGAAATAGTCATAACAATAGGTGGAAGGCTTTAGTGCATGATTAAAATTCCAAACAAAGCCTTTGCTACCCTAACACAAGCAGTTCCAAAAAAACAAAGATATCTTTCAAAAAAATTGGAGTTAGACTCTCAAAATGAGTTCAAATGAAATATAATTCATTAATCTACACCACTGAATAGAATTCAGATCATTCTTGAACCTGTATGGACTGTACATAAGAGACAAAGTGTTGAAAAACAAAAAATAGAGCCAATTTGCATAAAATGGGCGTTCTTATTGATATGAAACTTCAAAAACAATTCTCAACCAACCTTAGCTCAAGCCATTGAATGTTTTAAATACAAATTTCAAACTAAAACTACTTTACCAATGTTCCAAATTCACTTTTTAAATGCTTAATACTTCTTATTCCCTAAACTATATTTTAACAGCTTTATTTAACAACTTTACATCTGTTTGAAATTCTTTTGACATATGAACTCCAATGTTTTCCCATACACCTAAATACATAGAAAAATGGTCTTTGAGACCTTATTTAATACAAAAAAACTTTATCACCCCCCAAATTCCCTAGACTCATCAAATAACCAACATCAAATAATCAAAGTTTGACAATATGGTGTAGGTGTTCCTGCACCATACACCCCTACTGGAAAAAACTCATGCCACATGAGTTGCCTCTAATTTCAATATCTCCAGGCTTCATACATGCTCCACAGATCAGTAAATCCTCTCCATTGGTTAAATTTTGTGGTCTCCCAATCTGCCCTACATTTTTGTAGTTGTTTGCATATGCAACTCTCTTTATTCCAACATTCTAACTTGATGTCTACCCTTTTCCTTTTCTTTGATAAAAAATTGAATGCTCTCCTTTACCTACACTTGTAAAAAAATAATTGTTAGGAATACCATTACCATGAATAGTCTTTAACTTCATCTCATCCTCATGCTTGTGACTATCCTCAACACTGTTCCCCATCTATCTGTCCATCACTATCATTTGACTTGTTGTCTTATCAACATGTACCACTGTACCTTTCTTTCCATGACCTACTATACCATCAGACTTGCATCTTCCTATACCTATATTTCCTTCAAAATTTACAAGCTTAACATTTCCAATAGACACCATATTTTAGTTGATCCAAAATCAATTACAATCTTGCATACCTTATTCTTGCACTTGCAAGTAGTCTTGAAGAGGCTCTTTCTTTGCAAAGGTTCTACCTCTTTGGCTACCTTCAACATTGTCCTACTCTTCATCAACATTTCCCCTCAAGGCTTGAGAACAACCTTTAAACTCTGTAGGATGATTGCTTTCTACACTCTTCTTCTTAAATGATTTCAGGCTCTCATGTCAATCTTCTTTTCACCACTTGAAGAGCTACCAACCCTTTCCTCAGACATTTCCCAAGATAGATGACCATATTCATTTGATGTATAACATATCCTGTAAAATTATTAGAACTTCTACCAGCACTAAACCTTCCCTCTACTCCTAAAACCTCCTCTAGTATCAACACTTTTTTTCTTTACCTTTTTATTCACTTCCTTTTTCTTCCAAATGGCTACTTTGGTGTAGGGTTTTCCTCTCCCTCTGTACCATTAGCACTCTCTTCCTCTCACTGATTTCTCTTGTCTCTTAAGTTTTTCCTCCACCCTGATTGCTAATTGAAAACACTCTTCAACAGATTTGGGGTTAGCTACAACAAGTTCATCTTGTATATTAAATCTCAAACCACCTAGATACCTAGCCACCTTTTTAGCCTCATCCTCATCCCTCCTAGACCTTATGCTTAGTTTGTAGAGTTCATTAGTATAAGACTTGACATCTAGATCTTTTTGTTTCAATCCTTGCAACTTTTTATACAACTGAACTTCATAGTCCTTTGGAAGAAACTTACCTTTCAATTTTTGTACCATCTTGTCCCAAGAAGCAATCCTTGATTTGCCTTGTTTTCTCCTTTCTTCCTGCTCATAGTCCCACCATAGAAGAGCATGTCCTTTTAGCTTTGTTTTTGCCACCTTCACCATCTATTCTTCTGAAATATCTTCACTCTCAAAATAATTATCCATAGCAGCAATCCAATCAAGCAATTCTCCTTCATTTAAATTACCACCATAAATAGGAAGATCAACTTTTACCTTTATTGATTCACCTTTCACTGCTTTGAGCATCTTCACCATTCTCTAATCTTCAGGGTCCATTTCTTCATCAACATCCTCATATTCTTCATCATCTTCCTCTGTTTCACTTATCATTCACTTATACAAGACAGGTGATTCTTTGTAGCTTCTTGGTGCATGCTTCTCCTTTAGATCCTACAACTCTCTTGTAGCACACCTTTTGGAGGCATCCTTTCAACCTTGACTCTTCACCTTCTTCTTCAAACCTACAAAAAAAAACCACAAGGAATCTTGTCATTGTGCCCTGATACCACCTAATGCAATACAAAGTGGAGAAATCTCACTATCCAACTCAATATGATCAAATACAAACAACAAAACAACTTCTAAATCACAATTCCCTCAAACTATGTCTGAATAACCACTCTAGGCTTATAGCCCTCAAAACCCTCAAAATGGAGATATACTCTTGTAAAGGTCATACTATGGCCAACCAAACATCAAATAAGCTTTAAAACATATGCTAAAACAAAATCCCAAAATTTCGCACCAAGTTCCTTTGCACAATCATTGAGATTCAATAGACCACTTTGCCCAAAAGGCTACTAAATTAGCCCAAATTAACAAAGAATATCCCTCATAATCACTTGATTCTACTCCAAAAACTATTGATAGAGGTTTATTGTGACAAAAAACAACATATTTCACAATCCTTTGCCCAATCCATGGCCATTTTGATATTGTTTTACAAAACCTTCCATTTTCATTCAAAACACTAGGGTTTTATTGAAAGTCCTTATTCTTGGGCTTATCTCATTCAAACAATGCATCCAAAATTTTAGTTATACCCTGTACAAACTCACAAAAACATCACACTAAAATTTCCTTCACTGTTTCAACATAAACCTTCATTGACACCACCAATTCACATGGAAAAATAACACATTCAACCCTAGGGCATCATTCCTAGCCACACAAATTTCTTTCCCTTTCATCTAAAGAATGTAGAAATCTACCCTACCATGGTACAATTCCTTCCCACCAAGAAAAAATTATAACAGTAGGTGAAAGGCTTTAGTGCATGATTAAAATTCCAAACAAAGCCTTTGTTGCCCTAACATAGGCAGTTCTAGAAAAACAAAAATATCTTTCACAAAATTGGGAGTTAGACTCTCAAAAGGAGTTAAAATGAAAGATAATTCATTAATATATACCATTCAATAGAATTCAGATCATTATTGAACCTGTACAGATTGTACAAAAGAAACAAAGTGCAAAAAAATAGAAAATAGAGCCAATTTGTAGAAAATGAACGTTGTTATTGATAAGAAACTTCAAAAAAAATTCTCAACCAACCTTAGATCAAGCCATTGAAGGATTTAAATGCAATTTTCAAACTAAAACTACCTTCCCAATTTTCTAAAATAACTTTTGAAATGCTTAACCCTTCATATTCCCTAAACTGTATTTTAACAACTTTACATCTATTTGAAATTGTTTTGACATATGAACTCCAATGTTTTCCCATACACCTAAATACATAGAAAAATAGTCTTTGAGAGCTTATTTAATACAAACAAACTTTATTAACCTCAAATTTCCTAGACTCATCAAATAATCAAAGTTTGACAATATGGTGTAGGTGCTCTTGCACCAAGCGGGCTCATGTTCTCCTATGTTTGATGCAGGTTTGCCTCTGTACCTAGAAAATTCCCCCCTAGGGATGGATTCACCCCTGTGTGTAAAATCTAAACTTGCAAAATTTAAAACAACAACAAACAATAAAATAGACCCGTGACCTGGGTCCCACCAGGCATGCCAGAAATGCGTATAGTGTGAAATTCCTACTCTAAGATGCAAAAAAAAAACTATTGCAGAAAAAGAAGAATAAAAAGCAATCACCTCAAGATTGGCCTAGTTTAATCTAAAAAAAAACACAAGAAATTAGAACCTTTTACCTTGTTTAGATTGATGATCTTGGTTGGCCCTTTTATCGTTTGATATGTGTGCTCCATAGTTGAAAAGTGGCATATAACCTAGCTCTAAATGATGTTGAGAAGATGAATAATGTAATGGATATTGTGGGTGGTTGGATGGACGCAAGATGAAGGATCAAATGTTGCAACAACGGTGGATGGAAGGCTTGGAAGATTGAAAATTGGGTAAGTGTTTGAATGCTTGATTGTTAGAATGGATAGTGCAAATGAGGAGAATTCCACCATTTTGAGGGAAAGTTCCTCTAAAGGAATGAAGGGTCAAGATTTATCTATGATGGAAAAGATCAAGGGCCAGCGTGAGTTGAGAACTCACAAGCCCTCACATATTGACATGTGGTAGGTGATGTGTAAGAAGGGGGGTGATGTGGAGGTACTAGGTTGTACCTTGGGAAGGTACAAGATCTCCTCATAAAGGAGGTCCTTTCCCACATGTGCTTGAGAGGATGTGTGGGGAATAAAAAATTCCTCAAAAATCCTCATGGGAATGGAAGAAAGAATTTTAAATTCCTTAAAATGCATTGAAAGAATAAATGTGAATTAAAAATTCACATAGGGAAGGGGTTTCCTTCTCCAAATGGAGAAAGCATTTAATGTTGGTTGACTAAGGACATATGCCATAAATGGCATGGATATTAGGTTAGGTTAATCATGTGATTAAGATTGTGCAAATGCTTGATTAGATGAATTAATTATAGATTAGAGGTAAGTGGGAGGTGATGGAGGATGTGACCCTAATAATGATTAAGAATGTGCACATCCTAATCACAAATTAATTAAATTAACCTAGATTAGAGAGGATTATGGAGGATGTGACATGAGGAGAGAGAAATAGGATGAATTAAAAAAATGGATTTAATTCATAAAGGCTAAAGTGACCAAATTAAATAAATTTGGGTATTTATTTAATTTAGAGATGAAAAAGGGGGTAAGGTATTTAATTGATTTATTAAATACCTTAGGGACATTAGGTTGTAGAATAATATTAATTAAATATTAAATTATTTAATTATTATAGATGAGGGATGTGAGACAGAGGAATACAAGGAGTGAATTTTACCATATGGGAGTGATCAAATTCAGGTGTCTACAACACCCACTAACAAGATTTCAGTTGACTTGGCTATATAGTTGGGAAGATACGGTTACTAGTAGTTTGGAGAATAGTGTTCTGCTTATATATTGATTTAGTATATTGATTTTTTGGTCTAGATTTCTCCTCAAAGAAATATATCACTACAATACTTTTCATATAGAATTGTGACTACGAGATGCATCCTACATTGAATTTTTGTGATGATATGTGAATGCATATAGAAGGTATGAATAACATTGTTCTATTCTAAAGACTATAGTGAGTTTATGTACAGTGCATTCATGTGGAAGATTATGCACTTTCTCATGATTAATTATTTTTCCTTGCAAAGTTGAAGATAAGTTATTCAATGTCGTCTAAAGGAGAATTTGATTTGTTAACAATTTTTTGTGTTATGCGTTTGATGAGTTGCATATACATTTGAATTTTTTATGTTTTAGGTCTAACTCTAGCTAACCTAATTATGAATTGGTGTTAAGGAGTTTAAATATGTGGTGTGAATGATAAAGGGACCTATCATAGGTCCATGCTTACTAATATCATATATATTACATGCAAAGATGAATACAACTATGGAAAGACTTGGTTTTGATTTGAAATGGGGTTTCTCTAATTACGTCAACCTATTTAGTAAATGTAAATGTATAATGATATATATATATATATATATATATATGTATAATAATTTTTATGAAGAAGGAAAGTGTGTGTGTGTGTGGTGCATTAGAGATCAAGTTAAGATGATAAGTAGAAAAGGATTGTGAGAAGATATAATTTTTTAATATACTTAAAAAGAAATTTTTCATATACTATGCTTCACCTGAACTGAACTCTAGCACAAGGAAGGTGCATTCTATCTTAGTTCATCTCTTGGAAATGAGCCATACTTTATCTTTTAAATTAATTCAAGTTGTGAGCCTTAAGGGATAGTGCGGCATGTCAATGATCCCTTTCGATATTCTATATCTTGCAATATTATACTGTGAGTTAACACTCACCGTGGCTTTTCCCATTTTTAGTTTTCCACATAAAAATATAGTGTTGATATGTCTTATCATGTCAAGTTATTTTCCTTGTTTCCATTCTTATCTACAATTAAATATGCTTTAATAATTGGATGGTTTATAGCTTAATAGTTTAATGGAATACTGGTTCACCCCCCCTCTCAGTATTTTGGGTGTTCCACAATTGGTATCAGAGCTAGGTTCCTCTTAAGAAGCCTAAAAACTTGAGGAAGTCCTAAAATTTTAATACATGGAAGATAAAAGATTTCTCATTCCTCCAAAATAAATTCTTGTTAAACATATTGAAGAAGAATGTGTCTTATAAATTTCTCTTGAAGATCTTGATAGAACAAAAGAAGAGAATACAGATTTGAAGGAATTCCTGAAGGAAGCAAATGAGTGCATCAAGAAATTGAAAGAACAAGTGGAAGAAAAGAAGAGAATTGTAGAATTTGAGAAAGATAAAATTCAAATAAAGATGGATCCATGTGCTAAAGCTTGAACAAGAGGTTATAATCCTAAGATCAAATCTGAAGAAAGCAAGATCTCATGAGAACAAATTCAAAACCAGTTCTACAAGGCTAGATGAACTGATTGTAGGGAGAAAAGCCTCCAATGATAAAAGTGGTTTGGGATTTGAAGAAGGAAAAGTTCAAAGACAAACCATTCTCTTAATCTAATAGACAATCAAAGGAAGACTCAAAGAAATGGTAGACAGTTTAAGAATCAAAGAAGCAATATTGGAAGTACTCCTGTCGGATAACCTAATGCTCAAATGTACTTATCTTTTAATGGTATCTATTATTCTTACAATAGGTTTGAACATAGGGAAAAATATTGTGGAAATAAAATCAAATAGAAAAATGGAATGAATCAAAATGATTTATCATTCATTGGCCAATTTTTTAAGTGCAAAATTATTGGATTTGAAGTTATAGAATGCAGAGGTCAGATGTTAAAATGGATGAACTATCCTTTCAAAGGCTATTGTTATCACTATAATTTAATTGGACACAAGGCTAACTAGTGTAGATATAGATTGGATAAAGGAAAATATGGATGGAAAAATGTTGTTTGTTATAACTGCAACAAACCAAGACACTTTTCTAGAGATTGTAGAAGCAAAAATATGAAAAGTGACTATTCAAAAAAAAGATATGAACCAATCAGTAAGATTGATCTAGTAGAGGTTAATAAGGAAATGGAAAGGATCTAGAGAAAGGAAGGAGAATTTAAAAATAAAGGAGAATTAGAGGTATCAATCTCATCTATGTCATCATCTAGTGCAGACAATTCCATCAAAAATTAAATCCAAGAAGTGGCTAAGGGGGGACAATAGTTAGAAAATTTAATATTCCCTTTTCAATATATGATGTCATGTCATCACATAAATGTGTTTATTAAATGTGATGAACTTAAAAATTTCAAGCGAAAGGAATTTCAAGTGCACATGTGTGAAGAATGAATTCTACAAAGCTTGAAAAGATGGAAGTATACAATAATTCTAAGGAAATCTAGTTGTGTTCTAAAACATTTATTACTAAAGAAATTGGGATCAAAGAAACAAACTTAAGTATGTTAAAGAAAATTCTTTTGATGAAAAGAATTTTTGGAAGAGAATAAGCATGTAGAGAAAGCTTGAAGAGACAAGAGCATTTCCATACCACTAAATTTTAGTATTTCTCTTTGGTGCATAGGGAAGAGGTAAGTTGTTGCTATACATCATTCTATCTAAATTACTTATTTAATTTTGTTGAATATGATGGATGTATCTTGATTCATAGACAATTCAATGAGATTGAAACCATAGCTTAAAATGTACCCTTTTAAAACCCTAGAGCTTGACCCCTTGGGTGCATTTTTGAAAATTCCACTTGGTGTTATTCCAATTGAAGATGTTGGGATATATATTCATAGAAAATTGGATAAATCTACCTACATGGAAAAGCACGTATATTATGGTTTGAATAATTAAGTGGAGGAGACTTTACCCCTAAAACCAGAACACAACATGATTTCATAGATGAATTTCAATGTGTAGGATCGATGTCCAAACTCTAGCAATGAAGATAGATGTATTGGATTGGTATTTAGCATATTTCTTTATCACTTTGTGTGGCTTGACAACTCATATATGATATTTAGAGAAGCTATTAGAGATGTTACTAGCTTATTATCCATCAGACCTACTCCTAAATGTAATCTTGACAAAGGAAAGGGATTAATAAAGAACATAGGTACTTGAATTACTAATCTGACTGTCTAGTATGCAAGTTTGGTTGTTTCACACCTATTTTTTGTAATAATTATATGTCTACCTCTGCAATTGACTTATTAGTATAAATGGTTGATAAAAGGATAGAATATGATATGTGCGAGTTGCTCCAACAACAAATTTTGGAAAATTTGAATGATAGCAACAAGAAAAAATGTACATTTAGATATGGAACATTGATATTATGTCTAACCTTCTACTTTATGAGAGAAGTTCCTAGAATAGGAGTTGTTTGGGTAGATACCAAACTGGTTGCTCATCAAATCAGAGAATTAATAAGAAACATTGGATATTTGGATGCACAAGGAGATGCCCTTGCTGCATTCTTTGGAAAATTATAGAGAAGGATGAATGAAAGATAGAGAATTTCAAGAGAACTAATAACAAAATATAAATATGATATATCATTTATGGAATCCATTGATAGTTGCATCATCAAGGTACTTAAACCAAGAAGCTCATGGATTCCTAAGTTGGGCTATGTGATTGAAAAGGAATATGTTGTTTGTTGTATTGAAATGCTAATCAATAGCCCTTAAGATCCCAACAAACCTAGATTTGGGACTTATACTGAAATAGCTCAAGAAATTATTGAAAAATATGAGTTGATGTTTGGTAAATCAATGTATGCCTCTAGAGAAAAGAGAAAATTTATGGAGGTCCATGCATTAGTTGCCCAGATTGAGCCAACTCCAAGGAGACTTAAGCATCTAGCTAGGAGAAAAGTACATCTTTAGACAGTTCCCAGAGAAATCACCAGTTCTTCTCTTGATTCATTATGGAAAGCAAAAATTCATTGACTAATAAATTCAAAGAATTGAAGAGTCAAGCAATAAGTGAAATGGTCACTTGGGTCAAAGAAAAGGATTGTTGGAAATTGAAGGTAGGTGCAAATCTGCACATTGCACTGCACTCGACAGACTTAAATAGGTTCAAGAGTGTGAGAAAGAAGCTAGAAGTATATTCTCATTTTTTTGGACATGGCCTGATGCGACTCAAAGATTCAAGGTTGTTGAGGACACTATTGAGACTCAAATAAAATATTCCTCCAACACCTTTCATCCAATTGTTAATATGGATGATCAAACCTAGTACAATTTAACAAAGTTGCATGAAGAATATTTTGCATCGTATAAGGAGAAAGGAGAAATAATTGAAAAATATGGAAAGCTCATAGATCTAATAAATATTAAGTGCACACCTTTCTATTATGCTCTTTCTTTGGTATATAGGATTTTGAACTCAAATGTTACTCTCGAGACTTTGGCTGAAGAAAAAGACATCCTAGTTGATCTTAATTATCTATGCAGAGCCTTATCAGAAGCAAAGAAACTTTGGGATGAAGGGAAATCCTCTTGGATGGATACTCTTAGAAAAATTCAAGGGAAAGACACCTTTGGTTGATTACTCATAGCTACTATTTTTAATGTACTCCTTAGGGGGGGTATTTAGGTATGCAAAGGAAATTGTTAAAGCATTCAATATCATTTTTTCCTTTTCCATTGATGTCAAAGGTGGAGAGATCATGTGAAAATTTTTGTGAAGAAAGAAGTTTCAATGGCTTTTACATCATGTGTTTCCATCAGTTACAAAGGGGGAGATTCTTGGAAATTGGAAGATTGTCATTGATGTCAACAATGAAATTTGGAAGATTGTCATTGATGTACATTGCTTGTATAGTTCAATAGTTGCTTCAGTAATGGAAGTTTTTTGATCTAATATTTTGGTCTAGATTACCTTATTTTGTAAGACTTGTTCTGAACCTAATATTGTGTTCTATCTTGACATCATTTGCATCCACTGAAAATATTTTAGTTCACTTGGCTATACGTTTGGGAAGATATAGTTACCAATAGTTTGGAGAATAGTGTTTTGCTTATATATTGGTTTAGTACATCAATTTTCTGGTTTAGATTTATCCTCAAAGAAAGATATCACTACATGATTTTTTACATAGACTTGTTACTACATGATGCTTACACTAATTTTTTTTGATGATATGTGAATGCATATAGAAGGTATGAATAACAATGTTATTTTTTGAAGACTACTATGAGTTTCTATGCAGTGTATTGATGTGGGAGATTCCACACTTTCTCATGATTAATTATTTTTCCTTGCAAAATTGAAGATAAGTTATTTGGTGTTGTCTAAAGGAGAATTTGATGTGTTAACAAATTTTTATGTTACACATTTGATGAATTGCATATACATTTGGAGTTTTGAGGTTTTAGGTCTAACTCTGGCTGACCTAATTATGAATTAGTGTTCAGGAGTTTAAATATGTGTTGCAAATGATAAAGGGACCTATCATAGGTCAATGCTGACTAATATCATATATATTACACACAAATATGAATGCTAATTCTTATAGATTTGGTTTTCATTTCATATGGGGTTTCTCTATTTAGGTTGGCCTAATTAGTAAATACAAATGTATATGATATATATGAATTTTAATGAATAAGGAAAGAGAAAGAGAGAGTGTGTGGTGTGTGAGAGAGCAAGTGGAAGATGAGAAATATAAAAGGATTGTGAGTAGATAGAATTTTTTAATATACTTACAAAGAAGTGTTTCATATAATTTTCTTTAGTGGAACTAAACTCCAACATGAGGAAGGTGCATTCTATCTCAATTCATCTCTTGGCAGGGATCCATACTCTATTTTGTAAATTCATTCATACTATGAGCCTTCAAGGATAGTGTGTCCTAGCAATGATCCCTTGTAATATTCTATATCTGGATATATTATGTTGTGAGTTAACCCTCACTATGGTTTTTCCCATTTAGGGGTTTCCACATAAAAATTTGGTGTTGATATGTCTTATGGTGTCATGTTCTTTTCAATTTCTTCATTGTTATTTGTAGTTAAATATGCTTTAATAATTTTATGGTTTGTAGTTGAATGGTTTAATGGAATACTAGTTCACCCCCATCTCAATATTCTAGGTGTTCAATAGATAATAGCTATCTTCAATAGAACAAGAATAAAGAAAACCCTTGTTGACAATGGCTCAGCTCTTAATGTGTTCAGTATAACCCTTTTGGGTAAACTTAGCATGGATAATTAAAGAATTGAACTTGATTTTGTATCAATTCAAGGATTTGAAAATGTAGGAAAGTAACCACTTGGTGCAATCACTTTTCCTATTACAATTGGAAAGGCCACATTACAAACTCCTATTCATGTTACGCCTCATGATGTTTCATCCAATCTCCTTTTAGGAAGACCTTGGATTCATGAGATGCATGCAGTGCCTTAAAATCTTCATCATATCATGAAGTATTCCTATAACAATAAAGTGTACCATATTAAAACAGATCTTGAGCCTAAAAGTTTCTTACAAATTGAAAAAGGAATGACAAGTACGCTAAAGACATTAATCCCAACTTCAAAGATAGAACCTATGAAAGAAGAGAAACAAGAGATGGAAAAAAGTGTCGAAGTTATTGGAAGATGATTGGGGATCTTATTTTTCACACCAACATTTATGGGAGAATTTGAAATTACAAAAAAAGAAACTAAAAATTATAAGCAACCAATGATAATGTCAACACAGAATTTAGAAGAAAACTCACAAGCATCTACTTCATCTACTCTAGAAGAAGACACAATCTATACAATAAAATTTGATGAGATAGATTACTAACAACCACCAAACCTTAAAGAAATGGAGAAACTTTATGGAAGAGTTTATGAGCTTATGAAACAACTTGGGTATAGTGGAAAAGGGTGTGGAAGGAAAGAGCAAGGAATCCATGTTACTATAGAGCCTAACACACAAGAAATGACTAATGGTCTTGGATATTGTTCCTTAAAAAAAAAAAACAAGCCTTTACTCAATACCAACACTATTACAAAAGATTCTTTTAAGCCAACTTTAACATCGATACATCTTGAATTGATTGAAACTAGTGGTCATGCTTATTGTCCTTCAAAAGAAATGAAAGAAACAAATCATCACACAAAGCACTCCTAGGACATGTCTTAGTAACAATTAAATTTCATTAGATTTTACACCCTCCTATCAAGGAGCAAACAAAATTGTGTAATATAAAGAGCCTTGTGTAAGTATGACATCTTGTACTGAGCAAGAGATATCTTTCTTGCAAAATAAAGGAACTCTTCTACTTTTGATCAAGAGAGTATCTTGTCGAGACTCCTCCAAGATCATTTTATATCTCTCCCTCCAAGAACACGAAAGAAATTTTACTACAATATTTCATTTTGTGCATATCATAGAGTTCATGATCATTGTACTAATGAATGTAAGGATTCGACTAATAAAATTCAACATCTTAAGCATTTTGGTGCTCTTCCTTGTGTTGAAGCTCCTAGTTCCTCTAATTGATAATAATTTTCATGTTTTTCATCAATTATCTCAGCTCATCCTTTTCTTGCACTAAGTGGGGGAAAGGGGTTAGGTATCCTTGTCCTCATATGGCACTAGCCATTGTCTCTTTTGGCTAGTTGACTTCCTTTCATGTATATGTAAGAGAAAGCTTTGGATGTGTACAACATGCCTTAAGTTGGCTTGCATGTGACATACTAAGTTGCCTTTAATACTAAATTTTGAGGGAAATCCCTTATTCATGATGTAGTTTCATAGGGATTTTCGAATAAGCCCTCATGTCTTCTTCACTAGCTAATTTAAAGAAAATTTCTCATAGCAATGGTGTTAGCAATTTCTTTAAAGTAGGGGAATACATTGACATTTCTCATTCCCATAGCCACTTTCTTGTGTGTGTGAGCACATATTGGTCATGTGTATATGTGTCTCTAAGAGCTCACCTAGTGGATACTAGATTCCACTAGCCCCTGTGAGCATGTGTTTAGTTTGCATAGTGGACATCATGTTCCACTTGTAAATTTTGTTTGGACAAGAAGCTTAGACTTGCTCCACATCATGTTGGAAAAACTTTTGAGGCTTGATCCACCCTCTTTTTCCTTTTCTTTTTTTCTTTGTCTTTGACAATGTATGCTTGTATCTTGTTGCTACTTCATACACCATACACCTTGTGTATGTCTCTTTTTGCTAATTTTGGTTTGATGTAGGATATTGGATCTTCAGGGCTTGACCACTCCCTTAATCCTCATCATTGTATACAATCCACATTGGTACACTTGGACCCCTCTTGAATGTCTACTTTAGTGCAAGTTTGAAACTAGTTCCTCCTGTCACTAAAGTGTGGACTAAATGCAATGACGAAAAATGTATACCTTTACATTTTTTCACTTGTTTGGGCCCTCATAATTAAAATGGACCTAATTTTTCATTAATTTAGTGTTGTAAAATGTAATTATTTACATCTTCACACTAATTTTGGCCCTCTTTCATTAATTACCTTCAAATCATCATTAATAGGCCCCTAAGGCCCTTTATTATGTATCCTAAGGCTTATTTCAATTGAAATCCTAAAAAATTCAATAAATGCACCTAATATTCTAAAATCCAAACATTCTCTCACCTCAAAAATGTAGGGTGGGACCCATACACCACCTTGTGCATATGAGTCCCATTTGGGGCCTTTTTAGGGTTCTCAATAGGAAATCATGGTTTTCAATTCAAATTTTGTGAATTTCAGCATTTGTGATCTAATAAATGTTAGATTAGATGGAATGCCTATATAAATAAGGTTTAAAATCATTATTTCACTAAGAATATTCAAGCAAGATAGTTTCACCTAAACCTAGAGCTTTTAGGAGAGATTTTCAAGCATTTACGAGCATTCCAAAGTTGATTATCAAGAATTTTGGAGCATCAATTCAAGATTCAAGCATCATGTCAAGGTCTTCATGCATCATGTGTGTTTGTGAGTTAACATGTTGATGTAGCATTTGTGATAAAAGTTCATGCATTCAAAACCATATTAAGTTTCATGATCAAGATCTACATCCATTGAAGCCAAATTATACAAGTTGCAGATTTGCACTCCAAGGATTCAACAAGGTTTGGTGAGTTGTTACATTCATTTGTTCATTCATCATTCTCTCATGTTATTTCAATTAATTTCAAATTTTAATTACTCAAACAAGGTCTAATTGAGGTAGAACCCCATCCACTAACAAAACAACATTTTTCTCTTTCTCTTGTGATGTGTTTTTTGCAAATTTATGTGAACAAGACTCATTCACCCAACTTGGTGATTTAGTCCCTAATATAGCTTTTTGACAACATTCAACAGTGTTAGATCTAGGTGTAGAAGATTTAGAAAGATCCTTAGAAAAACCTAGAGTGGGACTCATACATCTAACCTAGTGTATTAGTCCTAGTGCACTTCAAAAAAAAAAAAAGAGTTTCAAACCTTGCTTTGACTCCATCATTCTTCCAAGTACTTTACTGTTTGATTTAAATTTGTTCATCTTCTTTTATGCCTTCAAATTCCTAGGTTATATACTGAATTTTCATAGTGCATTCAATTTCTCCTTTGAAACTTTATTTAATGGTGAACCCCCATTTAATCATACCCAAGGAAACCCTTAGTCATTCCATCAATTGAGTCACTTTGTTGAGGGATCTTGGTTTCATAATGAACTGAAGCACGAAATAGGTCCCCAAAGTTGTCCATCTCTTAAAAACTAGACATACCTATTTCTCCTCTTTTCAATATCAAATCCATATCTTTGAAAAGTAAACATGTCTCTATTTTCCTTATGGATTTACAATGTATTGTAACTACCTAGAGTTATGAATTTGTATAAAAATGAAGACTAAACTATCCAAATTAAATAAAGCTTCAAAAAATATAAACAATTTTCCAAAAAATTTGATGATTTCCAACATTGAAATGTAACATTTTTTCTCAAATTTGCAATAAATCAAGTGAAATGACACTTTTCTAGAACTTACCATAAAATGTTTCCAAAAGTTCAAAATAGACTTCCACAAGCAAGAACAAAGTGAAACTACAAAGGAAAAAATATGTGTAGAAGTTGTTTGAGACCTGTACAAGGATAGGGTCACCCAAAGGTGAATGTGTCCTTGTACAAGGTTATAAAAACTGAAATTTTGAATTTTTATGTTGTTATTTGATGTTTCTTTCTCCGGTTGCAAACATGTTTATCAGTGATTGTTTTTCTAGTTTTTGCTCAATTTAGGACAATGTAATGCAAAATGCAAGTGTGAAACAAATGTGAAAATATTTTTACAAATTTTTAATGCAAATTTTAGATCTAAAATACAATAATTGACTGATTTTAAGATACCACAACTTGAAAATGATTATTTTGATGCAAGTTTGAAACAAAACAATGCAATTTTTTTCACTTTTTTTTTGCTTAAATGAAATATGCAATTGACAATTTCAAAGTTTAACAACCTAATTAATGAAATTTGAATATAGATCTTAACTAAATGATTGAATAAAATTTAATGCAACCTATGATGCAAAATTATATGCAAAATTTTGAATTTTTTATGCTTTTATGAGGCAAAAATGAAACCCTAAGGGAAAATGCAAATACTAGATCTAGGGTTTGAAAAACTCGCAATTTTAGAAATTTTATAGTTAACATGTTTGGTTCACCAAAATGAAACGTAGAAAGAGGGATCCTAGGTCCTAATGCAAAGAACCTAGGCTTGAATGGGCATTTTTCTAAATTTCATTAGGATGTAGGCCAACAAGGTGAAAATATTGACTTACAACCCTGAAGGTGAGTTAATCTGACCTACATCTACATCTAATTGAAGATGGGAATGGGTTGGAAATATTTTTAAATGATTAAACTAATGATCCCATATGCCCTAATATGAAAAATACAAGATCCCAACAACTGATAGACAAAAACAACAATTTGCAAGTGGTTCTAGGAAGTGCAGAGGATAGTAAACCTACTCAAAAAAATTGGTTTTGTTGTGGGTACAAGGACTCATTTTCCCAATGGAAAATGGTTCTTTATATAGGGGTCTTGGTAAATTTTTGGGGTCCTCTAGTGCTGGTTCTAAGCTTTTACTTTTAACCTACAAGAATGATGATAACAAATGCAACAATGAAATATTTATCTTCAAGACCTCTTCAATCCTTCTTCAACCTATAACCTACACATACACAAAGAGGGAAAATGGTTGTGCCATATAGGGGTTTTCCTTAGTCAAACCCCATGAATAGTGTTCCCACTTTCACAATGGAAATGTTAATAATGAAATCCTTAATGGAAAGGAAGGAAATGATTGTTGCAAATCACCACCCTTCAATGGCTTCCTTGAATGGCTGAAAACATACACATTACTCCAAGGGTATGGATCTTGCTTGATAAATTTTCTTAAATGCTTGAAGACCTACAACACTTGTTAGCCTTTATAATGCAACATGAACACACATAAAATTTGACATGATGTTGAATCTTGAATTGTTGTTACAAATAATTGATAATGTTTCTCTTTGAATGCTCTTGACAATAATATTTTCTTCTCTAAAATTTTCTCATTAAGTGTTAGATTTCAAATGATAAAAGGACTATGTATTTATAGGTGTTTATCCAATCTCTCAAAAAATAGATTCCAAAATCCAACACTTCCAATTTTAATTTTAATCATTAAAATTCCACCAAAAACATCTTTTAATTTGGGTCTTGGCTCATAAAGGGGATTGGGTGAATGTGTCCTAGCCTAAACTTCCATGAAACACATCATCCAAGTCAATTTAATAATCAAATTCATTTATTTAATGTTTGTTTCTATAGACACTGAAAAATGTCTTGAATGATACCATACACTCAAAACATATTTACTAACATCATTTCCTCTTCAAATACATCTTCTTTTTGCTTAATTGATTAAATTAGTCTAGATATTTAATTAATTGTATCATTTTCATCTATTAGCCTAATTAATTTAATCAGGCTAATTCATCTCCCTTCACA
This sequence comes from Sequoia sempervirens, assembly GCA_007258455.2. Lineage (NCBI taxonomy): Eukaryota > Viridiplantae > Streptophyta > Pinopsida > Cupressales > Cupressaceae > Sequoia > Sequoia sempervirens. The sequence continues at coordinate 36,532,731 of VDFB02373365.1, forward strand.
CTAACATTTCATCTCATTAAATTAAATAAATCAAAACATTTAATTTAATTTACTAAGTCATCTTACTTAATAAAATAACCCTAAGTTATTTAATTAAATATCATTTCATCTCTCCCCCATTAATTAAATCATTTAATTTAATGAATATCACTTTATTTTTTCTAATCACCTAATTGCATGAATAAATCTTGTTTAATTAGCAATTAAACTAATTTTCCTCTAAAAAGGGAATATTCCTTATCTCCTTGTTTTGTACAATTAAATTTTTTCTTTTAATTTTCAATTTAATGTCTTTTTCCTCACCCAAATGAATATTCCAAAAGAATATTCTTATTTTTCCATCATTTGAAGAAGGTATATTTTCACTTAGCTTCTTAAGCAAGTTTTAACCTTTAACCTTTTGAAGAAGTCACCTTTAACATGTGTGAGCAGGTCAAAAGTGTGTTTTTTTGAGGCAAGTGTGAACCCTTGATTCAATCCCATCATGCATTCTCATCTATTGATGAGAATCCATGATCCATGCCTCTCATCTCCTTCATCTTTGACCATTGATTAATTTTTTCAATCTCAACCCTCCATTTCTCATTTGCTTTCCTATAAATAGGTCACTATTTGGAGACAAATAGATCCATCTTTTTCAAATAAAACTTATGCCATTGAATATCATCCATCTTTTTCAAAGAAAACTTATGCTATTGAATATCATCCATCTTTTTTTAGAGGAAACTCATTCTATTGAATTAATATGCACTCACACTCATATTTTAATCACTTTTAGTTTGTTTTAGTTTATTTTAGTTGCACAATAGCTTAAAGCATCCATTAATGGCTTCCATGCATCCATCTTATTTTGTATATGAATTAGGGTTTCCATCTTTTAGCTTAGAATTAGCTTAGATTAGCTTAGAAATAGAATAATTATATCATTTGTAGCATAAAACCATGTTAACTTAGCTTGCATAATCTTCACTTTTAGCATAACCTAGCTTTTCATCCATTTATCACAATGGTTTCATCGATTCTCTTCCATAGAATCAACTGAATCAGGCTGATTAACCACAAGATTGGGAAAGGGTCATCGTTTAACATCAACACGACACCAATTCCAAAATAGGATAAGTTTCAAATAGGTTAGAGTAGGAATTTAACTGTTTTATAGTTTGTAACTTTCAGTTTGTACAAATGCTTAGCTTAATCTTTTCAATTTGAATGATCTTGTTTGGTAGATGTAGGTTTATTTGGGTAAATTATGCTTCAATCATCATGGATTAAGCGTAATCAACCCACTCTGATGATCCTCGTCTCACATTTTGGTGCTAGAAGGAGGGAAAACCATTAACTTAACCAATTTTTAGATTGAATTTCATTTTTTTGTTGTTTTGCAGGATACAACATGCCCAAACTACAAACAATGATGCACTTTGAAGAGTGTTGTCATATAATGATGCCACTACAATTTGAAACACCAATGTCGATTAAATATAATGTCACTGATTTAAATTTTGTGACATCGATTTAATATAGAAGTATCAAAATTTTCAAATGGCGACACCCAATTTCACTAGATCGACGCCCCCAAATTTTAGAACACAACACTACTATAAGCAGCAATATCGAACCAAATCTTGATGCTATTGTGATCTTTGTTTCTATTATAGAGTGACACCCATTTTCACTAGAGTGACACCCATAATTCAAATTGTGACACTATCATGTTTAGTGATGCCCAACTAGGGTAATAAAATTTATGATAATTTTTTTCACATGTGTTTTAATTTCCTTGAATTATCTGACCACTGATGTGCTTCTGACTGTGTTCTGGTTGTTAGACTAATAGGGTTTTGCACATTAAAGTACATGGAGCTCAAGTGAAGAAATCATTTTCTTATCTTAAAATTATGTGATTGTAACAAGCATTTGATGCTTTGGGGAAATTATAACCCATCATACACTACTTTAGTTTATGTTTTAGGACCACAAAATTTTCATTGGGTTTAAAACTTACAATCTTAGTTAAAATTCATTTTCAAATTTGGTTAAAACTGAACCCTCACATAATCATTTTACTTTGGGTTTAAAATTGAACAACACAACTTAATATTTCATTTAGTGATTAAAAAAAACTCATCACTACTTTGAGGGGTTAAAATTTACAACTGTTTTCCATGTCTTGTGATTAACAATGTTGTTAGTGGATGCATATGCAATCATTTCACACTGCTTGGTGACCTTAAGAAACAAAAATATTCCTTAATAATTTTCAAAATCACCTACATCTTTCAATTTGTATTAAAACTAAACCCCCTTATAAGTGTCAAAAAAAGGCATGCCATGTGTTCTCTCTTTTTTCATATGAAAGATGATTGAACTACAAATGTACTTCCTCACTATTGTTTACCTTTATAGGGCCTTGTTGGAAGCTAGATGCTTCCACCCCTCAGTCAGCATTGGGAACGTGATTCATGACATGGTCTAACATCCTCCCATGAGATCCTTAATTGGGATAATAGTGGATTCCTAGCATGTCAATGTTTTGGGAATAACGACAAGCTCAACTCCCAAACTATGTGGTATTAGAGCGGGGTCGTGTGTTTGAGTCCCATGCTCACACTGGGGGGGATTTTTGGAAGCTCAACTCTTCCACCCCTCAATCAACATTGGTCATGTGATTCATTACATGGTCTAACAATCTCCCATGAGATCTTTAACTAGGATAGTAGCGGATTCCTAGCAGGTTGACCTTTTGGGAATAACGGCTAGCTCAAATCCTAGAATATGAGGTGGTACTAATATTCTAGATGAATTTCTAAGTACTCAAAAGCTAGATAATAAAGATAAATTAGGAAAATTAGGCTTGGGACTTGAAAAAGGAAAAAAATCATTTTTTTATGCTTTTGAAAGCTCTATGAAAGATTCAGAGTAGAAGAAAAATCAATATCTAATGGTGAAAAATCTAACAAAGGGGAAGCCTTTGAAGATGAAAAGAAGTTAACTACAATTGAGAAATCTATTAAAGAGAAGGAACCAATTGAAGACAAGAAAGTTAACTACTCAACTCCTAATCAACAAAAGAAGAAGAATACTAAGAGAATAGACAATAATGGTTTCATAAGAGTACACTATCCAAGGAGACCTAGACAAAGGAGATATCCTCATCCAATCAAAGGAAACACCATGACTAGGTACTCATCATATTTTAATGGGTACTTTTATACTTGTAACAATTTTGGTCATAGGGCTAGACAGTGTAAAGTCATACCAAGGAGAAATATAAATTTCATAAGAAAAAATCCATTTTCTCCTTTAGTTGGTATGAATGTAGTTTGTTTCAATTGCTATAATTTTGGCCATATAGCTAGAAATTGTAGAACAAAATTTTTAAGACCAAATGCTTATTCTAAGAAGAAGAAAAACACACCTCCTAAATTTGAAAATAAACCTAAGAAGATATGGAAGGAGAAAAAGGAGAATTTTTCTCAACCTATGATTGTCAAAACAACATTTCATGCAAAGGAACAAGATCTATGGATAATTGATAGTGATTGCTCCAACCACATGACCAGAGATAAAAAGAAATTCATTAAGCTTGAAATGAGAAAATAAGGTTCAATAAGCCTAGGTGATAATACTATTGTTAAGATTCGTGGTAAAGTAATTCTAAGCATAGATGGGAAGAAAAAAATGAAAGATGTGTTATATGTGAAAGGTCTAAAACATAATCTTCTTAGTGTCAACTAGATGTGAGATAATGGATATAAAGTTGTATTTGATTCTGAAGGCTGCAAGATAAGAATGAATGGTAAAACAATTTCTCAAGGGATAAGGATTGATAGTAATCTCTAAAATCTATGTGAAGTGGAAAGACAAACATGTCTAATTAGCCACATAGATGAGAGTTGGCTATAGTATAAAATATTGGGATGTGTGGGTATGTGTAGGATCATGATGGGCCAAAAAGTGGTGATATGATGGGTATGTGTAGGGTATGTGGCTAATGACTATTTTTACCCAAAATTGATGAAACAAAAAGGGTTTTTAAAGGAGATTCTCAGATTTCCACCAATATAAATTATGCTTTACTTTGAATTTAATAAATAATTATTATTCATTTTCTATTTGAATTATGACTAAAGTCTTGATTGATAGGTTAATTCAAAAACATCTATAGCTTTCAAATGGTATCACATTTTTTGAATCCAAAACATGTGTCACATTCTATGCTTCACATACTATAGGATTAAAAAAAATGAATTTCATGAAGTTTTGACCAAGTTAAGGTGGCCAAACATACGAGTTTTGATATTTTTAAAAGTTGTAATAAAAAATTCATAATTAATTATTTACTTGGAAAAAAATTACAAAAAAATATGCATCACATCCGGACATGAGTACTCTACTTATATATAAAATATTATAAGAAAATATTATCATTTTATTGTGGTTAGGGTGGTTACACAGACACCTACTTATTTTTTCCTGAAATTTAAATTACATTGAAATTTCAATTTTTTTCCAAATAGATTTTTTTATTTTTTAAATAAAGCTAGTAGTTTAGAAACTAAATTCAATTTTATATAGATTCTATTCTTATATATTTTTTAAATAATATAGATAACTTATTCAATATTTTACGTCAAGTTGCCTAACTCTAATTTTTCTAATTTTTTCACCAATTAAGGGCCTATTTTTTCCATGATGATCCTACACATACCGGTGTAAACTTTAACAATTGGTATTAAAGAAATTATTGGCATATAGTTGTCATCATCTCAAAAGGGAAAATATAGAAAAATATATCAACTACATGGTGACAAAGGATGTGTGTGAGAGTACTAAATTTGATGGCAGATTCAAACTAGGTTTCTCGAGAGCTTTCCAAAAAGGTATTTTGCAAGTCCTGATGTCAATGGAGATGTTAGCATTCATTTGTTCATGCTCTCAGTCTAGGGTTTATTAGTTAAACCCTACATTGCAGAAATTATAGCCATGGAATTCACAAAAGTTCTATTTCAGTGTTGACTGTCAACAACAAGTAACCAGTCACATAAGTTATCACCTATTTCATTGAAGTCATGAGGTTGACCAGTCCTCTACCTAGTGCTTCAAGCTTATACATCTCCAACATATCGGTGAGAAATTCAATGTTAGTAGGATTCAAGCATAAGTCTCATTGATGGCTTGATGAAGGTTCATTGGGGTGATAGGCATTATTTGGTGGGACTTGCATTAGAGTCTCTCTGATGGTCAGATGGTCACTCTATCAATATGACAAGAACTTTCAAGCAGGACTTGCATTGGATTTTCTTTTATGGCACAATGATCATGTATGTAGGCATGCCACAGGTTTGAAAAAGTTCACAACCTCCACTAGAGGTTTTGAAGTTCATATTTTTAGTGACTTACCAATGGATCAATAAGGAGTAAGGAGAAATTTATTTGGAGTGACAGTACGTGATCAGAGAGATATTGGGAGTAATGAGACTGTATGGCGTCAATGAGACCTTTTTCAATGTCTCTCTGACATGGCAATGTGAAGGCAATGCTAACTATGGGACCCAATAAGATTGACAAGCATTGATGGTATAGTTAGAGAGTGAATGATAGGACATGTGGTAGAAAGTGATATTGGATGGTGACTGTGGTGACATGATGGTGTGGGGACCACTTATTTGTAGCAATAAATGGTATTGGTATGACAATACCATATTGATGAGATTTGATTGAATGTCTCTTCGATAGCCCGATAGTTATCTCATTGATGTGACTTTGGTGTATCAGTAGGACATTGAAGGATGTCTCCTCAAAAACCTGATGTTTGTTCCATTAGTGAGACACTAATTTGGTAGGACTTTGAAGCATGTCTCCTTAGCACAATGATACATGTAGATTACTAAGTGGGACCTAATAAGAAGGTGATGGTGTTTGGTGTAGCCACGGTAGGAGGGTCCTCAAAGAGAAAAATACAAACCATGCAGTAAGAGTAGCACAACAAAATAAACACAAATTATGGAGGAAAATGTAGATTAAAACATTCTCATTAACATAAATATTAGTTACATTCAACTGAAAACATTCAAGCTTACAGGTTTGGCTCACGGGCTTGATCAAATACACAACATTCTAACATGCTCCTATATACGAGCTAAGCTCTTACAAATTAGACCAAAATTAATCCCTTAATCCACTACTAACTCTACTACCTCTTCTAAAATTTTATTACAAGCTTTATACTATGTCTATGATTATGGAAACATCCACGTTGGCAAAAAATCATTACATTTTCCAATGAAAGAAAATATAATGGGCCAATGAACAATTCAGCCTCAAATTTGAATTACTCCATTAATAGGAATGTAACACAAAGTGTGGACCTATAATGAAGGTTGGGGACAATCCAAGGAACATTTAAAATCACACAGTTAAGATTTGCAAGTCACGGGAATGATCCGTGAATGATCAGATTAGTCGTTAGGCTTGAAAACTGTTCTTGTGTCAGTTCAAGGAACTATCATGAAATCTAGAATTGATAACTTGCCAGAAAATGATCCAACCTCCCTCAAATCTTGGAATAATAAAAATTAGCATGCCCACGATGTACATAGAGATCCATAGGGTCTGGTGAGAAAATATGATAGATCCACCAACACGAAATAAGAAAGAGCAAAACAAGAACAAAATTGAAAGGAAGATATTTTTGGTTGATGCACTAAGAACCAAGGATGCTCCTACATCAAACATCTAGGGTTAATGAAAAGTGAGTCTCTCACTTTTTAGGGACCAAAGGGAAACCAAGACGATCTACCTCAACCTGAGAAATCTACAAAGAATCCACCACTAGTCTACCTCTCCATTTCACAAGATATTCTTTGTATTGTCTTCCACGAGTCTTTCTCCCATCTATGATATCTAGAATCTCCTCAATCTCATCTGACTATTGCTTAGGAAACTGATTCTCCAATTCCATTGTATTGTCTTCACTAAATTCTTCTTCATAATACTAATGTAGGTCTGCAATGTTGAATATAGCCAATATACCCATACCATCCAGTAACTCCACTTCATATGCATTTTCTAAATCAAAATTCTTCAAGATCATACAAGGTTCAAAATTCCTCATCTTTAGCTTGTTGTATGTCCCAAATAGAAATATTTCCTTCCTCAAATATACCATCACTTAATCTCCAACTTCAAACTCCTTATGTCTCCTCTTTTCATCTACCTTCTCCTTATACTTTTGATTCATGTCTTCCAACTATTGTTTCACTCAAGTATGTACTTTCTTCTTGTGTTCTGCAAATTACTCTACTTCTGTACTCCTTTTATCTTCCATACTAATGTCTCTTAACTTTGATATACCTCTAGGATGAATTCCAGTAACAATCTCAAAAGTTGTATGTCTTGTACTCCTATTTACTGAACTATTTTATGCAAATTCTTCTTCTGCCAGGACTAAATTCCAACTTGGGTCTTCTCTCCAACCAAACATCTCAACAAATTCTATAAACTCTTGTTCACTACTTTTGTCTGTCCATCATTCTATGGGTGAAATGTAGAACTAAACTTCAAATTCTTCTTCAAATTCTTCTAGAGTGTCCTCCAAAAGTAACCAACAAACTTAACATCTCTTTCTGAAATAATACTCCTAGGTAATCCATGCAATCTGACCACTTCCCTAAAAAAATAAATCTACTACATGCACTACATTTGTTGTCTTCCTACAAGGTATGAAATGTGCCATCTTAGAAAATCTATCTACCACCACAAATACAAAATCAATACCTGTTTGTGTCTTCGACAATCCAAGTATGAAATCCATGTTGATATCCTCCCAAGGTCTTTTTGGAACTATCAATTATACAATCCAACATTTTGACTACTCCCTTTTTCCACTTGAAAAAGTCTGCAACTTTGCACAAATCTTCTAACATCCTTATGAATATAAAGCCAAAAGTAATTCTCACTCACCAAGGCTACTATCTTATCGATTCCAAAGTTTCCTATCAATCCTCCACTATGTTTTTCTTTCACCAAGTTTTCCCTCATTGAACTCTGGGGTATACACAACTAATTACCTCTGAACAAAATATCCTCTTGGATGAAATAAAACAACAACTGGCTTCTATCCCCCAAAACTAGTTCCTTACAAGCTTTCCAAGGTTCTACAAAATCTAGGTCTTCCTCATACAAGTTCTTCAACTCATTAAAGCCTAATACCTCCATTCTCATCTCTGTCAGAAAATTCCTTCTCCTACTCAATGAATCCACAACTCTATTTGAATTTCCACTCCTATGCTTAAAAAAAAAAGTATAGCTCTGCAAGAAATCCACCCATCTCATGTGTCTTTGATTCAACTTACCCTAACTATTCAAATATTGGAATGCCTGATGATCCGTATATAGCACAAACTCCTTAAGAAAAAAATAATGTCCACTTCTTTAAGGCTTGAACTATGGCATAAAATTCCTGATCATACATTGAATACCTTCTCCTAGCATCATTCAATTTCTCGTTGAAATATGCTATAGGTCTCCCTTCTTGACTCAACATTGCTCCAATTACATTTCCATTTGCACCACAATCTACATGAAAGACCTTAGTGAAATCAGGTAAATCCAACATAGGCTACTCAGTCACCTTCTACTTCATTAATTCAAAAATTTGATCTACTCCAGATGTCCATCTAAAATATTTTCTATCTCCTTTCATCATTTTTGTCATAGGGCTGGAAATAGAACTAAAATTCCTAATGAACTTTTGGTAGAAATTAGCCAATCCATGAAATAATCTTACCTCTCCAATAATTTTAGGTGTAGGCCACTCAAAAATTGCTCTAACCTTCTTAGGATCCATATTTAATCCATCCACAAATATCACAAATCCTAGATATACCAATTCCTCCTTCATGAAACTACACTTCTTAATGTTTATCAGCAACTGCTCTTCTCTCAACCTCTGTAAAACTTGTCTTAGGTGCAACAAATTTTCTTCTCTACTCTTACTAAAAATCAAGATGTCATCCATGTAGACAATCACAAACTTACCCAAGAATCTCTTCAGTACCTCATTCATCAACCTTATGAAAGTACTCAGTGCATTTTTCAATCCAAAAGGCATCACGAACCATTCATACAATCCTTCATTTGTCTTAAATGTTGTCTTCCACTCATCTCCTTCTTTGATTATGATCTGATGAAATCCACTCTTCAAATCTATCTTTATAAAGTATCTAGCTCCATTCAAGCAATCCATAATGTCATCCATCCAAGGTAAATGGAATCTATACTTCACCGTGATCTTATTTATGGCTCTTGAATCTATACACATTCTCCATTCTCCATCCTTATTAGGTGCCAACATAGAAGGTATTGCACAAGGACTTAAGCTTTCTCTGATCAAACCCTTTCTCAACAATTCTTTTACTTGTCTATTCAACTCTTCATTCTCTATTGGCATCATCTGGTATGCTACTTTATTAGGAAAAATAGCTCTAGGAATCATATCCATGCAATGCCTAATACTCCTCATAGGTGGTAATCCATCAGGTACAATGTTTGAAATGATCTCATATTCTGTCAGCAACTCCTTTATCTCTTTTGGTTGCTCCTCCACATGCTTCAAGTCTTCAGCCTTCTTAGGAACTAAGGCATAACAAATATTCTCATGTCTCAACCCCTCAAGGAATCTTCTTCCATCAACTAGAAAAACCCTAGCATTCGTACAAACCTCAACTATAGGAATATCTTCCAATGGCAACAAAATTTTCTTCATCCCATTAGCAAAAATGGTGTATATATTATTCTTCCCATCATGAATAGCCTATATATCATACTTCCAAGGCCTTCCCAAAAAAATATGACATATATCCATAGGCATGATATCGCACAAAACTTCATCATGGTAATTTCCTATTTTCAATTTTACCAAACATTGTTCACTTACCAGAATCTTATGCTCATCTTGTATCGATGCTATCTGATAGGGTTTTAGGTGCTTTAGTCTTTCCAACTTCAACTTAGTCACCATATCTTTAGAAACCAAGTTCTCAAAACTTCCACTGTCAACTATCACCTTGCAACATTTACCGGCTACCTTGCACCTTGTTTAGAACAAATTCTTCCTCTACAACAATTCCTACTCCAACTCACTCTGACACAGTAATATTTTGTTTACCAACACTTCTCCTTCTAATTTATTAGATGATCTAGGCATGATCTTCCTCAACAAAGGTGGTTCTTCTATTGTTCTCAGGCTTTCTACTCGTCTCTCCCTAATTGCATTCAAATTCTCTATGTCCTTCTCCATATTTATAAAAAGTTCCTCTGAATACCCTTTTCTCTTCTCCTCTATCATCGCTTATATATCCTTCATTCCAGTAACCATTGTATCCTCCTCTTTTGTATGAGTTACCATCACTTTTCTGATATGCATTATCATTCTTACTAATCTCCTAATCCTTGTTCTGATCTATAAAAGATCCTCTTCTTCCTCCAACAAAAGTTCTTCCTCTTTGAAATATTCCTCCTCTTCCTCTTTGTCTCTGCTCGTCTCTCTTATTCAGCTTCTCCACTACCTTTAGGGCACACTGATATGCCCCTTCCACACTCTGCAACTTGATCAAACTAATTTCATCCTATATAGACAACCTCAAACCATTCATATATCTGGCTACTTGCTCAATTTCCTCCTCTAAATGTCCAAATCTGATATTCAACTTATAAAATTCCTTAGTATACTCCATCACACTTGAATCTTTCTGCTTCAATTTTTGCAATTTTCGAAAAAAACTAATTTGATAGTCTACTAGAATAAAGTTTGTCAACTTATTCACCATCCGATCCAAATATTTTATCTTCTCTTTCCCTCTTCTTTTCTTATCTGTTTGCAAGTGTTCCCACCAAAGGGATGCATTTCCTCTCAACTTTGTACATGCAAATTTCACCTTCTTATCTTCAGTGGTACCTTCAAATTTAAAATATTTTCCATCTCTATTATCCAATCAAGCAATTCTTTTGAATCCAAATTACCAGTATAATCTGGTGGATTGAAATGTGGTTTTGTATTTTCTCTAATAGGGCTCTTATGAACCTCTCTTCTCCTTGATCCATGCTAGGTTTCTCTTCTCTTCCTCCTTCTTCCTAAAATTCTACCTCTTCATCACTCACATCATCAACTATTCAACCTCTTCTCTGGGTTGTTTCAACTACATCTAATCTAGTAGAAATTCCTCTTAGCATCTCCATTATAGTTTGGTCTACATTTCTTCTTCTAGCCATGTTTAAAATAGTCCTCTGTAGTTGCGGGTCAGATCCTCAATCTTCCACCGCACAAAAAATCTTTACAAGACTTTGAAAATTTTGTTGACCTTGCATGGATTGAAGCTCACTCTGATACCAATCTAGTGCAACCATGGTAGGAGGGTCCTCAAAGATAAAAATTGATATTGTGCAGCAAGAGTATCACAATGAAAGCAACACAAAGTATGGAGGAAAATACAGATTAAAACATTCTTATTAATAAAAATATCAGTTACATTCAACCAACAACATCTGGGCTTACAATTTCAGCTCACAAGCCTAGTCAAATACACAACATTTTAACATGCTCCTATATGCGAGCTGATCTCTTACAAAGCATATCAAACTTAATCCCTTAATCCACTACTAACTCTATTTCCTCTTCTAACAATCGATTACAATATTTATACTATGTTCACGATTCTGGAAACATCCATACCTACCAAAATCATTACATTTTCCAATGAAAAAAAATATAACAGGCACATGAACAAGTCAGCCTCAAATTTGAATTACTCCATCAATGGATGTGTAAGATGAAGTGTGGACCTATAATGAAGGTTGGGGATACTCCAAGAAATATTTAAAATCACACTATTAAGATCCACAAGTCACAATAACAATCCACAAACAATTAGATTAGTTGTTAGGCTTGAAAACTATTCTGGTTTTCGTTCAAGAAATTGTCATGAAATCCAAAATCAATAACTTGCTGAAAAATGATCCAACCTCGTTCAAATCTTCGAATAAGAAAAATTAACATGTCCATGATGTACATAGAGGTCTACAGGGTCTGGTGATAAAATATGATGGATTTACCAATACAAATTGAGAAAGAGAAAAACAAAAACAAGACTGAAAGGAAGATAATTTTGGTTGATGCAAGATTGCCAAGAACTAAGGATGTTCCTGCATCAGTGTTGGATGGTGATGTATGTTGATAGATGGTGACCATTGATAGCTCAATGGAAAATTCACATACTTTATGTGAATTGTGTGGTATATGGGCCCATGTTTCTACTCATGTGATTGAAGGTGATTCATATCAAAGAGAAAGGTGAACTTCGATGAGACTTTAGCAAATGTCTCTTTGACAAAGCAATACATGATGTTAAGGGAATACTGCAAGATTGATGATGGTGATTTTATCGACCACTTATCTAATGGTTAGGATTTAAAGGAATGGTAGTGGATGAGGATCATAGGATCAAGGTATGAAATAGAAATATCAACAACCATAATTCAAAAGAAAAGATTTGTAATGGTTCAACAGTGTGAACAAGGGTTCTTGACTAGTAACCAATACTGAGGAAGGAATTTATTGGTCTAGCTACACCAAGTTACTAATTGAATGAATATTTTATCTTCAAGGTAGCAAAAAAGATTGAAGAAGTGATTGGGATCAAAATCAAATTGAAGGATCATAAGAGAGCATTAAATGCACAATCATATTTTAGGATTTGATAAAGAGAACAAAGGAAAAATCTCTATATCAAAAATAAATTTTGTGTGGATCGATGCACAAGTAGCTTGTTGGTGAGGTTTACAAGCTAAGGAAAACCTAGTAGAAGATTTGACAATATCTAATCATGTGTGAGAATCTCGAGGCATTGAATGCAAGTTAATGAGAAAAGATAATTTAGAAAGTTGTAGAAGTGTTTTGGTAGCCATGTGTGATGTGTTGAATCTAGATGGGAGAAGTGTAAAGTTTACAAGTGCACAAAGTGTTGAACAAAGAGATGTACATTCAAGAATATGGTAGAGAAGAGAGTGCAGAGTAGAGGAGAGTGAAGAACAAAAGTATGTGTTGTTGAGAGTGCATCTACAACAACAAAGTGTAAGTTGTAATAAGTGCAACATTGTATTGTATGTAAATTGATGCATCTTAGGTTTATGTAGAACCACTCATATGCATATCCAAAATTGTAATTATATATGAGGTAGTTTCCTCCATTTGCACTAAGTTGTAGCTTAGATCAAGGTGTTGTAGCATCCTTGAAGTTGTTGCTTCCAAAACAAGGTGTTGAAGCTTCCATGGGGTTATAGCCCTTAAAACTTACATAACTGAACTTTGATGCTTGTGAGGCTAGATTAGGACAATAGATCCTAGCAAACTTCTCATCGTGGTTTTTCCCATCTTGGGTTTTCCATGTATATTCATTGTTATGTGTTGATCTCTCTTATGCTTGTGGTTATTATGTTTCAATTTTCACATCTAAGTTTAGGATTGAATCTGCAAAAGTATTTAAGAACCAAAAGTTTTAATATCTACTAATTCACCCCCCTCTTAGTATATCATTGTATTCTAACAATTGGTATTAGAGCCCTAGGTTCCCTAGGAGAAGCTTAATCAGCTTAGGTAGATCTTGGATAAGCGAACACAATGGAATGTCAAGAAGGTTCAATCAAGCCACCTAGATTCGATAGAAAAAAATATGCTAAGTGGAGGTCTCTAATGAAAGGATACTTAGGTTCTCTTAGAATTGATGTTTGGATGCTAGTTAATAAAAAATATGTTCCTCCTACTGCTCCTCCTACTGATGTTGCAGGGAAGAAGGACTATGAGAATAATGAAAAAGCTTGGTTCGTCCTTATGAAAAACATGTTTGATTTGGTACATAGCAAGGTTATGCATTGTGAAATTGCTTATGATTTCTGGGAAAAATGGAATAAGATCTATGAATGAGACTCCAAAGTGAAGTTTTCAAAGCTACAAATACTGACAGCTAAATTTGAAAGCTTATAGATGATTGAAGAAGAAAAAATTGTAGATTATCTTTTGAGAGTTGATGATATAGTGAATGCTATTAAGGGATATGGAATAAATATGAAAAAATAAGATGTTGTGTTGAAAGTTCTCAATTCCATGACAACTAAATATGATGCCAATATTTCTGCTATCAAAGAAGGAAGAGAAATTGATAAACTTACGCTTGATGAGGTGCATGGCATAATAATTGGATATGAGATGAGAATAATAGGTGCTAAATAATCAAGGAGAGAAGCTACGATTAAGGTTGTTAAGATAGAAAAGGAAGAAGCTAATAAGAGAAATAGAGTTGTTTTTGTTGCATCTAAACTTGAAGAAACCGATGAGGAAGAAACAAACTTCATAAAAAGACTACGAAGAGGATCCAACAAGTATAAAGGTAAGCACCCTTTCAAAAGTTTTAATTGTGGAAAAATAGGTCATTTTTCTTCAAAGTGTCCATATGGTAATGAATATGGTTCCAAGCAAGAAGAGAATAGAAAAAATAAGAAAGAGTTTTACCCTAAAAGGAAGAATTTTGGAAAAAAGAAAAAGAGTTTGTACATCAATGAATAAAGTGAAGCATATAATGCTAGTGATAGTTCAGAAGAGGAAAAGGATCATGCCCATGTAATGAGAGAATATATAAGAGGATTTCTATTTATTGCTAAAGAAATTGAAGATTCACATTAAGAAGAAGATGAGGCAGTTGTTGATCTTGATGGAGAATTAATTAGTGATCTTGAAGATCTTGATGAAATAAGAGATAAATATGATGATCTTAGGAGAGAAAACAAGAAACTGAAAAGGAATTCTCAAAAGGAGACTGAGAGATTAACTTAAGAACTTGAGGAATAACTTAAAAACCAAATGACCAATTGAATGAAGATTTGATCTTCAAGGTGGTGAAAAATATTCTAGAAGTGATTGATATCAAAATTAGATGAAAGGATTAGAAGAGAGAATTAAATTCACAATCATATTTTAGAATTTGACAAAGAGAACAAATGAAAATTATCTGTATCAAAAATAAATGTTGTGTGGATTGATGCAAAAGTAACTTGCTGGTGAGGTTTACAAGCTAAGGAAACCCTAGCAGAAGATTTGAGAATATCTAATCAGGTATGATAATCTCAAGGAATTGAATGTAGGTCGATGAGAAAAGATAATTTAGAAAGCTGTAGAAGTGTTTTGGTAGCCATGTGTGATGTATTGAATCTATATGTGAGGAGAAGTGTGAAGTTTTCTAGTGCATAGAGTGGTAAACACAGAGATGTACAACTAAGAATATGATAGATAAGAGAGTGTAGAGTAGAGGAGAGTGAAGAACAAAAGTATGTGTTGTTGAGAGTGTAGCTATAGGAACAAAGTGTAAGTTGCAATAAGTGCAACATTGTATTGTTTGTATTGATGCATCTTAGGCTTATGTAGAACTAGTTAATATGCATATCTTAACTTATAAATTTTTAAGAGGTAGTTGGCTCCATTTTCACTGAGTTGTAGCTCAAATCAGGGTGTTGTAGCATCCTTGAAGTTGTTGCTTCTAAAATAGGGAGTTGAAGCTTCCATGGGGTTGTAGCCCTTAAAAATTGTAACTAAACTTTGATTTGTAAGGCTTGATTAGTATAGTAAATCCTAACAACATTTATCACCATGGTTTTCCAATCTTGGGTTTGCCACATATATCCAATGTTATGTGTTGATCTCTCTTGTGCTTGTTGTTATTATATTTTTTCATGTTTCAATCTACACATCTGAGTTTATGATTGAATCTACAAAAGTATTTAAGAACCAAAAAATTTCATATCTATTGATTCAACCCCCTCTGAGTAGATAAGTTTTTTCTAATAGGCCTACCTTGGTGGGAAAAAGTACTCACCCCAAGGGAACGAATCAAGCGGTCACAAGCTAACACCAAGCTCTTCCAAACCATGATATAAATGTGTGGTTGTAATGAAAATTTTGGTCAATGGGAAGCAGTACATGATATCTCTCACCTAGTATCTTTATGATGTGTAAATCCCTTGTTCTAAGGGTTGGGAGAACTCTTAATGGATTTTATCATTGCACCCCCTAAACTAGAAGCCCTTATTATGAACCTTTGATTAGAAGACACAAATCCTTGATATTTGTTGGTGCAAGAACGGTCGATCTAAAGTCACCCCACATTTGTATTATTAAAATGTAGAAATAGAAAAGATCCTTTGGATCTCTAAATTTTAAGTATTTTGAGAGTTGGTGGTCCCGAGAAGTGTGTGTCATGGAAGGGAGCTAGTGTTGCAAAATCTCTAACTATTCACATTGTTTAGTGTTTGGAGAAATTCAAGTGGAGACTCAACAAGTATATCCATTTAAAACCTAGGGTTGTAAATTATTGTGAGTCAATTGAATACATTGCTTGGATCTAAAACACTACAAAAAAAAACATTCACTATCTTCCTCAAAATTTAAAACACTTTAGCCTAAATATGGATATCTTTTGAAGATATCCTTGATATTACTACTTGTCCTTAGGATTATATCCTTAGAGATTTCTAAATATCTTCACTTATATCAAAATCCATATTTTCCAAAGACAACATAGGCAATTATGGCTTCAACCTCATGATTCTCACAAAATGGAAATTGTGAAAGTTATGATGTTTTTGACATAAACATTTAGTTTGAAAACATAACCAAGACAATTTTTTGTGGTAAAAATAACCTCATTAATCCAAGATTAAATAAAATGAACACCCCACATTGATGTATGTTCAAAATTTGACTCCCCAAAACAAGCAAATTGAGATAATAAAAACATTGGAAAAATCATTGAGTTCCATTATCCAAAGTCATTGAATTTTATTGTCAAAATCATTGGGTCCTATTTCCAAAATCATTTGAGTCCTATTTTACCAAAATCATTGAGTTCTCAGGGTTTCATCACTTTAGAGGTATAGCATTTTTCTCATGACTACCTTGGTCTTGCAAAACAAAGGTTCACTTTAGGTCAACATTGGGCCAAACACTTCATCCACCCCTCCATCAAATTTCATCCTTCACTTCACCAAACTTTGCAAATTTTTTGAATACACTAACACTTTTTGACTTGGGCATTTATCAAACCAACCCCTAACTTAGCTACTTTATATGTGAAATGAATCCTTTTCCATGCATTTATTTGAGTTAATTATCATCTTTTTACTAGTTTATCTTGAAGGTCACAAGTCTACCCTAAATATTTCCAAGTTCATAAAAATCTTTTATCCTAACATCAAAAAATAAAACATAGGTCAAAAGCGTCATCCCAAAAAATTTGTAAAATTCACTTCCCACATCATCCACCTTTTCATCCCCCATTATCATCATTTCTCCAAAAAAAATAGAACATCCCTTCTACCTAGATTTGAGTCAACTAGAAAGTTCAAACATTACAAATCTCAACACACCTCTTCCATTGTTGACCCACAATCTATGGTTACAACAAGATCAAAATACAAAATAATCTTGGAGAAAACCAAAGTCTCATCTACCATCAGTGATCCAAATCCCCAAGAATTTGATCTGAGAATTCATGTTACCCTATCGCAAAATCCCTCATCTCAATCAGGGCCATATGAGATAGAAGATATCATAAACAACCCATTTGGACTTACTAGAGAAGAAATCATGGAACATCAAGCCTTAGAAAATGTGGCTCCAATTTCCCCATCTTTTGTTGCACAATCATTGACACAAGGCTTGACTTCTTCTTCGATTCCACCAACCCCATCCCTTGTTCCAAGTCAACCCTTAACATCTAGTTGCGCAACTCGGCTAGGAACCAACCTTGGTCTCACTTCATGTCTAGGAACAAACACAACTTTGGGTATTCACAAAATGACCATTCCATTAACCAACAACCTTCCCCAAGACACAAGTTAGATACCAACCTTTAGAAAACCACTTACATTCCATGACACCACAACAATCTCAACATTTTGAGCACAACCATCTTCATCCATCATCAAAAATACCCCTAGTATGCCTAATGTTATGCAAGGTAATGTGAACCAAGTACCTCAAGTACAAAAACAAGGGAAAGTTAACACTCACACAAAATAAACCCTAGAAAATTGGTTCTATAAATCCCATTGACACATTGAAATAAGTGGTTACCCAAGCTAATCAAGTCAATTCACCATCCACATCAAACCCATCTATCATCAACCCAAATCAAAACAAAACCTTGGTTACAAATCCCATCGACCAATGTAATACCTTGGTCACACCTCAAATACAACAAGGGAACCTTTTTAATCAATGGAATCAAGGTCCTAGTATGTCATTACCATAGCAAAATATAATGGCATCATCTTCATCATTTCCCATGGTCCCCTTTACCATGCAAAATAATTGGCATCTCAAACTTACATTCCTCCACCTCAATCCACTATCTTGCAAGGAATGCTAAACCAATGGAACTCTCAACCTCTCATCAACAATCCATTACTTGCTCAAAACATACACACACAAAAAATATCATAGATGTCTCAACAATCAATCGATCCTACATTACAAGCACATTCCTTAGTTTTACAACAAGAATAGTAGGCTTACCAACAAGTAGTCCAACAACAACAACTAAAAAAAGTAGCCTTGGAAGTAAAATATCAAGAGAAATAACAAAAAGCATCCTTGGTAGTGCAACAACAACAACAAACTCATCAAGTAGCCCTAGTAGCACAACAATAGGCTTATCAACAAGTTGTCCAACAACAAAAACAACAACAAGAAACATTAGTAGCACAACAACAATATCAAGTTGCCTTAGTAGTGCAACAAAAACAAGCCCAACAAGTTGACTTAGCCACACAACAACAAGCCCAACAACAACAAGCACAATAGAAGCAAGCCTTACTAGCTAAACAATATTCCCAATGACAACAAATGCTCACACAACAAGACCAATAGGGTTTATACTATAACCCTCAACAAAACATCATCAACCCAAACACATTGGGAACATATACATCAACACCTCAATCACCTTCACAGAATCTCACACTGCCATACACCCCATACAACACCTTATCATATCAAAATACCATATACAACTCATCCATCATCCCAACATATGTTCCTCCACCAAACCTAAAATACTATCTAGTATCACAACTTAAGGCATTGTCACAAGAAATCCAAGAAATTTTAATGGGAAAGGCAAAGAAGCCCCATACACAAAACTTATGTCCATATCCATTTTATCAAAAAAATTCAATGGTACCATTCCCTCCTAGTTTTGAAATCCCCAAATTCAAAAAATACAAAGGGAGAGGAAGTCATGTGGACCATATCAAAGAGTTTAATGTCATGTGTGTGAAGGTTACCTATAATGAGTCCTATTTGATGCACCTTTTCGCACAAAGTTTAATAGGTCTTGCCATGGATTGGTTTTCTCAAATACCCTCAAGATCAAAAATTTCCAAGAAATCATTGAAAAATTCATATATCACTTCTCCTTCAATCTCGACATGGATGTAAGTCTAGAAGAACTATACACTCTTAGATAAAACAAAGGGGAATATTTTTCTAATTTCTTGCAATGGTGGAGACAAAGAGCTAGTAAAAGAAAGTGGCCACTTCCCAATGAACAACAAGTGGCCATTATCATAGAAAATCTAGATCCATATCTATCCTTCCACTTGAAAATGTAGTGCATTACCTCTTATGACAAGCTTCTTCCTAGAGCCCTTAACATTAAGAGATCCATAATCTCACAGGGAAATACACAAGTGTATAAAGACAACCACCCATCCACTAGTTTTAATGACAAGCCCCACTATTGGGCTAGGAGCAAGAATGTTACTAGTGATGGTGTTGTTTATGCAAAGGTGGTCTTAACTTCTCCTAGACAAGAAAAAACCCAAACCATGAATACACAACAATTATACATGCAACCACCAAACAATAAAAAAATCAGTGCTACAAACACTCAATGCAGACAATAGACAACAAACAATGCTCCTAAGCGAAAATTCACTCCCTTAGGGGAACCTATGGAAGATGTGTTGAAGAGGTTGATATAGTCTAACCTTATCACACTCCCAGATTTCTCAAACTATCAAAAGCCACAAATCAAACCTCGTAGATATAGAGAAGATCACTATTGTGAATTTCACCAGTACAAAGGTCATAACACACAAAACTATTTTAGGCTCAAGCATCTAATAGAGAATATTATTGAACGAAGAGACATTGAGGTCGATAAAAAATATAGGAATGAAAATTTGAAAATGTACATGAACCCTATGCCTGATCATGGAAAAACAAAAGATTCGATAAATGCATCAACTTAAAACAATACCTAGGATACCATGTTAGGACATATTTACACTCTCTATGAGGAATCATATATGTATCAAGATACTATTTTAAAACAAAGTCCAAACCCATCAACACTATTTAGCACTATTTTATATCATAATGATATCAAGTGGATATCATATTGTGATATCTCTCCCACATATGACTCAAAGATTGGGCATGTTGAAGAAGTTCCAAATGAGCTACAAAAATCACTTGTTGCATCCATACCCAGAAACTATTGTGAATATTATTTTACCAATGATATATAATCCACGAAAGGATTATGTCAAAAGGAGGCTCTTGAGGATAACGAAAGTTATTCTAAATCAAGTCAAGTCAAGAACCCCTATCCCCAAAGTTTCAAAAATAACTAAGAGACATCTTCCAAACCATTTTAAACTCCAAAGATGTCCCCAATATCACTCCTGAGATGTTTCTTTCATATGGACATATAGTTTTTATTCATCCAAAATATGAGTCTCCCACTCTTTATATTCCTACACAAGAGCAAGCAATAGTCGAGATTCTTGATTCTTATAGTGATTATGCATCATTGACATATTTTGAGCTAGCATCAACATAATTTCAAGAAGTATCATCAAAGAATGATGTCATAGAACCAGAGAAAATAGTTCATATTCTTGAACAACAAGAACCCATAGCAATATCATGTGTTCATGAAAAAGTCATATTCAATGGCTATGGATCAAAGGATACATTATCAAGGCAAAGGATTAGGTATTGATAATACCTTCACAACAATGGGGGAAATCTTCTCTACAACAAACATCAACATATGGGGCACAAAGGATCCTTATGATGAAAATGTAGTCAATGCTACAACTAGCCATCTCATTAGTTGGCATTCACCAATCATATCATACACAAATTGGGACCAATGTACGAAGAAGAATTACTATCCAAGCAAGGTGAAGATCATAAAAAAAAATGAACTAGTCAAGCAAAAAGGACAAAGGAAATACAAATGTATACCAAAGAAAAAGAAAGAAAATCATCCCTCCAAAACCCCATTAGTCGAAGAAACTATGGGGAAAAATCAAAAAGGGAAATATATCCATCAAAAGAGTCCTCAAATACAAAAGAAAGCTTCTCAAGTAAGGAATAATGTATATCAAGTGGTTGGTCCTAATTCCATGAAAAAATCCATCCCCATCCATCATCACTCATCTTCCCAAGTTTTAAGAGTCAAAGGTTCTAAACCATCAACCAATACATCTCATATTTCTTCATACATGTCACCATACACTCCATTCAAAATATCGAATTCTCACATTGACCATGTGTTGGCAGCTACCCTTGATCATAAGGATTCTAAAGGAACTTTATCATGATTTGAACACATAGACAAGGTAAATTCTAGTATCCACAAGGCATATCAGAGTCCTTCAAGGTTGCATTCAAGACATATCTTAGCAAAGAACCTTATTCAAGAAGGATACCATTGGCACATTATGACAGTGGCCTCTACATTAGTACCACCAAGTGGTTCAACATGAGGCTAAAATTTCCAAATATATCAATCAAATCAATCAAATAGTATAAAAATCATCCTCCATTGAAAACCACTATGGCGGCACTTTGGGAAAGTACCATGATGAAAACCTAGAAAATAGGCATCATGAGTAGAATTGAGTGTCTATATGATCCTTCTCAAATAGATGCATCTCATCCTTGTCATGATAAATCCAATGATTTTTTCCCTCCACCCAATCCATATTTATCTAGATATTCTTCTTTATCTTGATCTTGACAATGATTCAACGTATACTTCTGTAGACATTGAAAATATATTGATTGACATCATGCATCTGATCCTCACTCACTAACATCATTTCTTCCTGAATCATCCTTTGGTCTAACCATTTAATCAAATTCCCCTATCTAATTAAATTTTTCAATATTCATCTCTTAATTAAATAAATCCTTTTATCTAATTGAGCCATCTCTTTTGTTAATTAAATCAATCCATCTGATCTAATTATCTCTATTTAATTAAATAATCAATTCATTCAATTAAATCTCTAAAATCTATCCATTAAATTAAATAAATGAAAACCTTATTTGATTTAATCTAACACCATCTCTTTTAATTAAATAAATCAAAATCCTTATTTAATTAGCCTTTTATCATATTCCTCTCTTATATGATTTAAATAAATCCACAAATCTAAGTCAAATAAGTCACATCATCTAATATCCTATTAAATTAATTAACCCTTGATTAATTTAACCTCATCTCATGTCACATCCTCTAGATAATGCAAGTTGCACATGAAAATAGATTTAATTCATTTATTAAATCTCTATATTCCTCACAAGGCATCTTTTGGAATATTCTCTCAATTTGAATTCAAAAATTCCAAGTCAACATGTACATCCAACAAGGCAATAAATTCATCTTACATGTCCTTTTCCTTGAGCCAAGTGGAATTTATTGCAATTTCCCTTCTCTCTTGCATTTCATTTCAATAAATTTGAATTTCAAATATTATGCATTTATTGGCACAAACCCCAAATCTTGCACATGCATCATCCATTCATAGCTTGACAAGTGGCATCATATCATTGGATGAATGTTAGTCCCATATTTCTCAAATTTCAGCATTCATCCATCTTGGCATTCTATAAATAAAGAGCTCATATCCTCATTTGATCATCCACAATCCAAGCAAAGTTACCATGCTCAAAGATCTCTTGAATTCCATCCATTATCATTGAGTCATAGCTAGGTTCTTGCAGATTTTTGGCTTGGAGCTCTCATCTTCTACCATCAAAGTGGATCAATCTCTTCAACATTTGAAGCTTGCATCTTAGGAATTGGGAAAGGGCCAATTTTCACATCAATTGGCACCAATTCCCCCATGGGATTATGAGTTTGCACATCTAATTAGGATTTTATCTTCATTTTATCATTCTCATTGTGTTCTTTGTCATTTTCTTCCTAGTTTGCATGTTGTAAATGGATTTCATGGGAATCCTTTTTTTGGCTTGCAATCACCTGTTTAACTTATTTACACTTGCTGTTTTATAGGGACCAAGGTTGGGGTTTGCGCATTTGCACTAGAAGGAGGGCTAGATATCATTATTTCTAATCTTTTCTTGAAATTTCTGCATTTTTCTTCACACAGGAAATTCCAACGTGGGCTCATTAGCATTGCTGTTTTTCCACCATGAGCTCATTATCGTAGCTATTTTTGGCAATGCGGGATCGCCAGCATCGCTATATGGCATCACTAAAAACACAAACTATGCAACTGGGATCGTCCTGTCAAAACTTTTGAATTTTAAACTCCTCCACTGGACTTGCCAACTTGTAGGAACTTTTTAAAAATATTAAACTATGATGTTGGGCACAAACTATGACATTGGGCACAAATTGCAACATAGTTGAGCTCTCTGTCCCAACATAGAGTGTTGCTGACTGGTAAGCG
The DNA here is from genome assembly GCA_007258455.2 of Sequoia sempervirens. Classification (NCBI taxonomy): domain Eukaryota; kingdom Viridiplantae; phylum Streptophyta; class Pinopsida; order Cupressales; family Cupressaceae; genus Sequoia; species Sequoia sempervirens. Next base: position 36,556,554 of record VDFB02373365.1, read on the forward strand.
GCGCTGTGAGAGCAACGCTGGGAGAACAAACTACGACGCCTTCATGAGTTGCAATGCTGGGAGACAGTAAAAGGGAAAGTTTAATTTTTAGCATGTGCTTTTGATTCATGACTGATTTTTTCCTTTGTTTTCTACTTTTTATTTCTATGTTTTTCTAGAATCTAACTGGTTTTTTTCCTCTTTATAGGTTGGGAATCGAAATCAAAAGAAAGAGAAGCATGAGAAGGATACTTCATTCAATCAAAGTGTTTTTAAACACTTTAGTGTTTGTTTAACACTTCTTTAGGAATTTGTTACCTTCTCTTTCTTAGGACACTAGTTTTCGTTTGGGCTTAAAATGAACCTTTTCTATTTCTTGCAAAGGCTAAAATGAACTTTAGGATCACAACTTACTAGATTTGGTTTATTGGATTAACAATTGAACAAGGCAATTTCTCACACTTCATTTGGTGCTCTAAAAAATGAACTCACATTTTGCTTTGTGGATGTAAAAAGAACAAGTGTAGCTTTGTTTTTTGTGAGGGCTTACTTAGACTAAAGCCATTGAAAAAGGACGTATGCGCTTCTCTCGCTCTTTATAGAAATCTTGAAAATCAAAAGGCCTTTTTCATGACTTTGGGTTAAGACAAAGCAATCACCTCCACACTTTGATTTAGGCTTAAAATTGAATGATATCTTGTGTGAGTATGAGTGGGGGCATTGTTGCATATATTCTCTCTCCTTGTTGCCAACAAGGATTGATCAAGCTATGAATATTGTTCTTCATTTGCTTTTGTTTATCCTAGAGGGCCTACCTTGGGGAAAAATAACTCACCCAAGGGAATGACTCAATTGGTAACACTCTAAACCCAAGAGTATTTCCAGCCGAGATATAAATGTGGATATTGGACGAAATGCCAATATCATGCAGTTGATTTCGATGAGATGGATCTAAAAGGGGACTCTCGCCGTATGGGTCAATCTCCATGAATAGAAAGTCCTTATTAAAACCCATGTGCTAGAATTTTCCAAAATCCCTAATCTATTTGTTGGTGCAAGAACAGTTGTTTTGAAGCCGCCCCACACTTTTACGGTCTTCTAGTAGAAATGGAAAACATGCCATGGGAGTTTCATGGGTGTTGATGCTTGGCTACCCCGTATAAGTGAGTGTCGTGGAGGGAGCCAGTGGGGTCAAACATCTAACCATTCGCTAGAGATAAGCGTAGCTAGACTTGTCCAAGTGGGAATCCAACAAATATTGTCTTACACATCCATAGGGTTGTACTTATTCTTGGGTTACAAAATGCATTTCTTGATCAAAAACATCTCAAAAACAAACTTAACATCATCCAAATTTCAAACCCTTTTGAGGACAAATACAATTGACTCAATCCATATGTTATTGCTTTCCCTTGGGATTCACATCCTTAGAGGTTTCTAAACATTGGATTATATCTCAATTTGTCTTCTTAAGTAAACAATAGGAAACCCTTGCCTTAAGTTCATTGAACTTCCACATAACATATCTTGTGGGGTTTGAATAAATTAAGACATTGGACATCTTAGTTTGAAAACCTAATTGAAGAAAGCATTTTTGGTAAAATAAAGACATTAAGCAAAGCTAAGCAAAATGAACTTTCATATGTGTTGAAGACTCATAACCCCAAAATCATTGGTTGGAAATCTAAAAATGAATGTTCAAATGAAATCATTTCTTGGTTACAAAAGTCATTAGGAAGAATTTGCATTCTCTTCAATACCTAGGTCTAGGAAAAAAAAGTGTCCTTTTAGGTTCATCTCGAGATCAAAACATACCAAAATATTTTTCATCCATCCAAAAACATCAAAACAAATCCATCTCATCATCACCTTTTGGAAAATCTTGAAGAATCATCCCAAATACTAGGCTTTGTGGAAAAATCAAAATCATCAAAAACATTAAGACTAACTCCTTGAAAACATTATCAAAATCACTTTGGCTAGGTATGTGTAGATGCATCCTTTTGCATATGCTTAGTCAAAATTATCAAAAATCATCTTGTCTAGCTTAGTATATGTAGATGAATCCTTCTTCATATGCTTAGTAAAAACAATCTTATGTGAATAGGTCTGGATAGATGCATCCTTCTCCTCACACATATCCAAATCATCATCCTTTGAACAAAACTATCTCTTAGACCATCATCCAACATCTTAGGGTCTCTTTTGTTCAAAAATCTAAATCAAAAATTAAAAATCAAAACCAAGGACAAAATCTCAAAATCCAAAATCCAAAATCAAAATCCACAAGTCCTAAAAGCCTAGTATCTCATTCAAGGTTTATCAAAAGCCAAAACATCCATCCCTAAAATCATCACCATATCATGGCCTTTGATCCTCAAGACATCCTAAAACTTTCTACTTTGGGGCATAAAATAAAGATCGATCCAAAGAATCAAGAGATTCATCTCCCATATTCCCAAAGATTGATCCTTATTTTATGGCTCTAACTAGATCTCAATACAAGAAGAGTATGGAAGCCAACAAAGAAACACCCGCTTCAAGTGATCTTAGCCAAACAAATGTTGAAATGAATCCTGCTGAATCAAGTAATCCGTTAACCCTCTCATCATCACAAAATTTGCAAGAAGAAAATCAAGGAGAGGATCTTATCTTTGGAATGTATTGCGAAGAAATGACTAAAATGCTTCAAAATCTAGAGAATCATAAAATCATCAACATCATGATGAGACTCAACCCTTCGTTATACATGCTTGAAAAAGCAAAACAAGGGGCCAAGTTGCCTTCGAATTTTGATGTGAGCACCATAGTAGAGACATTTTTTCCACCAATCTCATCCACCATTCCTATTTCATCTACACCCCCATCCCAAAACATCACACAAAGCATTCCGCAAATCACAACATCTTTTGCTCCAACCGAACCTAATACTAACAAGGGAAACACATTCCTCAATGCTCTTCAAGCACATCCCCTTGTTAACAACCAAAACTTGGATGAAAACACCACCTTGGACAAAAACATACCCCAAAACCCATTGCACAAAAACACTCCTCTCACTTTACATTATGATCCATCATCAACAATTTTCCATGGATCACCTCAAACTCCCCTCACGAATTTACATGAAGAGGGAAACATGTTTGGACCAGGGGGCATATTCGACACCACGACATTCTCGCAAGGATTCACCCCCTCACATTTCCATCTCTTCCACCATTACCATCACCATCCACACCACTCCTTGGCTTAGGTCTTCCCCCTTTACCAAATATTGGTCAAAACAACATCCCAACCATCAATCAAAGCATTATGTCAAATGCTCAAAACTTGTTGTCAACATCACAACAACAAATGACAAACACACAAATAATCCCAACAACATCGAGCACCCCTGTAACATTGCAAATCATGGTCTCTCAAGGACCAATCACATCAACAATGCCACTTACCACTCAAACCACCAAATCAACAACACCATCCACTAATCAAATAATCAACACGACATCATCATTTACCACTACCATAAATTCCATTCCAAATACACCACCACCCCCACCACCACCAACTTCCACCACATCAAGCCAATACAATGCAACATTACAAGCCACTTTCCAAAGAGGATACCAACAAGTCTAGAAAAAAAAAGCCATATACCTAGCCGCTCAAGCTGCAAAAGTCACCCAAGCAACACAAGCGCAAGCGTTATTGAAACAACAACAACAACAAGAAGTTGCTCAAGTTGTAGAAGCATTGCAAGCACAAAAGGTTGCTCAAGCATAGCTTCTATTGCAACAACAAACAACACAAGCACAAGCCCAAGTGCAAGCTCAAGCACAACAAGCACAAGCACAAGCACAACTTCTTGCACAACCAACACAATTGCAAGCATATCAACAAGAATTAAAGCAATATCAAGAGCAACAAGAAGCATTAGAGTTAGCAGCCCAACAACAAACATTGTGGGAACAACAACAACAACAAAAATCATTTTTGGAATAGCAACAAGCGCAACAACAAGCACAAATCTTAGCACAACAACAAGAAGATTAACAATAGGCATTGTTCATACAAAAGCAAGTAGAAGCCTACTTTGCCCACCAGAACATACCGATACCATCAAACAACACACCAACCAACCCATCCATCAAACTAATGATTGAAACAACCAAAAACACTTTCATCCCACCCCCTGATCTACAAAGTGATGTGACAACACAACTCAGGTTGCTCTCGCAACAAGTTCTCGGCCTTCAATCAGAGAGAACAACCAAAACACAAAGCAACTTGTGCCCCTATCCATTTGATAGGAGCTTAGTAATGAAACCATTCCCCAAGGGATTTGAAATCCCCAAATTTGAGAAATATCGAGGGATGGGAAACCCTAGAGATCACATCAGGGAATTCTAGGTTCACTGCATGTAGGTCGCATATGACGATACTTATCTGATGCGGCTATTTCCTAGAAGCTTGGAAGGCCCCGTTATAGAATGGTTCTCTCACTTACCTTCAGACATTAGAATATTCCAATAAATCAAAAGATTCATTCATTAAAAATTATGCATGTAACATTGCAATAGATGTCAGTCTCAAAGAACTCTCAACTCTAAAACAAGGAAAGGGGGAATCATTCACCTCATTCCTACAACATTGGTGATCCAAGGCCAATTGGAGCAAGTGGACCATGCCAAAAGAACAAAATTCTGCACCATCATAGCCAACCTTGAAGGTCGCTTGGAATTTCATCTCAAGGTTCAAGGAATCACCACATATGATCAATTAATCTCCAAAGCACTTAGCATCGAAAGAGCCCTTGTGACTCAACCCATAGAATCAACATTATACCATGACCAGCAAAAAAACCGCCCACCATCCAATTACAATGATAAACCTCATACATTGGCAAGAAACAAAAATATCACTCATGATGGTGTCATAGATGCCAAGGTGGTCATTAGTGGTCGTCGTCAAAACACACCCGCACAACAAATCCAAACACAACACCAAAACACACATCACACAACATACCAACCCAACAACAACCCAACCATCAATAATCTCAATGATCAAAGGGACCACCCCAACTCAAGATTTATGCAAAATGAAAATACACCATTTTGGGGGAACCACTTGAGGACATAATGAAAATGTTGATAGACGAAAAACTCATCAAAGCTCCTACATTCGAGAATTACCAAGAACCGAACATCAAACCTCCTTGGTACAATGATAATCAACTTTGTGAATTCCATAAAATCAAAGGCCATACCACAAATAGTTGCATGAGATTAAAAAACCTCGTTCAAGATCTCATCAATAAAAGAATCATAAACATGGAATAGCCTACCAGAAATCAAGATCTTAAGATATACACAACTTTGATGCCGAATCATGGAAACAAAGGGAATAAAAATGATAAAGGGAAGGGAAGTGTAAATCATGTGTATGAAATAGTCATTGCCTCCCTAAATGAAGACTGCATGGTCATTACTATCAAGGGCGCCTATGCCAAAGATTGTGGAGTCACCACAAGAGGCAGCAAAGTAACCATCATAGGATTGTCCCAATCAAACAGAGTCCCTACATCTAGATCTATTCCCAATGGCTATAATGTCCTAGATCAACTCAAGAGAATTCCAGCAGACATCTCCATCATGGAGTTGTTAAAAATATCATCAGCTCATAAAAAGATCCTTGAAGAAGCATTAGCCTCATCTACTATCCCCACAAATCTCGATGCAGAGCAATTCCAAGCTATGGTCAAAAATATCATAACACCTAATCTCCTTACATTATCTGACCAATATTTTCCTACCCAACCATCTCACAACCATGCACTCTACTTGGAAGCCATTATACACAAGAGAAAAATCAAAAGGGACTTGGTGTATGGAGGTGCGAGTTTAAACATCTGTTCTCTTAGCCTCATCAAGCAGTTGAAAATATCAAAAGATTCCATCAAAAAAGGAAAGGGAATCACAATAAGAGCATATAATGACCAAGAAAGATTGTCTTAAGGAATGATTAAACTCCCTATTCAAGTAGTCCCGACTCTCATGCAAACCACTTGTCAAGTCTTAGATCTTGACTTACCATATAATATCCTCCTAGGACGCCCATGGATCCATGCAACGAAAGTTGTAGCATCAACCTTCCACCAATGTGTAAAATTTATACATAATGGACAAGAGGTTACCATCCATAGAGATCCCAAACCATTTTCATATTGCAAAAATCTTCAAGCAAAATATTACAAAATCCACCAAGTGCCAAAAAATGATGAGGGCCCATCCACACAATACATTGATCCTGCCACTCTCGCGTCCACTTCTGTGATAGAGACACCCACCATTCCCACCATACCTACCATCTTTGACATCAATCCCATCATCTAGGAGGATGGTTGTGGAAGCTAAAAAATCCCTAATAATTATTTTGTGATAGGAGAGTTACCACAACCTCCTAGATCATGGGGATACCCACAAGAAAATCAAGTTTCCACATCTAAAACCTATCCTAAGGACTATCCTAAATTCATAAGCTGGGGAGACCTTGGATAGGAGGTTATAGAAGTAGATCCATCACACATGCTATATCAAGATGAAAGACTAATACCTGAATTACCACTAGATGAGACAAGTAAAGGCCTACAAATGATGCTAGCAATGGGATACGACAAAAAATGGAGACTAGGACAAAATGACAACGGGATTATAATACCTATCATGCCATAGACACAACCCATAACAAATATTGGCCTTGGATGTAACCCTCTGAGAATAACCATACGTGGCTAAAGTCCTCTGGTTAGAATAGTTAATATTTCTCCTCAGCCAATACTAGCACAAATACACTCACCAGTATTCATAGGTAGAGACACACATAACCTTACAAATGAGGCCTATGTAAGTAGCGATGTGAAGATACCTTGACCAATCTACCTAGGTTATTCGAAGATACTTCCCTTTTCATAATTAGCACCTTCTCCTTTGAAACAAACCATCAAAATCATGAGATTCGCCTAGTGTACCCCCAACTGATCGACTATGACCAACGAGGACCACCAGTTCTCAATACATTCAAAAATGATGAGGCACTCTCAAAATTTATGGGATTGAGGGACAACATTCTATATGGGGATCACAAAGCATGGTTTACAATGGAGTTGGAAACACGTGCCTATTATGGGGAAATTATTGAATCCTTTAGTCACAAAAGTGAGAAACTAAGAATCATATCTATGTCCTTGAGTGAAAACCACATTGTGGCACTCTCTGACAAGAAAATAGTAAAAATAAAGGATGTATCCAATGGTGAAAACCTCTCTGAGGCACCTGAGGATGAAGGATTCAATCTTCCTCTAAGAGCTATCCATTAGGAGAAGTCAACAGTCTTGGCTGAAAAATGCAATCCTGTCAACCTAGGAACAAAGAGACCCCATATATCACATTCTATGTGGAATCATTCCTTTTAGAAGAGAAAGAAATCTTAGCAGCATTCTTAAAAGAAAGACAAATAAACTTCGCATGGAGTTATGCTGACATGCCAGGGCTTGATCTAGAGACTGTGGTTCATCACTTATCAGTATATCCAGAACCAAAACTGGTCAAACAAAAGCTTCAAAAAATGCATCCTAAAATCGCTTTGTTGGTCAAAATGGAACTAAAAAAGCTACTAGATGTAGGATTCATCTGACTAATCGATTATCCAGAATGGGTGTCAAATTTGGTACCTGTTTCAAAACTTGGTGGAGCCATCAGAATCTGTACGAATTTCAGAGATTTGAACAAAGCATATATGAAGGATGATTTCTCACTTCCCAACATTGACATGATAGTGGATATGACAACAAGACATGAGATGCTATCACTAATGGATGGATTTTTAGGATACAACTAGATCATGATAGAAAAAGAAGAGCAACATAAGATGGCTTTCAGCTATCCATGGAGGATCTATTGCTGGAACATGATGCCACTCAGCCTAAAGAATATAGGAGCAACCTATCAAAGATCCATGACATTGATATTCCATGATATGATTCATAAAATAGTTGAAGACTATGTTGACAACATTCTAGCTAAGTCAAGAAAAAGACAAGATCATATAGCAAACCTTAGTGCTATCTTTGACAGATTGGAGGAATACAAAGGTAGACTAAATCCCAAGAAGTGCATCTTCAGCGTACAATCAGGTAAATTACTAGGATACATAGTCTCCATGAGGGGTATCGAGGTGGATCTAGAAAAAGTAAAATAAATCCTCGAGATGGAAGCACCAAAGACATTAAAACAACTGAGAGGCCTCCAAGGCCGACTTCAATCCATCTAACAATTCATAGCACAACTAGAAGATAAGCAGAATCCATGTTCTCACCTACTCCATAAGGGGGTAGCGTATAAATGGGATACAAAATGTGAAGAGGCATTTAAAAAAATCAAGGAATATCTACTGACACCACCAATTTTAATGCCACCTATCCCCAGAAAGCCATTGATCTTGTATGTGTCAACAACAACAGCAACCCTTTGAGCTCTCCTAGCCTAGCATGATGAAAATGGAACTAAGAGGGCTATCTACTATATCAACAAAACAATGGTTAGTCACGAACTAAATTACTCATTCATTGAGAAAGCTTGTCTCATGGTAGTGTTTGCGTCCCAAAAATTTAGACATTACATGTTGGCACACAAGATAAAGCTCATTGCAAAAATTGACCCACTCAAGTATCTACTATCAAAGGCAATGCTCATGGGGAGAATGAAAAAATGGGTAATGATATTGTTAGAGTATGACATTGAGTATGTAGAGCAGAAAGCCATCAAGGGTCAAGTTATTATAGATCATCTAGCTGAAGTACCTATTTATTCTAAAAATCCCCTTGTCTCAGAGTTTTCAGATGAATTCATCTTTAACCTCAACATAGTCAACCACTAGAAACTATACTTTGATGGCTCATACATATAGCACGGAGCAAGAGCTGGCATCTTCTTCATTACTCCACAAGGGGATTGCATACCAAGATCATACAAATTAGCATTTTCTTGTGCCAACAACATAGCAGAATATGAGGCATTGACTATAGGCCTCAGGATTGTAGTGCAATGGAACATCATACCTCTCAAGGTATGTGGAGACTCTCAGTTGATCATAAATCAAGTCAATAATGAATATCAGACTAAGGATGACAAACTCACTCCATACAAGAAATTTGTGGAGACTCTAAAGGAATCCTTCATTGACATAACATTTGAACAGATTCCAAGAACCAATAAGAGAGCAACAAACACCATGGCTACAATTGGGTCCCTATTAGACATCCCTCACAGTGTGCCAAAATATGAATTTCAAATCGAACAACTTCTTGTTCCCACATTCGAGGTACTAGAATTGGAATATGTGTGTGAAATCATTGGTCCTGGCAATCCATGGTATCACAACATATATACATACCTTCGCATAGGAGTCATACGCACTGACCTACCATCAAGCCTAAAACAAACCTTTGTTAAAAATGCATCCAGATTTGTGATCCTAGGTGACACCCTATACCGTAGAAGCATAGAAGGCACCTTACTACACTGCCTAAATGTTGAGGAGGCATTAACCGCTCTAACTGAAGTTTATAATGGTATTTGTGGCTCACACTCAAGTGGAATGACCATCACCAAGAAACTGCTGAGGATGGGGTATTATTGGCCCACAATGGAAAGAGAAGCACATGATCATGCTAAAAAATTTCTACAATGTCAATAGCATGGGGACCTCATCCATGCACCAGCTCAAGAGCTTCACCCGATCATCACACCATGGCCCTTTTCGTAGTGGGGACTCGATCTCATTGAGAAAATCACACCTACCTCATCCAATGGGCATAAATTCATCATAACTACAACTGAGCACTTCACAAAGTGGGTAGAGGCCATACCCATGACATATATAACTAGCAAGTAGATCTCAAAGTTCATCCTGAACTACCTCATCTATCGATACAGTGTCCCACAAGCCATTATCTAAGATAACGGGACACCATTCAAAAATCAGGAAGTCCATGACTAGTGTGATAAATTTAAAATCTAACACTATTTCTCCACCCCTTACTATCCCCAAGGCAATGGCCAAGCAGAAGCTACAAATAAAACCATCCTCAAAATCCTCAAGAAAACAGCCAATGACACAAGTTGTGACTAGCATCTGCAGCTTAATCCTGCCCTCTAGGCTTATCGAACTAGCATCCGCACACCCATAGGCACCACCGCCTTCTCCTTAGTCTACGGATCAAAAGTCGTACTCCCCATTGAGATAGAGCTCCCATCCCTCAAGATATCACTGCAAAACCTCATCACAGATGAGGACTACCAGGTATCAAGACTAAATGAGTTGGAGTTATTGGATAAGAGATGTATAGATGCTTTGAATCATCTGCAAGTCTATCAAAATAGACTCAAATGGAGCTACAACAAGAAAATCAGAAGCAGGACATTCCAAGTCGGAGAGCTAGTCTTAAAAGAAAATATGAAGAATATCCCAAACCCAAGCAGTAAAGGAAAGTTTAAACCCAATTGGTTGGGACCATTTGTCATCATAGCAAGTTACAAATCAGGGGCATATTAGTTATCAACAACCAAAGGGGAACCTCTGCAGGAGCCAATGAATAGCTCCCATCTCAAAAAGTTTTATGCTTAATTCTTTCAAGGTATAGAACCAAAATTTAAAAAATTAGAAAAAGTCCTAAAAAAATGGTTACTCAAGCAAAAAATTGGCAAACAGGCATCTTGGTGACAAAAAAAATGTCAAAAAAGAAAGAATTCCAAAAAAAATAGAAAAAGGATTAAAAACAGTAAAGAAAAAAATCGTCCTATAGTGAAAACCGCTTTGTTGGCACTTTGGGCAAGTACCTCGGCGAAAACCTGGCAAACAGGCGCCTTGTGTAAATAAACACTTTCCATCCACTAGGAACTTTACGGCTTGTTCTGCATCATCCATCCATTTCACTTCCACCATCCATCGCATTTAGGTCTCCATCCATCACTCATCCACTCAAATTTGTACCATAGCTTGGACCTGTTTTTGTATCATGATCCCTCCTAGTACTACTCAGCCCATCCCCAAGGTCAGTTTGTCCTGCCTTTATCGGAGTAGTCTATTGTGTCATGCTAGGGGCATGTTCTTGTCAAATCGGATTCATGTATATCTCTTAAAGTCCTCAAAAATAAAAAAATCCAAAAACATCAGAAAATCCAAAAATCCAAAAATACCAAAAAATCAAAAAATCAAAAAATACCAAAAAATCCAAAAATAAAAAAAAAAATCAAAACATGCCAAAATCCAAAAATAGGTCAAAAAGTCAGTCAAAAAGTTAAAAACAGAGTCCTCCAATCAAACTATGTCCTCTTTGAGCTTGAAAGTAGGCAAGGTTGATCTTTGATCATCTCCCAAGACATTTAGGTCAATCCTTTAGGAGTATGTCATAATAAACTGACATTTCATCATGTATATCATCATTTGTAAATTGGTCAAGTCGTTAGTAGAACTACGTGGTCTTTGCATGTATAACGTAGGCAAGGCTAATTTGTCGATCAGCCCTCGAGACCCCTAGGATAGATCTTTAGGTTAGTCTCTTGGTCAAAATCTCAAAAAATCCCAAAACAATGGAAAATTGAAAATCAAAACATTTCTAAAATATCAAAAATACCAAAAACAACCTCAAAACATTGCAAAACTCCAACAAAATTCAAAAATTTTGTAAAACCCATCCATTTCATCTCACTAGCACCGAAAATAAGCACCACTCATAATAAAATGGTTGTCATCCTCAATCTTTGGCAGGACAATCGGAAACAAGTCTAGCAGATTACAAGTAGAACTCTAAACGTGATGTCTTAAGTGTAAGTTTGTGCGTAAGCGCATAGGTTATCTCTTCATATCGGTAACTCATCATCTAAATTGGTCCGATATCAATCATCCCTTAGAACACGTTGGATAAATGAAATGACATGCTGCCATCTACTAACATGTCCTAGGATGAATCCTACCTACAATGGGCATTATCTTTTGGCAATAAGTTTCAGTTATCATCCTTAGAAAACATATCCTCTTTCCGTTAGCAGTATTGAAGAGCATCAGTTTTTTTGTTTACTTGGTTTTTATCTTTTGACTTATCTTATTTGTGCTCATTCCAAGGATGTCTCGATGATATCCTAAAATAGAGGATTTAGATAAATAGGAATGGGGCAACAATCATTATCTTTTGTCTACTGTGCTTGTTGGATGTTCTTGTAATATAACCTCAGCGAATACTTGCTTTGTTAGGTATATATGGAAGAGGTTGTGGGAAACTTGTTGACTATTACAGGGATAGGTTTACCTTTCCGTGTGTTGGTCTGAGGTGTCTAAAACTTTTGAAGTACATCCTACCAAAGTTTTCGTATGTCAAGTGTGAACAAGAATACTCCTATATGTTTGTCAGGTCAAAGTCCATCACACTAGGTACAACGCCATCATGGTTCTCTATACATCGATGCATCATACCACATGTGTTATCAAACATAAGAAAATTTGGCCCTTTAAAAATCCCAATTCCTTGGCAATTAATCATCACCATCATCATCATTTACATTTTGCATCATCTTGTGTCTTGTTGAAATGACTTCTTCTTTTCTAACTAACTACACTAACATGGTACTATGATAGTTGATCATCATCACCAACATCGCCATCGATCTTGCATCCACAAATCATTAGCATATCACATAAACATATCATATAGGAAACATACACATTGCACTTTAATCATCATAAATAGGTTATCATAAACACTCTTTATAAATAGGTGCATCCATGTCATTGCATTTCCACCCATCACATTGTATCTCATGGCATTATATCAATCATTGCATAGAAAAATTCATTTGCATTTCATAAACTATCTCATATAAATCATCACATAAGTATCTACAAAAGCATCCCATAATCATTTTTCACATGACAAATAGGCATATAAACATTTAAATTCATTAGGCATACATGCTTGCATAATATAAATGACATCATCTCACCACTTTACGTTCACATTTTATTTATCATTTCATTACATACATTATCATTTATTATGTTTAGAATAATAATATTTGTTATTCTACGCATCTTATAAAATAATTTCATCATGCATTAAGACCATCACATTTGCATTATCATATCAGATCATCGCATTATCATAAATAGATCATCACATTTGCATATCATAGGTCAGCATAATATACATCTGTTAATCATAATCATAAGACATACATCATTAGAAATAAGTGCATCCATAGGACATCACTACAAAGCATATAGAAATAAACCATCCATGCATAAAGGAGAACACATTGCATCACATCAAAATCATCATTGGCTCGTATATATATATATATATATCATCATCCACAACTGTCATAGTACAAAAAAATAAATCGAATCACTGTACATATATGTCAATAAATACAAAAGGTCCATTGGGCTATCAAAAATGAGCCCATAGAGGCACAAAAATATCATGGCATCTCGATCAAGCTTTTTCCCTATGGATGCTACCCTCACCCCTATCACCATGGCCCTTTGGTGGTCTCTAACTAGCCCGCTCTAAGTATTCTAGGACCCAATCTTCTCTAGGTACATTGTCGTGATAGGCCCAGTGGTAGTACTCTATCTCTCAGATAGCATCCTTGTAGGATTGTACTAGCATTGTACCCTGGGAAGAGGAGGCTTTCATACTCTCAATCTGCTACCTGCGGCCTAGCTCTATAGGTGCCTGTAGCTCTGTAGCTTATCTTTGTTGTACAACTTGATCCCTCTCTACTCTGAGCTGCTCTCTCTCAACCCTCACCCAGTCTCTCTTTGCTATCAATCCCTAAACTTGGGCCTGAAACTATGCAAGCAATGCATCCTGACCGTCTCTGCCTATCCCTGTGGCAGTTCCTATGGCTGCACGTGAACCTAATCCTCACCCTCGACTTGTGGTGGTTGGACTGGTGGCTCCTGTTGTTGATCCTGCATAGGGACATCTCCCTGACTTGGAAAAATTGGGGGAACACCTGGTGGATCCTATCGAATCTTTATCCTAGGACCTTGCCCTCATCCTCTCCCCTTGCCTCTGACCCTATGCACCTCTGGATCCTCACCTAGGATGGTCAACCAAAGAGGATGTTTGAACCAATCTCTGTAGGCCTGTGTGGTCCTTGGGTCTACCAAGCCCTGATCATAAGCCCATAGTTAGACTACCAACTATCAGAAGCTATCAACTACCTCAGCGATAGGAATACCATGTCCCCATGACACTTGTGTCATGCTACATGCAAATATGGCTACGTAGTCATCATCTGGCCGATCCTGTGACTCTCCAAACTAACATTTTATGTGCTTGGGCAGGTACCTCTCGATCATCGTGTGCTCACAACCCTGAATGTATCAATCCTGATGGCAATAAAAGAGTTGAGCAACATCGTCAGCCTATCTGGGCTAACCAAGGTATGGACACCAAGTAAAGAAAAGCATCTCATCTAGGACCCGCCTCCAGTAGGGGATCCCGTGCTCACCAATGTGTGCGAAGGAAACACCGCCTCTGTATCATGCCACAAGGGCATCCTTTGTCCCCATTGGAACTAGAATGACTCTTGGACATAGCATAGAAATGTGCTCCCACACCCAGACATGAAGTAAGGTCACTCTAGCCCCCAACACTCTGCCATCCATGTACATGTACTCATGTAAATTCTTGTAAAGCAAGGCTAGAAGGATAGGCCCCCATGCAAAGCGAACCGGCCTATCTTAGACCATCTTCTCCTAGTAATACCCCTAGCTGGGACTAAAGTATTGCCCTCGTCTGTCTGGGACAACCAGACCTAAAATGATCACTGTGATCGCCCAATGGAAGGGAGGTGCTATAACCCTATACCACTCTAGTTTGATCTGTCCCTCGCAATAGATAATGTCTTATGTGGTGAGGACTCTGATACACCCCTCGTGTCCCTTGTCCATGTCATAGATCACCCGGTGGCCATGAATGGGCAATTGTAGAATATGCCAAATGTCCTCCAAGGTGATAGTGGCCTTGCCAATAGGGAGATGGAACGACGATGTCTCCCTGTGCCACCTCTCAGCTAGCACCGATAGCATCCCTAAGTGAGTGCCAATGGGAACCGCATACGCAATGTTCCATAGTCCTACAGCTCCCAATTGATCCTGGTCCCTGTCGCTCAAATCTCGTAAGACACTCGCCAAATCTCGTGATTGGTGCTCCTGAGAGTAGAGCTCCCCAGGCCTGTCCTGCATCAAGGAAAGTTAGCGTGTTAAATTTTTTGAAAAATTCCTAGTTGAACGCTCCAAGATTGACTCCAGCGTCACAATTCATGAATGCGTCGTAGTTTGATTTTACTCAAACTCTGACGCTTGAGCCTAAAGGGAGGTATCACAGCGCACTTTTCCTTCTAGCGTCATAGCTTGCATGAAAAGGGCACTGCCACGGTGCACTTTATCCAAACCGGCCTACCGAGCCCAAGCCCAGTGCCAAAGTTTCTAAACTCCAAACTGCAACATTGCGGTGCTAAATAGAACTGTTGTGGCACAAAATGGCCTGGTACGATGCAGTTAAAATGTTGAGCGGTGCTATATAGCGTTGCTGGAGGTGAGTTCCCTCTTTAAAGCAGTAATTAATGCCTTAAATGAAAAAATGAAGCTTCGGTAAAGATAACATATCGGTGCCCCAATGCCAGGTGGCCACTGGTATGTCTGAACTCTGTC
Organism: Sequoia sempervirens; assembly: GCA_007258455.2. Lineage (NCBI taxonomy): Eukaryota > Viridiplantae > Streptophyta > Pinopsida > Cupressales > Cupressaceae > Sequoia > Sequoia sempervirens. The sequence continues at coordinate 36,572,313 of VDFB02373365.1, forward strand.
TGACATGTGTAGGGGAAGCTGTCATTGTGCCATATCACCAGAGGGTTAGAGCTCGAATCTCAGGTTTTCTAGTGGAGGTGTGTGAAAATGACTTGAGAGTGACCCCTCGGGCCACTTTTAAGACTAAAAATTAGGGTTTTTTAACCCTAAATGGTTGTCCTCCTAGGGTTTTGGACCCTGAGCCTATTTTTGTCCATTTAAGGCTTGTTTTTCATCGTTTCATTGCATTTAGACATGTTTTTAGCCTCTCGAACCCCTTTAGGACTTGTCGGATACTTTGTCATCTTTTCTTGTGAGATCACCCCAAAAGGTAAAATTTTCATCTGATCTCTCATGGGGGCATTATAATGGCATGCTTTCTCCTGCCATGCAGCAGTGGGGCAAGTTTTTGAATATCAAAAATTTTAGCTTTGATCAAGATCGTGTATTCTTTGAACCAACGCAACAAGTGCATTGCTTCAAAGAGGGGCAAAATGTAGACATCAAAAATATACTAATTGACATTGTGCATCTAATCCTCACTTACTAACATTGTTTCTTCCTGAATCATCCTTCGGTCTAACCATTTAATGAAATTCCCCTATCTGATTAAATTCATCAACATTCATCTATTAATTAAATAAATCATTTTATCTAATTGAGCCATCGCTTTTGTTAATTAAATTAATCCATCTGATCTAATTATCTCTATTTAATTAAATAATCAATTTATTCAATTAAATCTCTAAAGTCTATCCATTAAATTAAATAAATGAAAACCTTATTTGATTTAATCTAACACCATCTCTTTTAATTAAATAAATCAAAATCCTTATTTAATTAGCCTTTTATCATATTCATCTCTTATCTGATTTAAATAAATCCACAAATCTAAGTCAAATAAGTCACATCATCTAATATCCTATTAAATTAATTAACCCTTGATTAATTTAACCTCGTCTCATGTCACATCCTCTAGATAATGCAATTTGCACATGAAAATAGATTTAATTCATTTATTAAATCTCTATTTTCCTCACAAGGCATCTTTTGGAATATTCTCTCAATTTGAATTCAAAAATTCCAAGTCAACATGTACATCCAACAAGGCAATAAATTCATCTTACATGTCCTTTGCCTTGAGCCAAGTGGCATTTATTGCATTTCCCCTTCTCTCTTGCATGTCATTTCAATAAATTTGAATTTCAAATATTATGCATTTATTGGCACAAACCCCAAATCTTGCACATCCATCATCCATTCATAGCTTGACAAGTGGCATCATATCATTGGATGAATGTTAGTCCCACATTTCTCAAATTTCAACATTCATCCATCTTGGCATTCTATAAATAAAGAGCTCATATCCTCATTTGATCATCCAAAATCCAAGCAAAGTTACCATGCTCAAAGATCTCTTGAATTCCATCCATTATCAGTGATTCATAGCTAGGTTCTTGCAAATTTTTGGCTTGGAGCTTTCATCTTCTACTATCAAAGTGGATCAATCCCTTCAACATTTGAAGCTTGCATCTTAGGAATTGGGAAAGGGAAAATTTTCACATAAAATTGGCACCAATTCCCCCATGGGATCATGATTTTGCACATCTAATTAGGATTTGATCTTCATTTCATCATTCTCATTGTGTTCTTTGTCATTTTCTTCCTAGTTTGCATGTTGTAAATGGATTTCATGGGGAATCCTTGTTTTGGCTTGCAATCACTTGTTTAACTAGTTTACGCTTGTTTTTTTTCAAGTACCAAGGTTTGGGTTCACAAAACTTCAACACTACTCATGGAAAACTTTTGATAGTTTGTTTACCATTTTCTCTTGTGAAGTCCCATAGCCCGTATCTAGCATCCTAAAACTCTGCCAAAATCTTCACATATACATTACCTATCTTGGTTATCCATTGAATTATGAATAATTGCTAGACACTGGGGGTAGGTTATTTCACTTTTGTTCTCAAATAACTCTTCATCCATGTCTTATACCTCATAGTGTGTGAAACATAGATTTTTGGGACCCTATGGGCTACTCTTGCACTTCTAGGATTTTTAACCTAAAAGGAGAGAGATAGGGTCAAAAATGCTTATGTATCACTCAAATTTGGATGTGTACAATTTTTTATGAGCTAAATGGAATGACCTAAGTGCATCTAAGCTATGAAATTTATAGAATATGAATGCAAAGCCTAAGAAACAAGTGATGTTTGAAAACACATTATGTATTACAACAATGAACTAGAAACAAATGCAAAGCTAAACATAAATGAATGAAACTTAAAGTGTGCACTTGGAACTTTGAAGGAGACTGAAAAATTATTTTTAAATGTTGCTAATGCTAATTTTCAAGCCTAGAGGGACTCATTTTCCATCTTGGGCAAATCAGTCCTAACAGTTCTATAAAGCCGAACTGGAGCCCATTTTGGACAAAAGGGTATCTAGAAATGTAGAAAACTAAAAAATGACCATGGAATGGAACTTATTCATCACCCATGGTGAATCATTCCTCTTTTGAATTTCTAAATATTCAAAGGTTGATTATGGAGCTTTCAGTCTGCACTTCTACCTCCTATAGATGTTCACTTCTAAAACTGTCATATTCGAGTCTAAAAGTGACTTTTTGTTGATATTTTGACTTGAATGATGAGAATTTTTGAGTTTCAACCAAGAACCTAACCTAATACCTATCCTAGGGGCCTCAAGGGATGATCAAAGATAAGACTTACCTACGTTATACACATAGAGACCATGTAGTTCGACTGAATCAACCTATTTAAAAAACTAAAACATCCAAATATTCTCAAAAAGCCCCTAAACATTGGTAAAATCTTCAAAAAACCAAAACATCCAAATATTCAGAAAACACAAAAACAATAGAAAATATTCAAAAGACCTAAAAAGCCTCAAATATCTCAGAAAATCCTAAATAGGCTCAAAAAATATAAAAATCCTAAACATTTGCATAAACTTTCAAAAAGACCAAAAGCAGCCTCAAAACATTTCCAAAAATACCAAAAACATTGAAATATTCCAAAAAATCTAGAACTGTCCATCCCATCTCACTTTCACCTGCAATAAACCTTCACCCATAATAAATCAATCATCGCCTTCAACCTTTGACGAAACAAGTGGAAAACAAGTGTCACAAGTCATAAAGTGAGAACCTAAAAGTTAAAATCTTAAGTATAAATCATAGGTAGATTTGTCATTGAAGTTTATATCAGTGGCTCATTTTAGCATCATCATCCTAACATCAAAACAACCTCTAATCAACATGTCTTAGGATGTATCCTTCTTATGATGCACATCACTATCAAAAATCACTTTAGCTAAACTTAAACTAGGCAAGAGATATAAATAACACTGGCTATTTATCTTTGAATTTTTATTATGATTTGTCTTAATGACCCATTATGAGGACCTCTCAATGATGTCTATCAAAAAAATTAGAGAGAAAGGAATGGGGCATCGATCATTATCTTTCATTTGTTGTGTTTGTGGGTACTCTTGTAAAATAATATTGGCACATACTTGGTTAGTTATGTGTAGGAAGGTTGTTTGGAGTATGTTATTAACTATTGTGTATGCTTTGGTCCAATGTATTCTAAGTTTCTAACTTGCATTCCAACGAGGTTTCCATATATCAAGATGTGAACAAGAACTATCCTATCTATTTTCTTCAAGTCAAATTCCATTACACTAAGATACAACATCGTCCTGATTATCAATACCTTGATGCATCATGTCTATGTGTTATATCAAACAATAAGGAATGATGAAAATCCCAATCTTGAAGTGTGCACATCTCATCATCCTACATTCATCCTCATCTTGCATTGTCTCATCACCATGTCTAATAAAGTCTTGATGGATCATAGACTTGTTGGATCTTTTGAAGCAATCATTGAAATCAACAGTCATTCATTGTTTATTCTTTTATCTTCTCTCTATGCTAACCCATTATCATGAAAGTCAACAAAAAAACATCAATGCATCCACCCTGCATCCACAAACCATCAACATACATACATCTCATAATCATAGCATTCATCAGCATAATCACTTCATATCATATCATACATTTTGCATTATCATTTGAGTTGTGATGAATAATATAGATTTGTTATTCTAAGCATCTTAAATCATTGCATATCATGAGCATTTTCATCTATACATCCATATGGATACATTATCATCATTAAAAATGAATAGAAAATACAAAATTAAATACATCCACATCATTTTCATCCATAACATTTACATCACATATCATTCATTCCATAGCATATCATGAAAAGATACTAAAAAAGAACATAACATTGAATCCATATCATATCATAATCATTGCATATCATATAGAAATAAGTAGAGTGCATCCATACATAATATAAGCATTATATATAATATGCATCCATAAACATGCACTAATACATTTTGACTCAAAATCCAACAAAAGTTCATTAGAATTTCAATGAAATTTTGTTGGAATTATTTCATCAATTTTTCGACGAACTTTGAAACATCAAAATTTTGACCTAGCCGACGATGCTAGGTTAGAATTTTGACATTTCAAAGTTTATCACAAAATTGAAAAAATTTCGTGGAAATTTTGATGAACTTTTGTCGGATTTTGAGTCAAAATGTATCAGTGATGAAATAAGTGAACACATCATGAATCATCCATATTTGTATCATATATATATATAAAAAATGAATTTCATGGTACAAAATCTAGATCAATGTATGTATAATGATCAAAATTACAATATCCACAAGGCTATTAGAAAGGAGCCCATGAATGTATATCTAGGATAAAGAATCAGGCAACAAAATCGAAAGTGTATATACATAATTGCTAGCCTTTATGGCTACTACCCTCTCTAGCCTGCCTCTTAGGTTGATCCTCTACTCTCAACTGAGCATCACTGTGCTATGAAAAATCAAGCTATTTGAGTTCCTACAGTACATCTCAATGGTATTTTTTCCTATAATATGCGGCCTCTATCATAGCCTCTCTATACAATCTGGCTAAAATTGGCCAACCATGAGTGGCCACCATCATAGCCACTAATTGTTGGCACCATGCAATCTCCTAGTCTCTCTCTCCAATCATGACATGTACCTATTGTAATGCCTGATCTCTCTCAGTTGTAATAGCAACCACCTATTGTCGTGCCTAATCCTGCTTAGTAGTAATACCTAAAATCTATTGGAAAGCCCAATCCTACTCACCAATCAAAGACTTCACCTATTTCTATAGCTGTTGAATCTATGCATCCACAGCATCTGATGATGGAGGTGATGGTGCTTCTTTTTGCTATGGTCCATGTTATACAACTTAAGGTTGTTGAGGAGGTACATTGTCTAATCAACAAATCCCTAGAAACCTAGCAATCCTGGCCACCTTGTCCTCTACTTCAAGCCCCCTACCTTTAGGCCTCCCTCATAGAGGATCACTGATTGGATCTATCAGCCATCATGGAGGTACAAACCAAGCATCATATACAAGCATAGTTTTTGCTACTGCCTAACCCTAATCATAGGCCCAAGGATAAGTTGCTAACTATTTGAAGCTCTCGACTACCTTGGGAGCTAGAATGGTCAATCCCCATGTGGGAACCTCTCTGACCGACCTAGAAAAATGGCCTTGTACACATCATCAGGTCTATCTTGGACCTCTCCAAACTATCTAGCCACTTTATCTAGTAAATACTAAATAATAGTATGCTCCTGACCCTACATGTATTGGGTTTGCCTAGAAAAGTATAACTACTATACATCATCAAAGCATGGTGGCATCTATAGCCATGGGTGCCAGTAGAAAGCTATCATATCATCAATGACCCATCACTAATACAGGAGCCCAATCTGTCTGGTGTCCCTCAATGTAATGGCACCTTTGTACTGCCAGATCATAGGATCATCTACCTTGACATTTTTCATTTGAACAATAAGTTGAAGCATGATGATATTTTCACACGCCCAAATGTGAAGCAAAGTCACTCCTACACCAATGGATCTCCCATCACAGTAAAATAAATCATACATATGATAATACAAATAGGCTAGCATCACTAGCCCCTAGGAAAAAAGAGTCCTCTTGTGTAGCATTCTATGCCACGCCAAGCCCCATATTGGGCTAAAACCTCTGTTGCATCTATTTGAAGTGACCAAACCTAACATAATGGCTGCAATGATCAACTTGAAGGTTAGCACGTGACCTTTGTATGACTCAAGGTTGATCTATTATGTAGATAAAACAATGTTCTCCATCTCCATAACCTCAAGGCATGCATCAAATCTAGCATCAACATCTTAGATTACACAATCTCCATAAATCAACAAATGAAGGATCCACCAAATATCCTCCAAGGTCATTGTCGCCTCACCTATCGAAAGGTGGAAGGACGAGGCCTCGTTGTGCCATCTCTCACACAAAGTAGTCATCATCGCTAAGTGAGTCTGGATGATGAGTGCATATGCAACATATGAAAGGCTAATCTCTCCTAGGTGCTTCTAGAATAACTTTGAAAAATTGCTCAATCTCTCCAATACAATGGGTATGTGCTTCCACAACATGACTAGTGGAATGACCTCCTGCATCCATGAAACACACGACATCAAGAAATCAAGGAAATATGACTCAATTTAAAATTTATAGCTCAAAAATCACAATAGCATCACTATCTATGATAGTGTCACTATATTCAAATTTCAAATTGTGACGACCAAAGCATTTAAAATTACATATCACAACATGTGTCACCAAACACATGGGCATCATGTTTTAATCTTTGGAAACCCAAACCATAATTTCTAATTTGGTAAAAAACGTTGCTAAACAAGTATTTGTTGCATTTTAAACTTAGAAATCCTAATTTTAAATCATGACTAGCATTTCCATATACATATGTGTCACTATAATTCATTTCAACATCATCAATTTCAATTTGGGTGTTTCTATCTAGCAACGCCACCAAATTTTAAATTTAAAACTATAATAAATTCATCCAAAAGTAAAATTTCAAATTAGTTTTGGAGTTACATACCAGTGTTCCTATGCCTGGAAGCCACTAGAACTCTCAAACTCAATCGGAAATGTGCTTGGGAAGCTCTCGGTGTGCCATTTTGTTAGAGGGTTAGAGCTCAAAATAGCAAGAGTCTCTTAAGTATGAATGCACAAATGAATTGAAAACGACCCTTCTTGGCTTCTTTATGCATGAAAATTAGGGTTTTTTGCCCTAATTTAACATTGAAGATAGGGTTTTATCATCATTTTCACCAATTTTTCCAATTTGGATCTCATTTTGTATCATTTTTTTCATTTTTGGCATAATTCTTGCATCCCAAAGCCTTTTTGGACTCTTGGGGTAGCTTCTAACCTTTATTGAGAAATCAACCCAAAACTCAAACTTTTTGTCTGATTTATCAAGGATGCAGGGAATCAACTTTATCCTTTAGTAGTGGGGCATCTAAAAAATAAGATTTTTTTTATTTTTTGATTTAATTAGTGGTTTTAATCCGAAGAGTGTTATTCTTTGAATCAAAGTAGCAATCCTCACTTCAAAGAGGGGGAAAATGTACACATTGAAAAATTTCCTGAATGATATCATCCACTCAAAATATATTTACTAACATCATTTCCTCTTCAAGTCCATTTTCTTTTTGCTTAATTGATTAAATTAGCCTAGCTATTTAATTAATTGCATCATTTTCATCTATTAGCCTAATTAATTTAATTAGGTTAATTCACCCCCCTTCACACTAACATTTCATCTCATTAAATTAAATAAATCAAAGCATTTAATTTAATTTCCTAAGTCATCTTATTTAATTAAATAGCCCTAAGTTATTTAATTAAATTTCATTTCATCTCTCCCCCTTTCATTAAATCATTTAATTTAATAAATATCACTTTAATTCTTCTAATCCCCTAATTTCATGATTAAATCTAGTTTAATTAGTAATTAAACTAATTTTCCTCTAAAAAGGGAATATTCCCTTGGAATATTCCTTATCTCTTTATTTTGTACAATGAAAGTTTTCTTTTAATTTGCAAAATGCCTTTTTTCTCACCCAAATGAATATTCCAAAAGAATATTCTTATTCCTCCATCATTTGAAGAAGGGATATTTTCACTTAGCTTCTTAAGCAACTTTTAACCTTTAACCTTTTGAAGAAGTCACCTTTGACATGTGTGAGCAAGCCAAAAGTGTGTTTGTTTGAGGCAAGTGTGAACCCTTGATTAAATCCCATCATGTATTTTCATCCGTTGATGAGAATCCATGATCCATGTCTCTCATCTCCTTCATCTTTGACCATTAATTAATATTTTCAATCTCAACCCTCCATTTCTCATTTGATTTCCCATAAATAGGTCACTATTTGGAGACAAATGGATCCATCTTTTTCAAAGAAAACTCATGTTGTTGAATATCATCCATCTTTTTCAAAACAAACTTATGTTGTTGAATATCATCCATCTTTTTCAGAGTAAGCTCATGTTTTTGAATTCATATGCACTCACACTCATATTTTAATCACTTTTACCTTGTTTTAGTTTATTGTAGTTGCATAATAGCTTAAAGCATCCATTAATGGCTTCCATTCATCCATCTTCATTTGTATATGAATTAGGGTTTCCAAATTTTAGCTTAGAGTTAGCTTACATTAGCTTAGCAATAGCATAATTATATCATTTGTAGCATAAAATAATGTTAAATTAGCTTGTATAATGTTCATTTTTAGCATAAACTATGTTTTCCTCCATTTATCACAATGGTTTCATCAATTTTCTTCCATAGAAATAACTGAAATAGGCTCACTAATCATAGGATTGTGAAAGGATCATCATTTCACATCAACACAACATCAATTCTTTGTAACTTTCAAATGGGCTAGAGGAGGAATTTAACTATTTTATACTTTGTAACTTTCAATTTGTATAAATTCTTAGTTTAATATTTTCAATTTGAATGATCTTGTTTGGTAGATGCAAGTTTATTTCAGTAAATTATGCTTCAATTCATCATAGATTAAGTGTAATCGATCCACACTAATGATCCTTGTCTCAAAGTTCCCCTTTTGGAAAATGGAAATAATAAGGCTTTGGAATTCACAATTTGGAAATTTAAAAGATTAATTAAGTCAAATAAATTAAGGGACCAAATACAGTGTGAAATTGTAAAGGTATACAATTTTCTACATTACAAAAACAAGAAACAATAAAGAGAAAAGGGTGTTAGGGTATTAAATGTGAGATTAGGGTAGAAGAGGCATTACAAAAGAAACTAAATTAAATTAGATACTGATGCCTAGGTATAGGTAGGGTGAATACTATTGTTTTGTTTCTTCTAAAAATTATATTAAGGTTGCTTCTTTTAAATAATTAAGATATATATCTATATATATATATATGCATGTTAGCAATTAATTTTCAATATATATAGGGTAAGTGCAAAAATATGGGAGGCTAAAAAGGGGGCTTAAGTGGCCATTGTTTTTTGAAATCAATAAATATTGACCTTGGACATGAAATTGAGGATAGTTACACTCAAAATTTTGAGATGCAACAAAAAATGATCAAATTTCTCTCTATCTACTTTCTAAACTACTAATTTATTTTGAAAATGGTTGATATTAAGGTGTTCAAAAGAGGGATGTACAAAAATTGGTGTTTTTTTTGTCAAAAAAATATAACATAGCAAATTTTGTACATCCCTAGCACAGTGAACTTTTTTCTAGTATTTTTAAAATCGCTCCAGTGAGAAATTAGGTAACAATATTTAGTTGATGCATGATTTTTCTAATATTTTTTTAATGAATATTTGATTTTTTACTAATTTTCTAAGTGGAAACTTCCTGAAAAATAGAATTTTGGTCATGCTACCCCTACAAATTTTTGAAACTAATTGAATTTTCAAAAAAAATTATAGAATGGAGTCTAGTTTCTAAAAATATCATTTATTTTAAATTTTGATGAATGGTTAATTTATAACAAAAAAACACCAAACACTATTTTTTTCAAAAAAGAGACACACAAAAAAAAAAATTATAGATGAAAGACTTAACATTGTCAAAAAGTAAAAAAAAATACATTGTTGGATAGATAAGAGAGAGCCTAACATTACCTAGGTTTTTTATTTGTTTGACATTGAAACACGTGCAATCTTGATGGTGAGCACAAACCTGATTATGTGAAATATTGTAGAATTTGCAAAAACACATCTCTAGTCATTGGGAAGGCCCTCCAAGCCTTTGGGTTGGTATTCCAAGGAAAATACAAAGCCTAAGGCTTGTAGATTCCCAAAGCAAGATCTAACACATGCACATTATAATGTGCTCATATTATATCCTAGTTTTTACATGGTTTTTTGTGTTTGTGCAGAACATTTCTAGCAAGACACAACATGAATGTGGTATAACGTTCTCATATTATGTGTTTCTTAATGTTAAATGATACTCTATTGAATGTATGTTTATATATTTGTATGTTTGTATGTACATGTATGCTTGTATGTCGTGTATGTATGTATGTATCAATGCATGTATATTGTGTGTATACCTATGTGTATGTAAGATTGTATCTACATATGTACAGGTATGCTTGTATGTATTTAGGATGTACATATGTATTACGCTTGTATGTATGTAATTATGTGTGTATTTATGTATGTCTTTATCTAGGTAGGGAGAATTTTAAGAGAGAGATTGAGAGAGTTGTCTAGATAGGGTGGGAGGGAGAGAGGGATGGAGAGACCTTAGGGAAAGAGAGAGAGAGAGTCTTGAGAGAGGGAGAGGGGGTGGAAGGGAGAGTCTAAGAGAGAGGGAGTGGGAGAAAGAGGTTGGAGTGAAAGGGACTTAGCTAGGTAGGGTGGGAGGGATAGAAGGAGAGAGAGAGGGGGGGGTGGGAGAGATAATTTAAAGAGATGGAGAGAAAAAAAGAGTTATGTAGGTAGGGTGCCAAAGGGAGAGACTTGAGAGTGTGAGGAGGGTGAGAGGAAGAGACTTGAGAGATAGGTGGTGAGAGGGAGTGTGAGGAGAGAGGAGGGGGAGAGAGGGAGTGTGAGAGTGAGACCTAAGAGAGGGAGAGGGTGTGGGAGGGATTGAATTGAGAGAGGGAGAGATAGAGGGGGGTGGAGTGAGAGGGACTTATCTAGGTAGGGTGGGATGGATAGATATAGAGAGGGGGGAGAGAGAGTTACCTAGGTAGGGTGCCAAAGGGAGACCTGAGAGAGGGGGTGATGGAGAGGCAGTGGGAGGGGGATAGAGAGAGATAGATAGAAGGAACAAGATAGGGTGGTAGGGATTGATTGAGCGAGGGGTGTGTAGAAAGAGGGAGAGGGAGGGAGAGAGGGGTGAGATGCATAAACAAAGAGAAAGGGATAAGGGTTGAGGGTATAGGGTTGAGGGATTAGGGTGGAGGACCTATAGGGTTGATGGTTTAGGGTATTAGGGTTTAAGGGTTTAGGGTTGAGGGATTAGGGTTGAGGGTGGAGGGTATTGGGTTGAGGGTATAGGGTAGAAGGTTTAAGGGTTTAGGGTTGAGGGTAGAGGGTTTAGGGTATAGGTTATAGGTTTGAGGGTATATGGTTAAAGTATTAGGTTAAGGTTCCAATGTAAAGGGTAGAGGGTATAGGGGTTGATGGTTGAGGGTTGAGAGTTGAGGTTTTATCTTTAATGTATAGGGTAGAGGGTAGGGGGTAGAGGGTAGAGGTTTTAAGGGTTAAGGGTTGAGAGTTAAGAGTTTAAGGTTGAAGGTATAGGATTGAGGGTATAGGGTTGAGGGATTAGAGTTGAGGGTCAAATGTAGAAGGTAGATGGTATATAGGTTGAGCAATTATGGTTTAAGGGTTGAGGGTTTAGGGATTAGGTTAGATAGTTTTATTGGGTTTAATGGTTTAAGGTTTGAGGGATTAGGGTTGAGGGTAGAGGGTAGAGGGTTTAAGGTTTTAGGGTTTAAGGGTTGAGGGTTGAGGGTTTAGGGTTGAGTGTTTAAGGGTTTAAGGGTTGAGGGCTTATGGTTTATGGATTAGGGTGGAGAGGTAGGAATGGATAGATATAGATATGGAGGGAGATGTGAGATGGAGAGAAGGAGAGAAAAGGAGGGAGGGATGAAGATATATGAGGATTGAGGATCCAATGTATAGGGTAGAGGGTTAATAATTAGGGGTATATGGACAAAAATCTATAGGGTTGTTGGTTTTGTAAGGAAACTTTGCAGCCATAGAATGACAATTTCCACATAACCCAAATCTGAAAACATGCAAGTAAAATACTCAACATCAACATGCAAGAGAATAGACAACATACCCATCAAATATGACACAAGATATACCCTAGGAAAACCCTCAAGAGGGAAAAACCTAGCCTCCAAAAGCATCCACACTCCATGTATTATTCAACAATGAAAACCCATTACAATACATCTGCAGAGACTCCATGAACACTTCTGAAGCACAAGCTATCCATGCATTCCATGTGACCAAGCATGAATCCACACATCCCATGCCATGCTTCAAACCCTCACACATGCACAAGCTCAACCTTGACCAACTTTTGATCCAACCCTAAACAACTACCCATGTGGTTGCTTTTATAGAAACAAGCTCCCACAAAACCACCAAGTGGTATTACATAAACCATGTGCCCAAAACCATACAACATCATGTGACCCCACATTTAATATTGGGTACTTTATTATTTTATTATTATTCCCCAATATTAAATAATTACATTTTACAATTATGTCCCAATGATACATACAACAAAGTGGCCCCAACATTATAACTCCTTGTGATGCACATTCACTTAGAAAACCCCTAGGTGCACCACACACATAATAAATAAATAAATAAATACAAACATTATGCAAGGTGTACAACACCTAATTCTAACAATCTCCCACTTGTTGTATACATTGCATAAGGGGGTAACAAATAAACTCCATAGGCAACATGTACCATCCTGGAATCCAAGTGCTCCATGTGCTCCATCAAGATACATGTAACAAGAACCAAGGTGACCACCATCTCATCCATGAATGCTCCCATCCTCCACCATGCCAATGCACTAAGATAAGAACACATCCAAAGAGACGTCACACTAACTGTCACAAAGAAGCATAAACCTACCTCAACTGATATCTCAAAACACAAACACTGAATCCAATATGCACTAGTAGCTATCAAGAATAAATCACCATAGCTGAATTGACATCCACAGCAAATGCCAATACATCCAACTATCAATACCTCCAAGGTATACATAACATAGTAAACTTATGCCAACAACATATCCACCCATAAACCGCAATAACAAACTCCATGTGCAAACCTGTCAAAAATGGCATACACATCCAGGAGCTCCCACTGCATGGGCAATGTCTAGATGAATGCAAACCTGGAATGAGCGCATTCAATGCATCACTTCGTTAACATCCCAAAAAAGGCACCATCATAAAGGCATACCAAGTCTACTACCAACATCTCATAGAAGTAAACATGTAGTACCAAGGAACATCCACAATGATAAGCAAAACCTGCAAACCAAACACCTGTAGCATGTCCTCCTACACACACCTCTAAATGCCAACTGTGTTAAGTATGATCTCCTCCATAAAACCCCATAACAAAATCCATAACAACATCCATCCATCCAATCACCACGATCAAACATAACATATGTAACTAACATGGATGTAAACATCTCAAAACAAGAAGATCAAACTCAAAGTAGCCATCCTAAACCAAGGAAATCATCCCAATAAACCATCTCCTAAACCCAACATATACAAGGAGATAAACATGCCAACACTCCTCAAATGAACCCTCCAAAACCAAATATCCATGGCTCAAGATCCATATCCATGAGAAGAAAAAACCATAAACATAATGCACCTGAAAGAATAATGGGAAATACCTCTCAAGTGAACCGCCGAGTAGACCAAGAGTGGGGAATGAGAATGCTCCTCTAGGATATCCAAGTCATCATGACTAAACCAAGAACACTCTCCTCATTGGTCCATGTTGAACTCACGTCCAACCAAGGTGTAGGCTCCCTCGGACTTCCTGCTAAAACCTCATCAAGAGTAACCATCTCAAACAAATGTCTCTAATCACAAGAGAACACCAAGCCTCACCTAAGTCTCCAAGTATCCATGAGCACCTATAACCAATCAATCCATGCTAATCACCAAGAAAATGATCAATGTACTCAATACAAAGAGAACCAACCAAGATCAAAATCATAGCTCCAACTGCAGAATCAAGAACATAAAAATAACACCATGATCTCACATCCTCTCAAAAAGATCACATGCTCAAATCATCATAACATGTACCATGCAACTACTCTAAACTAGTAATCAAAAGTATACCATGACATAATAACAAAACCATCCTACAACCAAGGATCACCTGTCAAAACCAACAAGTCATAAATAATACCTCAACATCTCCAACACCTGATGTCAAAGAACTCTCACTGTAGCATACAGAATCTGAGAGCTCCTCCATGACACCAAAGATCACCTGCTGAAGACAACCATCCATAATAACCAATGGATCCACATCATTTCCAAATGCTCCCACTGAACCGTGATACCGAGCAATCCCATAGTACCATGATGCACATAATCAATACTGTCATACGCTCACACAAAACCTATGAATCCAAGCTCTCAATGACAACATGATAACCATCCTCTAAAGCAAGAAGATACACCGCCAAAGCATCATATCCATCACTGCCAAACCATCACTGTCATAAGCTCCCACTGAACCGTGTAACCAAGCTATCCATGACATCGTGATACCAATCTCCTAAACCCAAGAAGATACACCGCCATAACCTAAATCAAGATCCAATCCAACACCACCAACAAATGCATTTGTATAAAACCATCATAACATGCCAAAGTCTCTAATGCACAAGAAACATCCATGACATCATGATCACCACCAAATGTACCAACAACTCAACCCAACCGTGTCCACATATCTGCATAATCATAGTCAACTACATAGGTCTCATATCATGACTGTACCTGGTAATACCATCTCATCTCCTCAACATGACAACCAAAACAACAAACCAAGTGACTAAACCAAGCCACTAAAACTGAACATGCATCAACACTGAAATATCAATGGGAAAAGACAACCCATATCCAAGTCATAGGTGCAACAAGTAAGTATAGACTGCCTACAACATTGCACAACTTGTAGATACAACAATGCAACATACATGCTGATAACCATGTCAAAAATAGAACAAACTGAGATGTACAACCGAGCATACAATGAATCCATCATCAATTTCCCAAATTCGACAATCCATAAGCTCATAATAACACCATAGTCAAAGAGACCCATAAACAGCTCAGATAAATAAAACAACAAATAAACCATGCCAAAATATCTCCAAACTTGATCCACTGTGTAGTGATTTGAACAAGCTTTCCGTTGACTATTTGAAGTCCAAAATCTGACTCTGTATGCACCCGATATGCCCTCTCAAAGCTTAAAATAAACATCTGACTTCAACCAAGAAAAACACTATCAAAACTATAAAATCATGGAACAAAACTAGTACCACTGTGTAGTGCTCGGAACCAGCTTTCCAATGACGGTAAGAAGTCGAAAATCCAACACTCTGGGAAAAAGTTATACGCGTTTGAAAAAAACTGCTATAAAAGGGCCAATTACACCCCCTGGTGGCTCTCTGGTGGCGCCCGGGCGGCGCTCCGGTGGTGGGTGGGTGGTGGAATCCAAACCTCAATCAAATATAATTTAATTTTTCAAATTTTAAAAAAACTTTCTCCTCCTCCTAGTGGACCCGACCAGAATATCAAATGTGGCTTAATTTCTTTTTGAAATCCGGGGGTCTATTTTAAAAAATCATGGCAGAATATTTTTATTTTAAAAATTTTGTTTTTAAAGCCCGCATGGGCTGGCGGGCCGGTACCCGCTGGCGGCTTATGCACCGGCTGGCAGTACCCTGCCGATAGGGCCTGCCACCTTGCCACTGCAAGGTACATCTCTGTCGGGTGGGCCGGTCTACGGACCCCCCCTCGCCCCACCACATGCCTTCAATTTTTTTTTGTTTTTATTTTTGATTTTTGATTTTTTTTAATTTCTAATAATTTTTTTGTTTTTCGATTTTTGCAGGATTTTTTAATAGCGATGGGCGAGAATTTATTTTTCCGAATTTTTTAAATTTTTCTGAGTACGACAATCTGTACGCCCTGTAGAAGGGACCTTTTATAAAAAAAAATTGCATTTTCTTCCAATAACCAAAATAGGGAAAATTATATGTCCAAATTTCTCTCTCAGCCAACCTGAATCCAACCAAGAGGTCCAATTTTTCCCAAGAGGTCATCTGTGAAAATTCATCCCCAAAAACCCTCATTTAAATGCATGACCAAGAAACCCTATTTTGCCAAAATTTTCTCACCCCAAATCTGCAAACAACCCATCATAACAACAAACCCAAAACCCTTAGATCTACAATAAAACACCTGCAAAACCCTATATATTTCCATTTCCTTTCATTCTCTCATGCAACCTAGGGTTATCCAATCCAATAACCTGGCTCTGATACCACTTGTAAGGAAACTTTGCAGCCATAGAATGATGATTTCCACATAACCCAAATCTGAAAACATGCAAGTAAAATACTCAACATCAACATGCAAGAGAATAAACAACATACCCATCAAATATGACACAAGATATACCCTGGGAAAACCCTCAAGAGGGAAAAACCCAGCCTCCAAAAGCATCCACACTCCATGTATTATTCAGCAATGAAAACCCATTACAATACATCTGCAGAGACTCCATGAACACTTCTGAAGCACAAGCTATCCATGCATTCCATGTGACCAAGCATGAATCCACACATCCCATGCCATGCTTCAAACCCTCACACATGCACAAGCTCAGCCTTGACCAACTTTTGATCCAACCCTAAACAACTACCCTTGTGGTTGCTTTTATAGAAACAAGCTCCCACAAAACCACCAAGTGGTATTACATAAACCATGTGCCCAAAATACATACAACATCATGTGACCCCACATTTAATATTGGGTACTTTATTATTATTTTATTATTCCCCAATATTAAATAATTACATTTTACAATTATGTCCCAATGATACATACAACAAAGTGGCCCTCAACATTATAACTCCTTGTGATGCACGTTCACTTAGAAACCCCTAGGTGCACCACACACATAATAAATAAATAAAACAATACAAACATTATGCAAGGTGTACAACACCTAATTCTAATCAGTTTAGGGTATTGGGTTGAGGGTATAGGTTTGAGGGATTAGGATTGAGGGTATATATGGTTGAAGGATTAGGGTTGAGGGTCCAATGTATCCAGGTAAAAGTAGCGAGCTGGGGGTTTAGGGTTTGAGGGTTGAAATTGAGGATTAAGGCTTTAGGTTTGAGTAAGGGTTGAGGGTAGAGTGTATAGGGTTTAAGGGTTGAGGGTTGAGGGTTTAAGGTTGAGGGTAGAGGGTTGAGGGTATAGGGTTGGGGGATTAGGGTTGAGGGTCCAATGTATAGGGTAGAGGGATTAGGGTTTAAGGGTTGAGGTTTGAGGGTTGAGGGTTGAGGGATTAGGGTAGAGATTTTTTTTGGTTTTAATGGTTTAACAGTTGAGGGATTAGGTTTGAGGGTAGAGAGTGTTGGGAAGAGGGTAGAGGGCTTAGGGTTTAAGGCTTGAGGGTTTAGGGTTTAAGGTTGAGTGTTTTAGGGTTTAAGGGTTGAGGGTATATGGTTGAGGGATTAGGGTAGAGAGGGGGAGATGGTGAGATAAGTGAGGTAGAGAGAAGGAGAGAAGAGGAGAGAGGGACAAATATATATGAGGGTTGAGGATCTAATGTATGGGGTGGAGGGTTGATAATTGAGGGTATAAAGTCGAGAACCTATAGGGTTTATGGTTTAGTGTATACATTTTAGGGACTAGGGTTGAGGGTACATATGGTTGAAGGATTAGGGTTGAGGGTCTAATATTTTAGGTAGAGGGTATCAGATTTGAGGGTTTAGGATTTTATTGTTGAGGATTGAGGGATTAAGGGTTGAGGATTGAGAATTTAGGGTAAGGTTTAATGTATAGGGTAGTGGGTAGAGGGTAGAGGGTAGAGGGTTTAATGGTTTAGGGTTTAAGGGTTGAGGGTTGAGAGTTTAAGGTTGAGGGTAGAGGATTGAGGGTATAGGGTTGGGGGATTAGGGTTGAGGGTCCAATGTATAGGGTAGAGGCTATAGGGGTTGAGGGATTAGTGTGTAAGGGTTGAGGGTTAACATATTAGAGTAGAGATTTTACTTGGGTTTAATGGTTTAAGGTTTGAGGGTAGAGGGTAGAGGTTTTAGGGTTTAAGGGTTGAGGGTTTATGGTTTATAGTTTATGGTTAAATGTTTAAGGGTTTAAGGGTTGAGGGTAGAAAGGAAGGGATGGAGGGAGGGAGAGATGGAGGGATAAGTGAGATATAAATAAGAAGAGAAGAGAAGGGAGGGACAAAGATATATGAGGTTTGGGGATCCAATGTATAGGGAAGAGGGTTGAGAATTGAGAGTATAGGGTTGAGGACCTATAGGGTTGATGGTTTAGGGTATTGGATTGAGGGTATAGGTTTGGGGGATTAGAGTTGAGGGTACATATGTTTGAATGATTAGGGTTGAGGGTCCAATGTATAAGATAGAGGGTATCGAGGTTGAGGGTTTAGGGTTTTAGGGTTGAGGATTGAGGGATTAAGGGTTGAGGGTTGAGGATTTAATGTATAGGGTAGAGGGTAGAGGATTTAAGGGTTTATGGTTTAAGGGTTGAGGGTTGAGGCTTTAAGGTTGAGAGTAGATGATTGAGGGCATAGGGTTATGGGATTAGGGTTGAGAGTCCAATGTATAGGGTAGAGGGTATAGGGGTTGAAGGATTAGCATAGAGATTTTACTTGGGTTTAAGGGTTGATGGATTAGGGTAGAGGGTAGAGGGTAGATGGTTTAAGGGTTTAGGTTTTAAGGGTTGAGGGTTTAGGGTTTATATTTTATGGTTGATTGTTTAAGGGTTTAAAGGTTGAGGGTATATGGTTGAGGGATTACAGTAAAGAGGGAAGGATGGAGGGAGGAATACATGGAGGGATAAGTGAGATAGAGAGAAGCAAAGAACAGGATGGAGGGAAAAAGATATATGAGGGTAAAGGATCCAATGTATAGGGTTGACAAGGTAGGGGCAGCGTATGCCTCATAGAAATGGGGTCTCACGGTGATGTACATCACCGTGAGACCCCATTTCTATGAGGCATACGCTGCCCCTACCTTGTCAACCCTATTACATTGGTAAGCTAGTGGAGCACCACTGTATTGATAATGTGGTATGGTTGTAAAGGTAGGGGTAGCATATTCCTCATAGAAATGGGGTCTCATGGTGATATAAATCACTATGAGACCCAATTTTTATGAGGCATACGCTACCCCTAACTTGTCAACCCTATCACATTGGTAAGCTAGTGAACTCACTAGCTTGCTAATGTGGTAGGGTTGACAAGGTAGGGGCAGCGTATGCCTCATAGAAATGGGGTCTCATGGTGGGAAACGTATGCCTCATAGAAATGGGGTCTCATAGTGATACATCATAGGAAGCATTTTCCTCATAGAAATGAGGTGAGACCCCATTTATATGAGGCATATGTTGCCCCTACCTTTTCAACCCTACCATAATAGCAAGCTAGTTAGCTCACTAGCTAACCAATGCTCCACTAGCTTGCCAATATGGTAGGGTTGACAAGGTAAGGGCAATGTATGCCTCATAGAAATGGGGTCTCATAGTGATGTAGGGTTGGCAAGGTAGGGGCAACATATTCCTCATAAAAATGTGGAATCACTGTGATATACATGGTTGACAAGGTGGGGGAAACATATGCCTCATAGAAATGGGGACTCACAATGATATAAATCACTATGAGACTCCATTTCTATGAGGAATATGCTACCCTTACCTTGTCAACCCTACTACATTGGAAAGCTTGTGAGCTCACTGGATTGCCAATGCTCCACTAGCTTTCCAATGCGGTAGGGTTGAAAAGGTAGGGGTAGTGTATGCCTCATAGAAATGGGGACTCATGTGTATCACCACAATTCCCCATTTCTATGAGGCATGCACTACCCCTACCTTTTCAACCCTACTGCATTGGAAAGCTAGTGAGCTCACTAGACTACTAATGCTCCACTAGCTTTTCAATGAGGTAGGGTTGACAAGGTAGGGGCAGCATATGCTTCAATTTTTATCCTATCTTGCAGTCATGGAATTGCACATTACCACATTTATTTAAGGCATTCCATCAGAAAAAATCATGTGACCTTTGTCTATGCTAGAAACACTCTTCTATAGGATGATTATAAGTATTTTGTATGAGGCCTTGTATGACATACATTTCATTTATTTGTATGGATTCATTTTTTAGGAAATAATGTTCATCTCATTACCATGCTACAGGTGAAATTATCTACCATGTTGGGGAAATGAACAAGGAATAAACTAATAGATGAAGAGTATGAAAACAATAAAGAAAAGGAGAGAGAATGGGTGAGGGAATATCATGAAAAGAAGAAATTAGATACAATTAATGAAAACAAGCCAATTGAAGAGGAACCTCAACCATCAAAAAGAGAAAAGGAATTGACAACACAAAAGGAATGAATGTGAAAGCATCGTGGTAAGACATATTTGAATACCGTAGTTGGAGACACACCCTCTATCATAAGTGAACACGAAGGGACACCATTAAGCACAAGCAAATATGGAGGGACACCATCTACCACAAGTGAATATGGAGGGACACCATCTACCATAAGTGAATATGTCTGGACACCATCCACCACATCTCAAGTTGAGAGCACATCATCACTCAAATTTTATAAAGAAGGTACGCCATCATCTGCATGTGAACCTCAAGGTATATCGTCTATTCCACACTCGATCGAAGGTACACAACCTAGCCCACCTCATTTAAATATTGATGAAATTCGTAATGTTGAGATGTATGTACCTAGGAGAACACCACCTATAATTTTATGTAGAAAGAAAAAAGTATTTGATTAATATTGATGAGCATATTTTGTAGCAAATGGAAGGTAAGATTCCAGCACACACTTGTAGAAGATATGCTAATAAGAATTGACAATTTTTATTTGAAAGGATAAATGAGACCACAAGACGTCAACTATTTGTTGAAATGATGTGGGGTATAAATTATAGAAACATAATGAAGACTCTTGGTTGATAACATCGAATGCTTCAAGTGAAAACAATATTGTGAAGAATCTAATGGATGCTTATGAGAGTATGGGTAAGACCTCACACTCAAAGGATAGTAATGTCACCCGACATGTCATTACATAAACTTTGGTAAGTAGTAAAATAAAGAGAACTCTTATCATTAGAAATACAAGTGAACAATTGAGAATTAATAGAAAAAAATTATCAAGATCCATTCAAAGGTGGCAAAGAATTGAGGGCACTAATTCAAATGAATTATGGGAATTCTCGGGGAGACTGCCACAAAAAGATAATTTTTTTTGAATCATTGAGAACACTAATTGAAGAGTATTGGAAGAATAACACAAGGCCATCTATGAATCAAAGGGATGTGGTAAGAAGGAGAATCGGTAGTTGGAACCATGAGCCACATCCAAAGCATTTTTGGATATGACTCAAACCCAATTTTTTTGTAAATTTCAATAGGCTTATCTTCAAATTAGTATTTTTCAAAGATATTTTGAAATTATTAAAGCTTTTTATGTCAAGATAAGTCACACATGTACTAATTGTTGTTGTATACTACATATTTAATTCTCTAAGCATTATGATGTTTACTTTATCTATGTTTAGATTTGCATACTAATGATGTTTTGCAGTATTGTCGCATACAAGCCCCACCAACATCTTCAAGAGAGTTCTTATCAAAAAAATTATGTGAAATAGAGGATGGCCAAATATTCTACAAGAAAACATGCTTGGATGGTTCATGTCAACATTATGGTGGCTTGCAGCATATGCTAGTATGTCAAAATATGGAAAGCATAGATGAGGTGGGACAAAAACTAGTAGAGTTTGGGAAGTATAAAATAGTGACATATGCTATAAAATATGGTAATCAAGTAAAAAGGTGTAGTTTGGCTATTTAGAAGATTCTAGTGTATTAGTTTATGTCCATGTTTCATGACAATATAGTGTATTAGTATGCAAGGAATGCCCATAGATCTCGATGGTTGGAAACACAATTCAAGCTATGCAAGGGCCTCTCTAGTTGGTAGCATAGTTTCAATGGTTGGCTTTGTAGATAACTCCACTCTATAGCCATAGCATGATGTGTAGTCACAATATTACAACTCCACACAGGTTTCAATATTTGTGCACATAGCATTTATTCATGTAGCTAATAGTATAGAGGACCAAAGGAAGGTATTGAAGGAGTATCACTTTTATATTAGTGATGATCATACACATTCTCCAGAGTTTGTACAAGGTTGCTTCCAAATGTTCTACATTGATTTAGCTCATAGGGGTATAGCATATGGTTAGTATTTAATATGGTCAAATAATTATGCAATATAGTTCAATAAATCATGCATGTTCTACTGGTTGAGTAGGATGCATGCCATTACAGGTGTTCAACATATGTGAAAATTTTGTGACATTGAGCATGGAAAGGGGGGGCATGATGGTGTAGGAGCATGTGTGAAAAGATCATTAGTACGAGAAGAGTTAAAGTATAAAAACAATGCAAATTTGATAGATGCAAAATCAATCGTCGAGTGGTGTAATGCTTTGATGGGTCCAGGTAATGAAGTTACATCTTCAATTCATAGATGTTTTTGGTTGATGGATGATACTAACATTGCACCATATAAGTATTTTTGTACACTAACAAGATTGAGTGAGCTACACTCTTTCCTTAGCTTAGATGTAGGTTCATGGAGTATCAATATACGGAAGATGGAATTTTTTTGTTCCTCATGTACAATGCAAGCCTGGGATGATTGTGAGTCAAAGGATTGGATTGAGAAATGGTCATTAAGTTATCTTAGCCCACTTCACATGTATTGCCCTCTGAAAGCATTAGAACATAGATGGATTCATTGATCAACTTTGACCACATATCAGATCTAGTTGAACCTAGTAATATATCTACTTTCTTCATTTTTGAAATTCCTATTGTTATCTTACTTTGTAGTGTATTTGTAATGTTGACTAATTTTAATAGATTTGTTGCACATATCAATGAAAGAATTTTTATGCAATTATTGCAGATGAAGACAATGAAGAGGGAATGGACTATTACTTGTGTCATTGTGTTGAGGCCAAAAATAAATTGGAGGCCCCAGTTATAGATGGAGAAAACATTGAATACCCTATAGGCTCAATTGTTGTTACTAAAACATGGCTTACAAGGTACCCACATAAAAGTGTTAAATGTTGGTTGTTTCAGGACTTTGACAACAATCAAAAGATTCTTCATTACTCAAACCTTGTTGTGGAATCCAATGTTAGTTTTACCAAATACAGGGGTACACATTTCAACAAGACCTTGTGGAAGTTTTGTGAGTCTAACCATAAGGCAATACTTGACACAATAAAAAGTAGAGCGAACTCGGATGGTTCATTGGATTAATTTGTAAGTATGCACATTGGTTCTTATTAATTTATACTTGTATGCACATTAATTTTTATGATGCCAATGCTATCAGCTAATGTTTATTTCATCTTCCTTTACTTTTTCTATTTGTAAGTAACCTACTAAAAATTGATTAGTGTCCCCTTGCAGAAAATGTTGATTTATGAATCATCCAAGAGAATCTCAACCAAAAAAGTAATGCAACATCCTTATTTTGATAATCTTGAAAAATATCAATTATGATTTTAAGCCATTATAAAAGTGTGTGTGGAGATTAGCGAAGGAATTTAAAGTTATTCATTTGAATTTAACATTATCATGAGCACCTATGAAGTAGACATTATAAGAGCATCTCAAATTTCAATTTATTCTAAGCATGAGAGGTTTTGTGTTCAATAGGTATCTTGGAACTCCCAATGAATATGCATGGCTAGAAGTGACTAAGTTGAGAGACTAGCATGCCTATCCTTAATGGAAGCATTGAGATTTATGCCCTGTTGTTCTCGAATTGGAACCAAGTGGTGTGGATTTGTTGTCTAAATGTGTCTTCCATCTATTTTCATTTCATTTCCATTTTGGATGCTCTTTCTTTTTCTTCTTTTACTTTTCCTGTTTGTAATTAAAATACTAAAAATTGATTGGTGTCTCCTTGCATAAAATGTTGATTTATGAGTCATCCAAAAGAATCTCAACCAAAATAGCAATGCAACATCCTTATTTTGATGATCTTGATAAATCTCAATTCTAATTTGAAGCCATTACAAAAGAGCTTATGAAGCTTAGCGAGGGAATCTCAAGTTATTCATTTGAAGTTAACCTCATCATGAGAATCTATGATGTAGACATTATAAGAGAATCTCAAACGTATGAGTGACATTGTAAAACATCTGTGAGAACAAAGTACCTAAGGCATTGTGCCTACAAGTACAAGCACTTGGGTTTCAAAATAGTGTATGAAGCATAGTAGACAATTGTAGCACAAATAGAAGAATTAGGAAAACCAAATAAATCTCATTTTATTGTATACGTCATATTATTAATATAATGAGTGTAATAACTATTGATGGTTACTAATCATTATTTTTCTTCTTTTATTCTCTCCCTACTATAACTAGCACCAATTGACTAACTTATTATAAAAACTTCATTTATTAAAAAAAAACAACCTAATGATTATATATCAATATCAATATAGCATACATTCTATTCAAATAAACATTTTTAATGAGTTTTACTCAAATTTTGAAATTTATTTCTGCCTTAAAATATTTGTAGTTCATGCAACGTACTCCCTTAACAGTCCAAATTGCAAAAGGGAGGAAATAGTCAATGGCCTGGGACTTGGATACCATGTCAGGTATGAACATTTTTTCTGAGGCATTGGGATCACATTAGACCCCTTTGCAATAGCCTCTCATTTTTTGTTATCTAAGAGTCATTTTCTCGTGGTGTCCAATTTTCACTTGATGGAAAAAGTGTCAAATGCAAGCAGTGTAGAGTTGAAAAGTGGTCCAACTTTTGTTCTACAACTCATGCGACCAAATAGACTATTCCAACACATCTAAATGGGTATGTTTATGCTAGGGATGGTCCTCTTTTTCACACAAACATGTGGAATTTCTCTGAGCTATATTCAATTGGCTCGATCTCTCAAGGGTCCAAAGTGCAAAAGGGCGGCAATCTATGATGGGCTATTACTCAAAAAACGTGATTCTTACAAACTCTTCATCTGAGCCTATGAGATAAAATTGGGCCCACCTACAATAACCTTTCTCAATTTTTCTTATCTCATTTTTTTTTCCCATGGTGTCCTATTTTCACTTGATGGAAAAAAGTGTAAAATGCAAGCAATGTAAAGTTGCAAAGGGGTGTAACTTTCATTCTATAACTCATGTGACCAAATGAACTATTCCAACACATCCATATGGGTACGTTTAGGCTAGGAATGGTCCTCTTTCACACCCAAACATGCGGAATCACTTCAAGCTACGTTCAATTGACTCGATCCCTTAAGGGTCCAAAGTGCAAAAGGGCAACAATATTTTACTGGCTATTTCTCAGAAACCGTAATGCTTACAAACTCTCCATCTGAGCCTACAATATTATGTTAGGGCCCTCTACAATAACCTCTCTATTTTTTATTATCTCAGATTCATTTTCCTATAGTGTCTAGTTTTCACTTGATCAAAAAAGTGTCAAATGCAAGTAATGTAAAGTTGCAAAGTGGTGCAACTTTTGTTCTGCAACTCATGTGACCAAAAAAACTAATCCAACACATCCACATGGGTACATTTACACTAGGAATGGTCCTCTTTTATACCCAAACATTTGGAATCGCTTTGAGCTACATTCAACCTACTCGATTCCTTAAGGGTCCAAAGTGCAAAATGGAAAAATCTTTGATGAGTTATTACTCGAAAACTATTATTATTACGAACTCTCTATTTGATCCTACAAGATCACATTGGGTCCCTCTACAATAACCTCTCTCATTTTTTGCTATCTTAGATTCATTTTTCCATGGTTTCTAGTTTTCACTTGATGGAAAAAGTGCCAAATGCAAGCAGCGTAAAGTTGCAAAGTGGTGCAAATTTCATTATGTAACTTGTGTGACCAAACAGACTGTTTCAATGCATTTGGATGGATACGTTTATGCTAGGCATGGTCCTCTTTTATACCCAAACACACAAAATCACTCTGAGCTACATTCAACTGACTCGATCCCTTAAGGGTCCAAAGTGAAAAAGGACAACAATATTTGATGGGCTATTACTCGAAAACCATGACACTTATGAACTCTCCATTTGAGCCTACAAGATCAGATTGGGCCCCTCTACCTCTCTCAATTTTTCTTTTTATCTTGAAGTCATTTTCCCATGGTGTCCAATTTTCACTTGATGGAAAAAGTGTCAAATGCAAGCAATGTAAAGTTGCAAAGTGGTGCAACTTTCATTCTACAACTCATGTGACCAAACAGACTATTCCAAAAATGTAGAATCACTCTGAGCTACGTTCAACTAGCTCAATCCCTTAAGGGTCCAAAGTGAAAAAGGGAAGAAATTTTTGATAGGCTATTACTTAGAAATTGTAATGTTTACGAAATCTCCACCTAATCCTACAAGATCATGTTGGGCCCCTCTACAATAACCTCTCTTAGTTTTTGTTATCTCAGAGTCATTTTCCCATGGTGTCCAATTTTCACTTGATGGAAAAAGTGTCAAATGCAAGCAGTGTAAAGTTGCAAAGTGGTGCAAATTTCATTTTGCACAACTCATGTGACCAAATAGACTATTCCAATGCATTTGGATGGGTACTTTTATGCTATTCATGGTTCTCTTTCACACCCAAACATGTGGAATCACTCAAGGCTATGTTCAACTAGCTCAATCCCTTAAGGCTCCAAAGTGCAAAAGGGCAACAATCTTTGATAGGATATTACTCAAAAACCATGACACTTACGAACTCTTTGTATGACCTTAGGGGATTGCATTGGGTGCCTCTAAAATAACCTCTCTCATTTTTTGTTATCTTGAAGTCGTCTTCTCATGGTTTCTTGTTTTCATGTGATGAGAAAAGTGTCAAATTCAAGTAGTGTAAAGTTGCAAAGTCGTGCAACTTTTGTTCTACAACTTGTGTGACCAAACAGACTATTCCAATGCATCCTGATAGGTACGTTTATGTTAGGAATGGTCCTCTTTCACACCAAAATACATGGAATCACTTTGAGCTACGTTCAACTAACTTGATCCCTTATGATGACATGAAAAACAATAAAAAAAAGAAACATTCACATGACAGTTGAGAAGTATAAGTTTTTCATGCACAAAAAGCATATGATCATCCTCAATTCTAGAAAAGCACAAGACATTTTTTAATTATCCTCCTTTCCCTTACAAAAATATACAACCAGTTGTAAATGCACACAATGGTGGAACTTGGAAACATTTTAATTTTCCTCAATTAACAACTTTGGTTGTGAAGCATTTTGTTATTTTCATTTGAAATGATTTTCTATGCTTGAAAATTGTAATCTAAGAAAAAAAAGTGATGCTCTCACATACATTTATTATTTGGTGTGATAAATAAAATTTACACCCTTGAGTCCATTTCTTATTTGTATTATAAATTATAATTCTTTCTCCCAAGTCCATTTCCTATACAAGAAATAATATTGCAAAAAGTTGGCATATACATCTTTTGATGTGTTTATATGCTGATGGATCAAGAACATAATAATTCATTCTATACTTGAGGATTATGTTGTGAAAATATTTAAAGACTACTCAAGATAAATGTTTGTATTATAGTATGTCAAGAAGTTAATTACTTGTCATCTACTATGAATATTATGTTTTGCAAGTGTTGTGAAGATTATATATCCTTTGCTTAATTGAGTTGTTCCAATCAAAAGATTAAATATACTAGAATCTTTTTATGAAACATCTCGTGGAATACCAATTGAAAACATGTTTTTTTATTTTAGATAAAGAATTTCATGGAACTCTTTGGATTAAACTGAATTGAGATATGTAATAACAATGCAACATTAGGAAATACATTACTCGAGGATCTTAAACAATCCTCCTCTCCTGTTGCAATTTTGGGTGGATTATTGCTTTCAAAGTATTGGGAATGCTTTGCCTATTTTCTAGTTCTCAGTTGTCATTCTAGAAGGCTCATCTCTTGATATATATTATATTCATTCCTAATCAATTATCAAGTTAATAATCAATGCATTTATTTACAATTAATCTTTTCTTTTCAATTTGTGCAATTTTTGTAATTTCTAAGTCTACTAGTATTCCTAGAAATATTGAAGTTGTTTAGCATCAATCAATAAATATTCAAGACAAACCATGAAGGACAACAATGGTCAATGCTAGGGCTAACCAATTAATAAGTAAACACATGAATAAGTCAAGCACACATGTGAATAAGGGAAGCACAAGTACTCAAAAACACGTAAGCCTTGAAGTACGATGAGTCTAGTTATTAACATCTTTTTATTGCTTTTTATGTACTTTTAAGACACTATATTTATGTTTTTGAAGTATCTCTCAGACAATATCTCCATAGTATGTTATCATATTATGAATACCTTACCATCTTGAACCCATTTTCTGAAAATGAAATATGGTGAATTATTCATATAATTGCATGGATTAAATATGAATATATATGTATTTGAATGGGTGCTATGATTTTATTATGGTAGTTAGCTATATATATATATGTGTTGGATGGGCTAAAATATTTTGCAGCTTAACATGTGGTGGAAAGGAAGGAGTATTTATAGTAAGTACCAAGTTGCGAAGCAGGGGATTAATGAGTTCTAGCTAATCAAGTGTAGGGAACTATGGAGTTAAACATGGTCATTATAGAAGAATAAATTTTGGAAAATGTCTATTATTAAATATTGGATAGTTATCCATGTGTTTCACATGCAAGTTATCTTCAGCTGAATAGGTCTCTTTTTCCAGTTGGTTAGAAGAATAAGTCAAATCATTATTTCACCTCCTTACATATCTAGGAGTGATATTTATGATTGTTGTTAGTTAGTTAGTTGGAAGTTTGAATAAGACTCTCCCTATTTTATATAAAGTCGGGTGATGTGCTCATAGATTAGTTAGTTGATTTTATTACAAACTTTCAGTAGTTAGTATTTTTTCAGTTGATCAAGGATATGTTGTTACAATGAAGTTATGGAATAAAATTTGAAGAAAGATTATGTCTAATATCTTGTGTTGTATAACAAATGGAATTGTATGACTTATGGATGTATGAGACTCTGAATTAGATCTAGTTTTTAGTTAAGTGAAGCAGTCTTCTGAGCTGGCCACTCAGGTACTATTCATCACTTCTGTTAGAGTAAATCATATTTACTTACTTAAGTTTAGTTAAGCAAATTAGTTTATTAGTGCAATTATCTTTCAGGTAGTTTTTTCCTGTCCTAGGAATTTTTTCACTCGTCACCTACCTTTCATGCCTTTTTAAGGAACTTTGTAAATTGTGTAAATTATGTCATATTTTACACTCCTTGTTTGGTGAAATGGTAGTGTTGTCTCTCTCACTTTCATGAATGTTTTCTACAATTGTTGATCTTGGGTTATTCACTCTATCATGGTATTGGAGCCACCCATTGCAACTCCTTCCTGAGAGTTTTCACCAGAGTTTTGGGATCAATTATTTCGGCATTTGAAATTTTTAAATTTTCAAAGTTGCCTCTTTTTCATTCAATTTTTTCCTGTTGTTGGGCGCTTGGTTGAGGTGTTTTGTTCCTGGTGATGTTGAAATCCCATAAATCTATTTGAGGGCTCGCTTTATTGAAAAAGGTGTGAATCTCTATTTGGTTTTTGCAAACCTATTTTCTTTGAGGAGGCATTTTTTTTAGTGCCTTTGAGAGGTGTATTTTGCTCAAACCTATGTATCTTCATCTTCCTTTGGTGACCCATGAGTCAAGGAAAATTGGAGGCACAAGCGGTCGGAATGGTTACATGTTCTATTGAAGGAAGAATTTTTTAATCATTGGCTTAGTTTGA
This sequence comes from Sequoia sempervirens, assembly GCA_007258455.2. NCBI lineage: Eukaryota > Viridiplantae > Streptophyta > Pinopsida > Cupressales > Cupressaceae > Sequoia > Sequoia sempervirens. The sequence continues at coordinate 36,602,521 of VDFB02373365.1, forward strand.
AACCTATTGAAGGGGCTAAAACTTGAAGGGCTTGTTTTGAAATTTTGGAGGCATGTGGTTGGTAGTTTGTGAGGATTGTTTTTTTTTACTAGTTTTTTCTATTCTAAAGTGGTACAAAAAATGAAAGGGGTGTTTTATTATTCCTTACAAGGCTGCAATCTATTCTAGAGAGGCATGATTCATTTCAGAAAGCTTGGAGTATTCTTGGCAAGAGGTACTTTATCTCTTTTGTTTTCTGAAGAAAATTGTTGGGGGATTAATTACCCAGTGGAGGAAAATCTTAAAGGCATGTTTCTAAATTCCTTCAAGTCTTTTAGAAAGAAGGTGGCACAAAAAATCTTGGGCAAATTGGATCTGCTTTCTTTGTATGTCTTTTTTATACTCCTCCTATGTGCAGCAACCAGAAGGCACGTTTTGCTGCTTGGGCAGTAATTTTCTATTTGTGGTGGAATTCCTTTATGAGAGCCATGATTTCTTTTGTTTCCTAATTCATTTGGAGATTTGATCATTGTTAAAGAGGCCTTCCTCTCTACTCCATACCATGATTCTTTATTGAGAGGCATTTTCTAGAGGTTCTTGTCTGAGGTACATTTTTTTATGAAGGCTTGTTTTTCTTCTATGGAGAGATCTCTCTTGTATGTTGTTGAGAGGCTCAATTTTTTGTTTAATGGATTTTGGAACTTTATAAAGTTTCAAATCAAAAATAACTTGATTAGGGTTTTGGTGCCCTAGCAGGAAGTGGGCCTATCCCAAGCCTTTTTGGATGCAAAATGGGGACTTTAGTCCCACATTCCTTGTGTTGGTAGTCTTTGGCTATTGAAATAATCTCACACTCTCTATGCATGTTGTGAGTAAAGACTCATGTGACTTGAAGTCTCTGTCTCAAGCGAAGACTACTTTGTGATTGGTGTTGACTTGGTGATGATGTCTAGCCCGAATTGTAACTTGTTGATTAAGGGGGCCTATTCATTTTTTTCCTCTGCTCAAAGATATGGTCACATGGACAACTAGAATTGAGCCCTCAGTGCTTGCTCGTGCTTGCAAAGTTCCTTTATAGGCCCTTTTTTATATTTTTGCATATCTTTTACAAACGGATGTTGTTTTTCGCAAACCATATATCAACGGAAAGGTATTTTCGTCACCTTTGTAGTGGTTGAGGATTTTCTCTCACTTTTTTTTTGGTGGTTCTTTTATTCCATTGAAGTTCAATATTGGTTTCACTTTCATTTGCAGCATTTGGGAGTTTCTAATTGTTGTTGAAGGTTACCATCTTGTTATTTTTTTGGAGTTTTCTTTGCATCCTATTGTGACTATGTTGGAAAGGGGAAATTATATACATAATGGAAAGATGGTATATTGAAGCACTTGAGATGGTTTCATCTTTTTCCATACCTATATAATCTTGTTCCCCTTCTTGGTACTGATAGTAAGAATTTTTCATGGAATTGCAAAAGGGATCATGTCCTAAGAGTCATTACAATGCATATTGATGATGCCACTTTAGATGTTGATATACTCGTTGGATTAAAATATGGGAGATACATGGAGATCCTGATACTCAACCATTCCCAAATGATCATCTTTTAGATTGTCTAGTGCCTCTTCACTTTTTAGATAAGATACCCTATGATCATGTTACTATGCAAGAGTTTGAAGTGTTAGATTACTTAGAGTCTTCAGATGAGAATGAAGAGAGTTCTTCAAATGAGAATGAAGAGAGTTCTTCAGATCCTCCTTCTTCTTCATCAGAGATAGTTGATGTACCTTCACCTTCAGTGATTTTTTTTGTAGAGTCATTGATTGAGACTCCTATCATTCATGTTCTGCAGGACCATTCATTTTATGTTGATGATTCATTGCACACATCCAATGATTCATCACATGTATCTCATTTTCTTCCTAATTGTGATTCTTATTTGTTGGAAATTGGTTGCTTGATCGTAGAATCTCATATTTTAGATTTGGAGGACACATTTGAGGGTATATCACTCCTATTTGATGATATTTGTGGTACAACTATTGTCACCCCATTTCAGTCTCTAGATATTGTTCAAGATTAGTCTCGATTGGTACCTTGTTTTCACCTTCTATTGTGATTGGGTGTGTTCCTGATTGGTTTGTGGCATCATTTTCCAAGGTCTTAGTGATATATGAGAAGATTTCAAAGAAACCATCGTACATTTTCATGCTTCTTTGGGAAGTATACTTGCATTTGTATTTGGTTTTGTTTCTTCTGAAGGGGAGACAAGTTGTTTGTCGACATTAGATCATGTTTTTTCTTTAGGAACTTACCATTTTTGCAGGTGATTACTCATTATGGGGGGGCTATATAGTCTCTCTCTTTCCCTCTTATAGGAGGCCAATGATTGTATATATCTAATGTATGTATTCCTTAGGGAGTGTGATTGAGTGCTCCATACATGCATCATTTTTTTGTTTTCTTTTCTCTCTTTTGGAGAGGGTTTTTTTCCCATTGGGTTTTTCTCCTTTTCTCCAGTTGCGAGATATTTCTCTCTTGCATAGTAAATGGGTACCTAACATGTTTGTGTAGTTAGGACTCATACTACATTTTTCATCTTCATTCTCCCTAAGTTGCACTTAAGGGGGGGTGTTAGAGTAAATCATATTTACTTGCTTAAGTTTACTTAGAAAGATCATTTTATTAGTGCATTTATCTTTCAGGTAGCTTTTTCCTATGTTGGGAATTTTTTCACCCATCACCTACCTTTCATGCCTTTTTAAGGCACTTTGTACATTGTGTAAATTATCTCATATTTGCACTCCTTGTTTGGTGAAACGAAAGTGTTGTATCTCTTGATTTCGTGAAGGTTTTTTGTAGTTGTTGATCCTGGGTTATTTTCTCTATCAACTTCATTTACATTTCAGTTATTTATATGATTTTATTAACTATGTTTTCTTTATCTTATACATGCATTGCAAGTAAATGGTTTATGGATAAGTTAGAAGTTGTGTTTGTTCATGAACATAGATATAAAATAGTTCTCTAGAGTTTAGGATTGATTGTCTTATCATTTTAAATAGTTTTGGATTGATTTTTCATTTGTGGATTTTTAGCAGACACCTACAACTTATGTTGCAGGTACCCATAGCCACTAAGTTTTGTAACTGCTTTCACTGTTTTTAAAATTCTGTTAATTCCAACAAGTAGAATAGTTTGAATAAGTTAGAGTAAAGTAATTTAGGTCAGTACAAGCCTATGAGGACAATATAGTGGAGTTCCATCATAATTTTATGCACCCTAGTTGATAATTTAATGTAGGCTTGCAATGTCAAGAGGACTATTCTATTTGGTACATCCCTGAATTGTGTAAAATTTACCAAGTCCATAACACATTATTTTTCCTCTACAAATTATACACATGAATACATAGTATACACAAATTAATACAAAGTATATGCATGAATACAAGGTCTACACATGAAAACACATAAGTCACAAATTATACATTAGAATACACGTAAGTCACAAACTATACACATAAGTTTTAAAGTATACATTTGAATACACATAATTCATATCTACTAAACCACATGGATTTATAATGCAAATATGGACACCATTGATAAAAAATATTTGTATTAACCAAATACCCATGTAGGAATACATCAATATATGTTGATATAAGTATAAAATATATACAAAATAGCCATACATGCTTACAAGAATTTCATATAGGAATACAATGTCAAATATATTCAATATGTAAAATATGTACAAAAATTCCATATAGGCATGCAACAAAGGGCTCTAGAATTAAATGTCATTGCTTTGCATCCTCTCAAAAAAAAAGATCCCTTTGCTTGTCAGCCAAATGGCAATAAGTCTGCCACTCATTTATTCTAAGTCCAAGGAATGCTCCTCTTAGGGTTTAGCCCCTAGTCAAGCTTTATGTATTACAATAAGAAGTAAAGACATTAATATATAGAAATTACACTATAAAAAATGATATATTTAACAAAATAATCATTTATTTCCAGTAGACGATCTCTCTCCTCGTGGGAAATATTTGCATGCTCATGCTATGGCATGTTGAAGCCCTATAGAAACCATCCAAAGAGAAATTAAAGTACAAATCAATAATGGTTTTATTTTTCACTAACTAACAGCTATAACAATGAATGTAAATTAAAATTTAGTAATCTGCCTCATACCTCCTCCATGATACCCATTGAGGAATCTATAGCAGATGAAACACTGAGCTCCATTTCCCTATGAACATTTCAAAGGTGTATCTGCTTCCAAAATTTGAAAATAAAACAACAAATTATTCAATCACGAAAACTACAATAGTGATCCATGTCATGGCTTATAATGTATGAGATAATGAACAAAAATTTGAGTACTTATTAAACTATATATTTCTAACTATCATGCTTACTATTTTCCCTATCCATAGCTTGTTTGAAAGCACCTGTTTTTATGCTTTTACCCATAGTAGCAAGGCAGTGAACTGTTTGATAAAATGTTTTCATAGACATGTACAATAACTATGGTAGTATAGAGAAGGTAGTAAACTATTTTTAAAAATGCCTCAAAGAAATTGGGTCTCATGGTGATGGAACGCAATTAAAAATAAATGTCTCATGGCATTCCATCACCATAATATTACATTTCTTTGAGGCATTTTGTCAAACAACTCATTGCCCTCTCTATGGTATTATGTTGCAAGCATGGGGTGGATTGTATAGTGTGGTCTTGGCTATGAGATGGAGGGAGATCATGTCATGAAGAGGGAGGGTTGGGACATGAACAAGTGGAATAAAAGGTAGAAGGTTCCATGGATTGGTAAATCAGGGATGAGGATCTTGAAAAGAATTTGGAGGGGAATTTTGGCTAAAGGGTTGGTTTCTATTCTTTAGGAAGTGAGTTGTTTGAAAAAATTCCTCAAAGAAATGTTGTCTCATGGTGATGGAATGGAATTCCATTACCATGAGACCACATTTCTTCAAGGAACTTTTTCATACTATTCACTGCCTTAACTATGATATTGCTTACTACTATGCTTTGATAGATTTTTTCCAAGCATCCATAGTTTGTTGGAAAGCACATATTTTAGGCTTTTAGCCATAGCGGAAAGGAAGTGAGTAGTTTGATAAAATGATTTGGTACACATGTATGGAAAATGTGGTACCAAAGAAAAGGTGGTGAGTTGTTTGAAGAAATTCCTCAAAGAAATGTGGTCTCATGGTGATGGAATGACATTCCATCACCATGAGACCGCAGTTCTTTGAGGCATTTTTCAAACTACTTACTACCTTGTATATTCTATTGCTTACTATTATGCTTTGATAGTTTTTTTCAAGCATCCATAGTTTGTTGGAAAGCACCTTTTTAAGGCTTTTAGCCATAGCAGCAAGGAAATTAACTGTTTGATCAAATACTTTGGTAGACATGTATAGAAAATGTGGTAGCATCGAAAAGGTGGTGAGTTGTTTGAAAAAATGCCTCAAATAAATGTGGTCTCATGGTGATGTCCATCACCATGAGACCACATTTCTTTGAGGAATTTTTTCAAACAACTCATTGCCTTGTCTATGCTATTTCTTACTATTATTCTTTAATATATTTCTTCAAATCATCCATAACATAGAAAAAGCAGTGAACTATTTGAAAATATGCCTCAATAAAAAGTGGTCTCATGGAATGCCATGACAAGAAAATGCAAAATTGGAATTTGCTCCTACTTATTACTTATGTTATGTGAATTAATTACATCACTACTTATGTTGACTATCTAAACAACTATATTGTAGTTGAAAATTTTCCATCTATCAACATCTAGTTAGTAGTTATGGAATGTGAAGTAATGATTTGAGTTTGAAAGATGTGCAATGCAATGTAATCAATGATATGAATATAAACTACACAAATCTATTAAGTAAATTCATTAGTTAAAGTCTTTATTCTATTACTTGCATGTAGGTTTGTGTAAATCCACTGGCACTAGGAGGTGTTCCCATGAAAACTCCAATATTAGCCTATTCAACATCCAAAATCACATATTACAATACCATTCATAAAACAATGCTATTAACATGTAATAAATGTATAATTATTTACTAGTTACATACCTCAATGGTAGATGTAGTGATGTAATAAGTGGGTGTAGAGCCAGTGTATCCAGTATCAACATTGTGAGCCTGAAATTTAATCAAAATCATAAAACTAAATTAGTTAATCTGGCATTTCCAAATTGAAATTTAATAAATTAAATTCAATGAACATGCTAACATTTACTTGAGTATCGATGTCATAGGCCTCATTCAAAATTTCAGCTACCCTCGCCATCTCCATAGTTGCAAATGTATCCTATGTAGTAGCCTCCTGAGTCTCGATGGGGTCAAATGAACAAGTTGCCCCACAAGCCTGACATAAATGTGGTTGAAGCCCACCACTCAAAGAATCCCCTAGATGGCATTGTAGTATAGGGTTGGCATGTTGGATGACACTCTAGGTAAAATATTTGATGGCCTACAAAGTGTCTACCTCGGCACTCTCCTTCGCAATGGAAGGGATAACAATGTTCTCATGAGGTGGCCTAGCAAGAGGTCATCTCACTTGCCGCCTAAGATCCTAATGTGCACCGGGTCTATCTTAACCCAACCCCCCACCTCTCCCATGGAAGTCCCTCATATCAAAATAATATGATATTTTGTTTAGGATGAATGCACAATATAGTTTCCTTAGGAAATATTGCAAGACTTCACAATTGTTGCATGGCAGGTAGTCAAAAACCATGTACCACCTATCCAAAAAAAAGTCCTAATCTATTGGTGGTGGAACCAATGGATAGCAAACCTCTTCGCATTGAGGCTAAGATTTTCATTTGTGCATGGGTTAGTGAATAATGAGCACAAACCTAATTTTGTAATTTTTAGATCTTTTACATCTTTATATGATAATTTATCCTTGTAATAATCCCTAGCAACCTACCTCCTATCTTTCCAACTAGTTAATTGTTTGTTGATTGAATCTACATGTTTTAACATTTCTTTTAGTGAATTTGCAAGGGTTTTTCTTTCCATGGTTGAACCATTTGGATCATTCAACCTCAAGATTAACTCCTCAAATTTTTTTTAATTGTTTTCAATTCCACTCATTAATTTTTTGAGTGCCAGGAGGATGTTGAGGGATTGGTGGAGGAGATTCTTGGTGTGGTTGTTGAACTTGAGGATTTTTTTTGATGTTGTTGTTGCTCTTCTTGTTGAGGATTTTGAGGAGGGTTTGTAGGTTCATTAACATCTCCTACAAATCCAACAAATAAATATAAAAACAACCAAAAACTAACAAATTCACAACAAAAAAAATAAACAGTCCTTACCTCTTAAACCTCCTCATTGATGTGGTAGCATCCTGGCAATGAATGTTCAACAACAATTTGATGAAAAAATCTACAAGATGACTCCTCCCAGAATGCAAGCACGCAAATGAAGTATTTTGGTTGTAGGTAGGAAAGATAACAATCACAATGCAAATGAATTTGATTTCCCTTTTTTTCTTTTCTTTTAATGGCTCATAACATGAGTGTGTTATAACACGCTCTTGTCACTCTACTTGTTGAGGATTTTGCGGAGGGTTTGCAGGTTCATTAACATCTCCTAAAAATTCAACAAATAAATATAAAAAACAATCTAAAACTAACAAATTCACAAAAAAAAAACAATCCTTACCTCTTAGACCTCCTCATCAACATGGCAACATCCTAGAAATGAAACAACAACAATTTGATGAGAAAACCTACAAGATGACTCCTCCCAAAATGTGAGCGTGCAACTGAAGGGTTTTGGTCATCGGTAGGAAAAAAAAATAGTCACAATGCAAATAAATTCAATTTCCTTTTTTTTTAATCTTTTAATGGCTCATAACACGAGTTATAATGCACTCGCATTATGAGCTATCAATTTTTTTAAAAAAATTGGCCACAAAATTGGCCTCGCATCTTTTTGTGTCTGCATATATATATATATATATATATATATATATATATATATATATATATGAGGTATTTTTCTATTATGTGTATGTTATGTGTACTTAGTGATATGCATAATAACAAATATAGCTTGGTTTAATGAATAATTAAAAGTTAAGAAATGTTTTTTAAATATTAAGTGTTCATGATATACACCTCTATGCATATAAGTGATAATCAATTTGGATAAAAGGATAAATAAATTTTATATTAGATGTGGTGGGTAAATATATAAATATCTATATTATATGGATTTAAAATATTTTATAAATTAAAGTATATAAATAAATAAATGAATGAAAGGGGAGTAAAATAATATTTAGATATATATATTCATGGGTGTAAATAAATATATACAAAGGTATATATGATTATATCACTATATAATATTAGAACACATGTCATTCTTTGAGTAAAGATGTAAGTCCTAAGAACCAACCATAGAATGATTACTTTAGTTTTCAAAGGAATATGACTAGACTAAATTGAAATTTTTCTTTTTAAATGATGCTCATATTATTGCTCCTTATTAATAGACTATTATTTACTTGTATAAAAAATGTGAAAAATATGAAAAATACTCATATAGTCAAGGACCATGAGTTACCATCAAATGTTTAGTGGGAAACACTTGAGCCATGAAAGTTATCTAAATTATTCCCTTGGGAATTAGGCAAGTTTTGGGTGAGGTTTATGATATACTCTTTAGAGATATGAATTACCTCAATAACCAAGTAATTAAAACATGCAAACAGATACCTAAAAATATAGATGTATATCCTTCAAATACATTAAGTACCAACCCTTGCAACACCAATTTAAATACCAAAATAGTAAAGAGAATTGTATCCAAGCTGTGGTCATTACAGTAATTGCATTAATTTAAATTGGATTCTAAATGGAACTTATTAGATATTGTGTTATTATGTTTTAATAGGGATAGTCTACAATGTAAGTGGAAGCACATGAAACATTTAGGAAAAGGTAAATATTTAATTAATATAAATTATTTAAAAAAAGTTACTAAGTTTTCTTAGTGAATAATTTGGGCATTATAGATAGGACTCAATTTCACCCCACAAGGACTAATTTTGTCACACAAGTATAATATATTGTTGGGAAATGAGGTGTCTCAACCTTGTTGCATATTTTCCATAATAGTTATTTTCATTTAGTATTTTCCTACAGCTGTTACACATTGTTGATGCTTTGAAAATTGGTTTATTAGGCGTCATAAGATGCCCACATAGTGGTATATTATGAAAGGCCTATTTTTAGGCATATTATGACAAAATTTATGACATCTATAAGGGTCAAAAATAAGGGTTTTCATTTTGGACGTGAGAGCTTATTTCTAGACTGAAATCTTGTTGGAGAAGCCAAGCACATGGTTTTGTAAACCATTGGTGGTTTATTGTATTGCCAAGAGTCTGTAAATTGGAGGCTTGAGGAGTAGTTTGTGTGAGACTTTGCAGGTACTGTTATACTACTAGAATGTTGGAAGAATTCTTCCAGAGATGTTTACTGGTGATACTCTTGTAAAATACTTGCTTTGCAAGTGTATGTAATCTTGGTTTTGGATTTAGAATACATTGAGCAAGCTTTGGAGTGGGGTTTTTCACCCGAAAGGGTTTTCCCCACATATATCTAGTTTTTTGTGTTCACACTATTTATTTCATGTTATGAATGTGTTTCTTGATTATCTGTAACTATTAGATTATTTTTAAAGTGTTGCATAGTGTTTCTCCTTAAGATTGGCATAGGAAATTATTTCCGCTACCCTAATTTCCTTACAAGTGGTATTAGATCTTGATCACCTTTGGTTTCAATTGTGGGTTTGTTGGGGTTTTTTGAGCTAATCAAGGTTTTGAGTGGGAGCTTGTGCAAAGGATACTTTGTGATCTTGCTACAAATATTTTTTTTTGAATGGCAAGTATATCTAGGAGGATTGAGGTAGACAAGTTTTCTGGTACGAAATTTGAAATGTAGAAGTTGAAAATGGAAGATCTATTGATTGATCAGGATCTATGGGATGCAGTGGATGCAAATTTCCAGAGGCCTACAAATGCGGCTTTGGCTGCAAAATATGATGTAATGGATAGAAAAGCTAAAGGTCTCATTAGACTGTGTCTTATAGATTCAATCCTGATAAATTTCCATGAAGAACCCACTTCGAAGGATCTTTGGAAGAAGTTGGGTGAGATATACCAAGCCAAATCTCTAGTAAATAAGATTTTCTTGAGGAAGAAGTTGTATTCCTTGAGAATGGAAGAAGGTGGATGAATTTTTGAGCGTCTCGAAACATTCATTATGTTGGTGACTCAATTGAACTTAGTTTGGGTTAAGATGGATGAAGAAGAAAGGTGCTAAAATTTGTTGTGTTCACTACCAGACTCATGGGAAAACCTTGTCATGGTCATTGGGAGCACTTTTTTCATCTTGAAGATGGAGGATGTTGTTGGTTCTCTACTCTCTGAAGAGATGAGAAGGAAGGTCTCTCTAAACACCAAAGAGGCTTTGAGTGTTCGAGGAAGACAAAAATAATGAGGAAAAGATGAGAAGCAACATGACCATTCTAAGTCCAAAAATAAGGGGAGATCAAAATCTCCTAGTAATTCTAAGCTACTATGTTGGAACTATGGAAAACCTAGACACTTCCGAAAGGGTTGTAAAAAAGAGAAGAAAAAGAAGAAGAAGAAGCAAGATTCTGATTCTAAGTCTGAAAAGGAAGATGGAGATGCCTTTATTGCATCCTTGGCCACTCGTGCAGGTGATAATGTATGGTTGATAGACTCAAGTGCATCTTTCCACATGACTCCTAACAAAAACTGGTTTAGTAAGTATGAAAATTATGACGGTGGTAAGGTGTATTTGGGTGATGATTCTTTCCTTGATATTTTTGGTCATGGTAGTATTCATGTGAAATTTTCTGATGGTAGAGTTAGATGATTTGATGGTATCTTGCATATCTCAGGACTAGGAAGAAATTTATTATCTGTTAGCAAGCTAATAGATGTGGGTGTGCATGTACAATTTTTTGAAGCAGGTGTGAAAATGGTGAGATGCACTATGGTGATAGCAAGAGGAAGTAGATTGGGTACATTGTACTAGCTTGATGCATGCACAGTTGAGTGCAATAGCAGTTCTGATAAGATTAAGCCAAAAACTACTTCGTTGAAAAAAGAGAAGGTTTCCTCTTCTGCAGATAGTCGTGGCTTTTGGGTACCCAAGGGTGCTCTGTCTACTGAATCAAAGTTTCCTATAGAAAATACCATGTTATCACACCAAAGGCTTGGCCACATTGGAGAGAAGAGTTTAAAATCCCTAAAAAATAAGAACCTCGTTGAGGGGTTGAATGATTGCAATCTAGAGTTTGATTTCTGTGAACATTGTATTTATGGTAAATAGAACCGCATTCATTTTTACTCATCTTCTCATAAGTCTTCATGTATCTTGGGTCTGATTCACTCTGATGTATTTGGTATTGTTGATGTTTCTTCTATTGGTAAATCATTTTACTATGTTACTTTCATTGATGATTTTAGTAGGAGAACATGGGTATATTTTTTAAAGAGTAAATCTGAAGTTTTCAGTCATTTTAAGGAGTTCAAGGCTATGGTAGAAACTTAGACTAGAAAGAAATTAAATGTTTGAGAACTGACAATGTCAGTGAGTATTGTTCTACAGACTTTGACAGATTCGGTACAGATTGTGGGATTAAACGATAAAAGACAACTCTGTATTCTCTATAGTAGAATGGAGTTGCAAAAAGAATGAACAAAATGTTGATGGAGAAGGCTTGGAGTATGTTGAGTGGAGCTGATCTAGAACAAAATTTTTGGGCTGAAGCTATTGCCACTGCTTGTTATTTGATAAATAGATCTCCTACATCAGCGCTTGTTGATAAAACACCAATGGAGGCATGGTCGGGGAAAAAACCTTCACTTAGACATCTGAAAGTTTTTGGTTGTGAGGCATATGCACATGTGCCTAAGGAGAAGAGAACAGAATTGGAATCTAAGGCTATCAAATGTATCTTTATCAAATACAGCTATGGTGTGAAAGGATACAAGCTTTGGGACCCTATTGTACAAAAGGTAATTTATTCCATAAGTGTTATTTTTAGAGAGACTAAATCTTCTCCTGTTAATTTTCAGCCAGAACAACATAAAGAAATTGAATAGGAAAAGGATGTGGTTCAAATTCCTTCTATGCCTAAGGAAGTTGAGACGATACCCCAAAATAGACAAGAAGTTGAGGAGATCTCATCAAGCTCTGAAGAGGAGGAAGAAGTGGAAAACCTCCACCTCAGCTTGTTCGAAGGTCTACAAGGAAAAGGCAACCACCTCAAAGGTATGGGTATTCACTTGATGATTGGAAGTGTATATTTTCTTTGAGTACTAATGTTAATGAACCGAGATCCGTGCAAGAGGCATTGGATATGAATGATGTAGAGTCCTAGAAATTAGCCTTGGATGAAGAGATGGAAGCTCTTAAAAGGAATGAAACATGAGACCTTGCACCATTGCCCGAAGGTTGAAAATCTATTGGATGCAAATGGGTGTTTAAGAAAAAGATTGGTTTAGATGGAAATGTTGAAAAGTATAAGGCACGGTTGGTTGTGAAGGAATACACTCAGGTTGATGGTATTGACTATGGTGAAATTTTTTCTCCTGTTGCTAAAATGGCATCCATTCAGTTTTTATTATCTATTGTAGCAACTTATGATCTAGAGGTGGAACAAATGGATGTGAAAACTGCATTCCTTCATGGTGATTTGGAGGAAGAAATTTATATGACACAACTAGAGCACTACTTGGTAAAAGGTAAAATCAAGTTGGTATGTAAGTTAAAGAAATCTATGTATGGCCTTAAACAAAGTCTTTGGATGTGGTACCAAAATTTTGATACATATGTATTGTGTTTGGTATTTGTGCGGTCTAAATCTAATCACTGTGTATATTTTAAATCTGATGGTGATTATTTCTTGGTAATTGGTTTATATGTTGATGAAATGTTGTTTATTGGGAAAGGCAAAGGTTTGATTGCAAAATTGAAATCTCAGTTCTTTGTGAAATTTGAAATGAAAGATCTTGGTGCAGCAAAACACATACTTGGGATGGAGATTAGAAGAGATCGTGAGAACAGAAAGCTATGGCTTAGCTAGGGTAAGTAAGTTTGTTCAATTTTGCAAAGGTTTAACATGCAGGATTGTAAACCACTTTGTGTTCCTGTTGGATTGGGAATGAAGCTTTCTATTTTAGAATTTCCAACATCCCCATCAGAGATGGAAGACATGAGCAGAGTGCCTTACCAGAGTGCAGTAGGAAGCTTAATCTATGCTACGGTCTATACAAGACCAGACATTTCCCAAGCAGTGGGAGTTCTTTTTCATTTAATGGACCTAATCCTGGAAGAGTGCATTGGGATGCAATTAAGAGGGTCTTCAGATATTTGTGGGGTACAACAGAACTTACTCTATATGTTTTCATGGAACAGGAGATCATCATTCCCTCAAGTATTCATGGTTTTGTGGATTCAGATTGGGTTGGTGATGTTCATAGCAAAAGGTCCACTAGTGCATATGTGTTTACTCTTAATGGTGGTGCAATTAGTTAGATGAGCAAGCGATAGGCTGTGGTCGCTTTGTCCACTACAAAGGCAGAGTATATGGTAGCTACTCATGCATAAAAAGAAGCCATTTGGTTGAAGCGTTTGTGTTCAGATATTGGATTGAAACAGGGTGCAATTATAGTTTATTGTGATAGTCAGAGTGCAATATGCCTTGCAAGGAACCCAACTTTTCATGCTAGGACCAAACACATTGATGTTCAGTATCACTTTGTGAGAGATATGGTTGAGGATGGCAAGGTGAAGCTGGAAAAGGTAGAGACAGTGGAAAATGTTGTAGATGCATTAACTAAGCCCATGAGAACAATGAAATTCAGGTGGTGTTTTGAGTCTATGGGCCTTTTGGCCCCTAGCAATTGATCCATGATGGTGTTTTTCCCTTGGTCCTTGCAAGGTATTTGAAAAGTGAGAGAATGTTGGGAAATGAGGTATCTCAACCTTGCTGCATATTTCCCTTAATAGTTATTTTCATTTAATATTTTCCTACAGCTATTACACATTGTTGATGCTTTGAAAATTGGTTTATTAGGTGTCATAAGATGCCCACATAGTGGTATATTATGAAAGGCCTATTTTTAGGCATATTATGACAAAATTTATGACATTTGTAAGGGTCAAAGGAGTTTTCATTTTGGACATGAGAGCTTATTTTTAGACTGGAATCTTGCTAGAGAAACCAAGCACATGGTTTTGTAAACCACTGGTGGTTTCTTGTATTGCTAGAAGTCTATAAATTGGAGGCTTGAGGAGTAGTTTGTGTGAGACTTTGCAGGTATTGTTATGCTACTGGAATGTTGCCAGAATTCTTCTAGAGATGTTTACTGGTGATACTCTTGTAAAAGACTTGCTCTGCAAGTGTATGTAATCTTGGTTTTGGATTTGGATTTGGAATACATTGAGTAGATTTGGAGTGTGGGGTTTTTCACCCAAAAGGGTTTTCCCCACGTATATCTAGTGTTTTGTGTTTGCACTATTTATTTCATGTTATGAATGTGTTTCTTGATTTTTTGTAACTATTAGATCAGTTTTAAAGTTTTGCATAGTGTTTGTCCTCAAGATTGGCATAGGAAATTGTTTCTGCTACTCTAATTCCCTTACATATATGTCCCCCTAGTAGGAGAGACAAAATGAGGATGTGAATCTCTTCATAAATAAAGAGCTCATGTTCCAATGATGAACACCTAAAGAGAGAGCATGATCCATTGCCTATAAACAACATTTATCCTTTTATGAATAAATAGATCCACTAGTGATTGGAGAATCCAATCCAAAAATAAGGAAGAATTAGAAATCCAAATCCAAATGATGTGTACCTCTGAAAAGTGCTCAAGTTTCCACATATTGGAAAAAGATGATGTTAATCTAGAAACTAGTAAAGATTGATCTAGAAAAAGCTCCCAAAATCATAAAGATGATGGGCTGCTAGTGATGATGTGGATATAAACAAAGAGGAGATTAATTACCTCAAAGTAATCCTCCAAATCTGTAATTTAATACTCTTCAAACAAGGATGATATGTCTACAAGATATGAATCTCAAGTAGCTATGTCTAGAAGAATATGAATGCCCTAGTACACTTAATCAATAGGGGAAAAATATGTGGTGATGCCAAGCTGATAAAAAATAACAAAAGATGGTGATGTAGTCTCAATTTGAAGAGTGGAAATATAAATACAATTCTTTAAACCATTAGAACATGGAAGAAATGTGATATAATCAAGCTCCTCTAAAGTGATATCATCAAAGGGTATGTAATTTACATCTACAAAAGGGATGATATAATCTATAGTAGGATCCTCTAGGTATGGAGAGATAGGAGGGTCTCGATGAATCTCCCAAAGTCAAGTCCAAAGTGTGTGGGGACAATAAATGTCTGATAAAACACACATAGTATCAAAATCAACACTAGAACATATAACCCTTGCAACATGATCATTGATAATACCCCATGTTGAATAACTTCTTAAGTAGTGTGTTTGGTGTAGGTATGAGCCCACAAAGATAAATATAAAGATCACGCCACTTGAGATGTGTAAGGATACCATTTTTTCAAGACTCATAGTTATTCTTTGTCAATAAAACCACAAAAGGATCAATATAAGAACCCATGATACTTCTTCAAATGATAAAATTAGATACTAAAAACATCAGTGCATATGAAGCAGATCAAATGAATTCATCTCACTCCAACAAATCCTTTCCAGGTGCCAAGATGTCCAAATAATTGATAGAAATGTGAAATCACAAAAAACTAAATAAAATATGCCTAGGGAAGACTCTAGAAAAAATACATGAGTGGATATGAAGAGATCTTTAAAAATACCTTTCCAATCAGAGATACAGGTGAAAATTTATGAACTCGGAAGTAAAAAATAAAGATCTAAATTTGATTGAGAATAAAATAAACTAGGAGAAAAATCTAATGAGAGGACCTACAACACTAGAAAGTGCTCAAAACTAGATTCTTGTTGATATCTCGTTTTCTCATTTTTGGCATCGTATGCCCAATTTATGATTTTTTTGAAAAATGGGGTACATTTAGATAATTGATAAATAATAGACACAACCCTTTTTATTTTATTTGTAAAAAAGTATTCATTGCATATGAAAAATAATAGATATTGACAAAATATTTTGATGCTACCAGCAAAACCTAGAAAGCATTTTTAATTCCAAGATGTGGAACATGCGATTTGGAAAAAGAAAAAAAAAACTTAACCTATAGGGTAAATGACCATGTTTTGATGTTTTGACAATTTTTTGCAATATTTGTACCCACTATTTGAAAAATCTAATGGATACCTAGATAGCTTTTTGTAATTGAGAAACAAACCCCAAAATAATTTTTTCTCAAAAACACACCAAGTAATAGATACTGGCCAAAAAAAATTTAATCTCTTAGAATTTGAATAGGAAGTCATAGATCTAGAGCTTTGTACCAAGTTAGAGTTGATAGTTTAACCCCACGACTCCCAAAAATAACAGATAACCAAAATTCCTATCACAAACAAGAGATCAAAGCAACTAGTTTTCTATGAAACCAAGAGAGAAATAATTGATCCACAAAAGCATCTGATATGCCTTTTACATATTGAATAATAAATACCTATATAAATGATTACAATGAATGAGAATCCTTATAAAAGGAAAAAATACCCTAGATGAGGATTTGAATAGATTGTGACAAGTGTCTTAATCACATGCAATAAGATTGATGAGAAATAAATAGGTTCTTATACCAATTTTTGGGAAAGCCAATATCTATCCAAATATGACTTGAAAGGATGAGATACAAGTCTTGGACTACACAGCATGAAAATTTGAAAATTAAGTCACCTTCATATGAAATTACCATGATCAGATTCATCTTCTTTATGATGCTAAAAATTATCCAACATAACATGCTTAATAACACCATCTTATGTGATCATATAATAGAAATATATAAATAATAACATCACCACAATATAGTGCAGCAATGAGGCACAAATCAGAAACACAAGATCATCACATAACACAATATTTAGGTCGAGAAACCCTTACGGGAAAAAACTCCACCAAGAAGAGAGGCCAATTATGCATTATCTTCAAATAAATGAGATTACAATACAATCACTTCCATTCTCCTCTTTGCATCCACCATGATAGCATCTGTGCATCTATGAACAACCTCCTTATGCCTCAACCCATCCTTGTACCTACAATGGAACTCTACATGTCCAACTATGGCTCATAATTCTACATCCAAGAGGCTGAATTTGTAGATGTGTGAAGACATCTTAAGCCCCAAACAAGGCTCCCAAATATGCGCCTTCATTCCAAACATCCCCAACCCTTTAAATACATCCTTGTAATGTGAAAGGACACTGATTTTTCCTCCAATACTTTCCCTCCAACTTGGGCACCCAAACATGAGAGATAAACATCACAAATTAAATGTAAGAAATGATGGAATACCAAGATACACATGTTGCTCCATTCCAAACTCCCACTTGGATAATCCAATAGTCACTCATTTGTCATTTTCCTTATTTTTTATTATCCCATTTTAGGCATCCACATGTGGGGAAAACAATATTAATTATTTATATCCACAACTCACCTTTACCGCAAACCCATTATTCATTATGAATATATTACAATAGTAAGAATTAATATTACAAATATTTTCCCAATACACCCTAAGTGATTAGAGACATTTTTCAAAGATGTTGGAACCATGACATAGGATTTACAAGGTGGATGACATCTTAATCCTAACAAAGACAACTTGACCTATATTTAGCCCAATATAATAATAAAAAGGAACTTCTAAGTTTATCTTAAGTAATTAAAGTAATAAGGAACCTAATAATTAATTAATTATTGAAAGTGATTATTTTGATTACTCCAATAAATATTATTATTATTTTTATTATAATTTTTGTTTACATGTGGAATTTAACAAGAGGTTTTTGTTATATCTAAATGCTCATCTATCAATAATTTGGCTAAGTGTTCTCTGTTGACAATGTTGTGGTTTAGTGCATCAATTTTTAGGACTGCACTTCACTACAAGAAGATGTATAACTTTGTTCTTTTAACCATATCATTATACTTAGCTTATAAAACTATATTCAAGATCTCAAGAAGTTTTGTGAAGCGTACTGGAAGATATCAATGATAGAGTTCAACTTTGTATATCATTGGCATCTCTCTATTTAGTGTATTTGTGTGGAAGATTTGAAATATTTTTGAGAAGAATGTTTTGGTACTGCAGTTCTAGAGTTAGTCTCACTGATGTAAGAGAAATGTGAAATTGATGAAAGATAAAATTTGGAAGCTTGCATGTATTGGGAAGAGTATGTATGATGGGAACTTTTTTTTATTAGGTCTAGTCCTTGGTTGACCTAATACTTGATATAACTATACCAAAATACTCATCTATCAAGAATTTGGCTAAGTGTTCTCTATTGATGATGTTGTGGTTTAGTGCATCAATTTTTAGGACCGCACTTCACTACAAGAAGAGGTATAACTTTGTTCTTTTAACCATATCATTATCCTTAGCTTATAAAACTATATTCAAGATCTCAAAAGGTTTTGTGAAGCATACTAGAAGATATCAATGATAGAGTTCAACTTTGTATATCATTGGCATGTCTCTATTTAGTGTATTTGTGTGGAAGATTTGATATATTTTTTAGAAGAATGTTTTGGCACTGCAGTTCTAGAGTTAGTCTCACTGATGTAAGAGAAATGTGAAATTGATGAAAGATAAAATTTGGAAGCTTGCATGTATTGGGAAGAGTATGTATGATGGGAACTTTTTTTTATTAGGTCCAATCCTTGGTTGACCTAATACTTGATATAACTATACCGAAATGCTCATCTATCAAGAATTTGGCTAAGTGTTCTTTGTTGACGATGTTGTGGTTTAGTGCATCAATTTTTAGGACCGCACTTCACTACAAGAAGAGGTATAACTTTGTTCTTTTAACCATATTATTATCCTTAGCTTATAAAACTATATTCAAGATCTCAAAAAGTTTTGTGAAGCATACTGGAAGATATCAATGATAGAGTTCAACTTTGTATATCATTGGCATGTCTCTATTTAGTGTATTTGTGTGGAAGATTTGAAATATTTTTGAGAAGAATGTTTTGGTACTGCGGTTCTAGAGTTAGTCTCACTGATGTAAGAGAAATGTGAAATTGATGAGAGATAAAATTTGGAAGCTTGCATGTATTGGGAAGAGTATGTATGATGGGAAATTTTTTTTATTAGGTCCGGTCCTTGGTTGACCTAATACTTGATATAACTATACTGAAATGCTCATCTATCAAGAATTTGGCTAATTGTTCTATGTTGACGATGTTGTGGTTTAGTGCATCAATTTTTAGGACCGAACTTCACTACAAGAAGAGGTATAACTTTGT
Source organism: Sequoia sempervirens (assembly GCA_007258455.2). Lineage (NCBI taxonomy): Eukaryota > Viridiplantae > Streptophyta > Pinopsida > Cupressales > Cupressaceae > Sequoia > Sequoia sempervirens. Next base: position 36,622,065 of record VDFB02373365.1, read on the forward strand.
TCTTTTAACCATATCATTATCCTTAGCTTATAAAACTATATTCAAGATGTCAAGAAGTTTTGTGAAGCGTACTAGAAGATATCAATGACAGAGTTCAACTTTGTATATCATTGGCATCTTTCTATTTAATGTATTTGTGTGGAAGATTTGACATATTTTTGAGAAGAATGTTTTGGTATTGCAGTTCTAGAGTTAGTCTCACTAATGTAAGAGAAATGTGAAATTGATGAAAGATAAAATTTGGAAGCTTGCATGTATTGGGAAGAGTATGCATGATGGGAACTTTTTTTTATTAGGTCTAGTCCTTGGTTGACCCAATACTTGATATGTGTTGAGAAGATTAAATATACATTGCAGATGTTTGTTGGATCTATCTTAGATCCATGATGACCTAAAATAAAAATTGCACATTTTCTTGGGTGAGAAGATGATTTTAAATCATATGTGGTACCGACAAAAGCTATTTTTGATTTTTTTTTGTTTATATCTAATTAGGTCGACCTAATTGATGTGTGCAAATTATGGGTGATCCCATAATAGTGGTTTACAATTTTTGGGAAAACTGGACACTGAAATTATTATTTTTAACTGAATCTTCACATTCGAGCACCTATAGCAACTAAACTGTGAGGAATTTGAAGATGGTGAAAACTACAGTCTCATCAAATTTTGTTTTTAGATTCTTAAAATATTTTTTTCAAAATTTTTGGAATCAAATTGCACTTCTTTTTTCATCTCCCACGAAAATTGATTTTTTTCAGAAAACAACATTTTTAAAAAGTGACGCACACCATATAACGCATAACTTTTTTTCCATGAAGGATAAAATTCTAATTCTTTCAAATTTAGATTTGTAACTCTGATGTCTAGTGCTTCCACTTGGTTAGATAGTTTTTTATTAAATATTTTTCCTTAATCAAGTTTCAAAGTCAAACGAATTACAATTCAGACCAAGTGACCATTATAAAGCGTAACTTTTTTGTATATGTCAAAATTTTTTATTTATTTTTGTTGGATCAAGGACTTCAATATCTAGTGCACTCATATTTTTCAATTTTTTTTGATAATCTTCTATTTTTCCACATGTAAAAAAAGAAATTCATTTTCAATGAAAAACCTATGTTTAATAAAACTTAAAAACAAATACATAACAAAACCAAAACATATTAAAATTATATTCATTGGATAGCTTGTTATGAGGAATACCATAATCATTTGAAATAAATTTTAAATGAATTCATTTGATCCCCCAAAAGCTAAATCAAAAGTGATTTTTTATCAGCATTTTGATAAGTGTAAAGGAGACGCATTTATAGGTATGGTTTAAAACAAGCGAGGTTCTATCCAAGGGGGTTTGATCTAAGGTGATTTGATCAAACCCTCTTCAATTGGAATCCTTAAAATTGAACTTTTTAAGGCTTAAATCATTATATTTTCTAAAAATATGTGATTTCAGCTAAAATTTGTTCCTCTCAGGAATTGTAAACCACTATTATGATAGCACCGAAATGTATTTGGGTAAATATATGAGATATTTTGGAATTGAAGAGATAGAGATGTGTGAGAAATAAATGAAAGATTAGACTTGTGAGTGGTCTCATATGGTGTGAACATGTGAATTTAGTGGTAAGAGTTCAAAATCAAAGCAGAGTTGTTGAGTGACTACTACACAGAGCAGTACTTCATATTAAGAGCTTCAAAGGAACTAAAATTCAGCACAAGGAAGGTGCACTTTGTATGAGTTCACACTTTGGTAGTGATCCATTTTTGTATTGTACTTAGCTTTGGTTATGAGCCTTATAAGGATAGTGTGTCTTCATAGTGAGCCCTTGTAAAATACGGTATCTAGATATAATATATTGTGAGCTAATCCTCATCATGGTTTTTCCCATTTTTGGTTTTCAATGTAAAAATATTGGTGTTCATGTGTTTTCTGACCATGTGGATGATTGATGCTTTCATTCTTTAATTGATTTAATGTGTTTTGGTGATTGTATAAGCTATGTTTAAATTTTTAATAGAATACTGATTCACCCCCCCCAATATTTTGAATGTTCAACAAATTCAATTGCATAAATATTCAATAGTGATCCAATAGATTTGAAAGTGGGAAATCGAAGAGAAAACAAAGCACTATAGGATCAAGTTTTGAAGTTCAAAAAATTCCTAGTTTTAGGATAGGGTACACATATCTATTTTTCTTAGTTTTACAATTGGATTTGTTAAAAATTTTCCTCTTATTAGAATCTTGCATTTTCAATCTAGGTAACATAGTTTAATAGGGTTATTTTAGGCAATTCAATTCCAATCCATTTCCAAGACTCAATAGGATTAGATCTAGGTCTGATTGTCTCACCTTTATGGTTGAATGTCTATCTAATTTCTTTGTGGATTTGCATCCTAATGAAATACTAGAAATGATAGAATTAACTCTAGGTTTTGGACATTAAACTTTGGGTCTTCCATTTTTCTAAATTTCATTTTGGTGAACCTGATATTTTGACATGATAAAAATTCTAAAATTTTCAATAAGTCGTCCTAGATTTAGGCTTTAAATTACATTTCAATTTAGGGTTTCATTTTTTCTTCATAAGAAGTCAAAAAATCCAAAAAAATTTACATATCATATTGCATTATAAGTTGTAATAGGGTTTTTTTAGTCATCTTTGATAAAATTTACATTCAAATTGCATTTATTAGCTCATTAAAATATAAAATTGTTCATTTCATTCAAATTGCATTTTTCATTTAGGTCAAAAAATGAAAAACTTGCATTATTTTCTTTCAAAAGTGCATCAAATCGTCATTTTCAAAATTTTGCATCGTTAAATCAGTCAATTTTCATATTAGATCTAAAAATTGCATTCAAAATTACCTTTTACTATTCAATATGTTTTGCATGATTGCATATTTGCATTTTCAAGTACACAATCACAAATTTTGCCAAATCTGGAAAAATATACACTATCAAACTTGTCTAATCACATATATGAGAACCTTAGACAATAATAAAGTCAAAATTTGAAATTCCAGAAACCCTAGCTAGGACAGAGATGCCTTGGGTGCCTATTTCCTATTAGTTTTTTCTCAAATTTGGCTCATATTGTTCTTTTTGTGCTGTCTATCTACTTTTTTTATCTGATTTTTTATTTGGTTTGCTCAATTGCAAAAAGTACTTTTACACATGAAAATAAGGTATTACTTTACTTAAAGCTTATTAAAAATTTCTGAAAAATAATTGTATTTCAATATTGATAATCATCAAATTTGTAGGACATTTTTTTATGTTTCCTAAAACATTGTATAATATGGGAAAATTGGTTTACATGTTAGTAAAATTTCAAAACCTTGGGCTAATACAACACATTGCACACTTGAAATCTTTAGAAACAAAAACATAATTGATTCCAAATCTAAGTTTAAATAGTGTCACACAATCACTTCATGTCCCTAGTGCTTCTGAAATTGAATTATTGGAAAGAGCCCTGGACGCCTCTATCCTTCTAAATTTTCCTTAGTGCTTATGTGTAGATTCATACATGTTTTTAGTTTGAAAATATGGAGTTTGATTTATAGGTATATATCTCTAATAGGTTTGCACATTTGTTTGTGGTCCTAGATTTCCTTAACACATATAAACCTAGGGTGCAATTGAAATTTAATGATTAATCTTGTGGAAAACATAGAAATCTAATCATGTTAAATCTTTTTCCACAAGCACATTCTATATTCACCAATACCTCTAGTTGTGATTAATTTGAAATGTGTTAGATGATGCTCTTGAGGAATTCATCTCACCTAGATCATCCACTAAGGATTCTAATATTTCAACAAATGTAATCATTGATACTCATGATAATCATGACATCTTATCATAAGAAAATAAAATCATTGACACATTTTTTAATATCAGTTTTCCTAATCTTCATTCATCTCCCAAATCTTGCCCACTTGTGAGAACACTTTAGTGCAAGAGGATGCAATAGGTGAAAATCATGACAATCATAGTTGAACATTCTTCCCCTAATACCTCACCTACTTGTGAAGAAGTTATGATTGTGTTAGAGGATCCAATCATTTCCTATAATTATAGTCTTTTTTTCTTCTCTCCTAATAATTCTTCTACTTTGTAAGATATTGTGGCAAGAGAGCATGAAATCATTAATAGATTTATTTCAATAGATAGTAAGATGGATGGCATAGATGAAGATGATAAATTTACATTAGTTCCCCCATCAATATAAGGTCATCAACAAGTTGATAACTTAGTTGAGGTTATGAATTTGCAAGTAATATTTGGTTCACCTCTTATTATAATACCTCCTAAACCTCTAGCTTCCATATTGAATTTTGCAAGGCAATTAACTCAACAAAACCATTCAAAAAATGTATCATAGCAAGAAAATTATCATGTAGTTTCTCATACATATATACCAACATCCATCCCATTACCTTAACCATACCTATCAACTACACCTAAAATTCCTCAATATATACTTGGTAAAGAGTATGATCTTTTTGAGCAACTAAATGTTGTATTGTGACAAACATTTCCCTTTGGGATTTAATTCCAACATCACCTACATGCAATAGGATGCTCCAAGATATTTTGAAGAAGGTTTATATCCCATACTCTATTAGAATGAATGATGTAACCACCTCATTTGATTGTATGCAATTAAAAAAGTTGGAGATCACATTTCCTCAACATGAATTACTCTCACTTGAGATCCAAAAATAAAAGAATCTTTAATGATAAAGGCAATCATTAATGAAACTAAAGTTAAGCATACTCTCATAGACAATGGGGAGGGTCTTAATGTTGGCAACATTTATATCCTAAATAAAATTGGCATGGAAAATAATCTTATAAAACCCAATGATGCTAATATTCATGGCTTTGAAAATGTTAGTAAGAAACATTTAGGAATGATCACACTACCCATTGAGGTTGGGCCTGTGGTTTTACCTACCCATATCCATATCATGCCAAGACCTCTTTCATACAATCTTCTCCTAGGTAGACTATGGATTCACACAATGAAGGGAGTATTGTCTACTCTCCACCATGAGATGAAGTATGACTATAATAACAAGATATACATGGTTAAAGAAAATGAACAAAGTTATAATTCACAAGTTCAACATGATCATGACACTTCCAACTCTTTTAATAATTTGATTCCAACTTCAAGGGTAGAACCTATACAATTTTATGGTAATCCTAATTGTATTTCACTTACAACAAAAATATTAGGTGGTGATTGGGGTCTATTATATTTTACACCTTGTTTCAAATGGGAGTCTAAAATTTCACCCTCAAATTCCAAAGAGTCCAATACAAATAATTCATCTTTAAATACATGGTTTTTGGTTGATTGAAGTGCATTATATTTTACACCCTTCTTTATTGGAGAGTACAAAATATCACAATATAAACCAAAACAGCCTTGTGTTTAATTTTATCAACTTGGTTGTAAATAAACATAACCCCATGGTGGTGATGGGGGTTCTTCAACTTTCATCCCTCGTGAGAGGAAGATGCATAACTTTAAAAAACTTTAAAAGGATTCATGTGCTTGGGAAGAACCCAATATTTCTCAAAAGCATGTAGATAAAATCTCTTCATTTGAGTTGGAAGCATGTTATAGTCTTGGATAAAAAATTCTATCTAAACATCAATGTAAGGAAAACATGAAACAAAATGACAGGAATCAAGTGAAGTTTATATTGTACTTATCCAAGTAGGGATTAGGTTTCCAACCTTCATCTCCATATTCTTCTATGCTTTATCATCTACTATATGTATGACATCTTGTGATAAAAAAGAAATATTTTCTTCACAAGAGAAGGAAATGTTCCCTACTATTTATCAAGAGAATATCTTGTTGAGGCTTTTCAAATCCCACCTAATTACTCTTCCTACAAGAAAAAAAAAAATCTACAACAATTTCTCATTTTGTGCATATCATTGAGTGCATGGTCATTCTACCAATGGATCTCAAGCCTTGAGTAATAAAATACGACTTAATGGTTTTGGTTCTCTTCCATGTGTTGATACACCTAGTTCCTCTAATAAATAATGATATTCATCCTATCATGTTTCTCATCACTATGTGGCATTTTTAGCTTTAGGTTTTTTTCTCATTGTTATTCATGGTGGTACAATCTTAAGTGCAACCATATATTTCATGGTAGTAACATGATAGTCCTTGATGTGGTTTTCCTTGTCTCTATGCTTTGTGGAAAGGATAACTAGTTTTGGGAGGTGTAAATTATTTTCAAGGATCCTCTCTTCCCCTCTTTTTCCTTAAAATACCAACATATCAAGTATGTTGAAATTTTAATGGGGGAAGACATTGGCATTATTTGCTTCACTTTGTTCACAAACATTGAACTCAGTGGTGCATCAACATTTACATTATTTGATTCACTTTGTTCATAGGAATTGGACTTATTATGTCATTGGCATAAAATCTTCATCATTTTTAAAGAAACTTATCAGAGTTATCAAGGAGCATAAATCTTGGTATGGTTGCCATGGGTACACACTTAAGGAAAATTGGTACTCATTAAACCTAGTGTGTTTCTTATTTTTCCACATTATCTTGGGGGCTCACCTAGTGAATATTGAACTTCAATAGCTTGTGGTCCTTCCAATTTTTTGATTCACCTATAAAATATTAGAATTTTCTATGGTGTGATTCATGAATTATTTCTTAGCATGGAAACCTAGAATAACACAAATTTGTTTCTAGTGGAGCCATGTGTTTCATAAGTGATTTTATATATCCTTGTGAAAGCATCATTTTATATAGCACATTCGATGGATGAAATTTGGTATTTGAGATAATTTAAGATAGGCCTCTTTCCTTTACTAGGATACTAACCTTTTGTTTTATTGTATGTATTTTTTGTGTCTTCTTTGTGTTTACATCATGTTTACATTGTGTTTATTTTTATTTAAATTTCATCTTTATGTTCCATCATACCATGTGTTTTTATCATGTATGTTTTGTGTCTTTCAACATGTATGTTTATGTATATTGTCCTATTGCATATCATACATGTATGTGTTCCTTTATGCTTATGCTGGTTTTCCATGGGATCTTGGATCCTAGGGGCTTGCATGCTCCCCCTAGATCCTTAGTCATCCTATATCTTCAACATTTGGACATCAGACCCCTCTTGAAATAAATTTTCTACTTTAGTGTGAGTCTAAGTGTAAGTTCATACTCTCACTAAAGTGTGGGATAAATAGACCATTGTAAAATTAAATTACAATAAAATGTTTCTTTAGGTATGGAAAGTCAAATGAAATTAAAATAAAATGCTATAATATATCATTTTTTAATTTCTATGAATGTTTTAAAATATACTATGGTATTTATAGAGACTTCCCAAATAGATTTGTTTACTAAGCATGATTATTGATGAATATGAGTGTAATCCATACAAAATATATAATTTTTTTTCAAATATATGATTATAGTAGATATACCTTTTCAAACTATACATCAAATCATTGAGATAGGAACTTGGATTACAATGGTTTGTGTCTTTTTTGTTGTCTTTGGCTTTCCTTATGTTATACCACACCCTTTGCATAGAAAAACCTTTAACCTTTTGCATATATTGTATTTTTTTATCTAGTCATTTTTTATGGACTTAAAAAACATCAACTAAATAGTTGATTCCTGTGTTGATAGTTTGGAAACACTGTAGAATGGCTCCTCCAAATAGGTGACCCTTAAAATTTTTTCTAAATATTTTTCATGAGATACAAATTTTTAATCCCTAGAAGATCTATTTTTACTCATTGTTGAGTTTGAAAATTATTAAAAATGTCTTGAACATTTCATTTTGATAAGGTGGTTTTGTTAGTTGAAGAAATCCCCCCAAAAGCATGATCTAAGACTATGTCAGCAAGCATTAAGCCTCACATGGGGTTTGAATTAAATTTATATGGAACATTATTGAAGGGTTCTTTATGTTTATTTTCAAAGGCTATTCATATTGAGGATATCCTTAAATATTCTCCATGGTGTGTCTATGTATCTTTGTTATTCCTTGATCCCTAGACATAAGATATATTTTCATCTCAAACTTGAAGACACTTCATATGCTAGCTTGGACCAAGTTCACAAGTTTACCCCTTCCATGTTGAAACTTTCTAAACACCATTGTCACTTCGTTTGGGAAGGTAATTTGTATTGATCTTGATAGATTTTACTAGGCTCTTTCATGAATTTTTTTTGTGTTGAGATTGACCTATCCAATGATGTGAAAGAATATGGGGAAATTAAAATTGGTAAAATTCATCACACCCACTATGTCGTTTACCTCTATATACTCAATTTATTTTTATGCCAATCCATTAAGAAAAAATTAAGGATTTCATTTTTACAACTCCCTAGGTCAAATCACATCCCTGATTGATCAAGGTTGCTCATTTTATAGGGTTTCCTACCTCAAAATATAGGGAAAACTAGATAATATTCTCTCACTATAAAAAAATGCTAATCTTGGAAATTATTACACTAAATCCAAGACCACTTTGGATAAATTAGCTACCAAATGTGCAACCTATAAAATTTTCACACATTTTAGAGAAGGGGAAAGAGGTTTTCCCACCCATAGGTGAGCCCTCCTCAAGGACACTATTTTCTCAAATTTCATAACTATCATTGATTTTATCTTGTCATATAGAAGTTCCTATTCACTATTTTTCCTTTCCCATGTATTTTTATGATCTTGCAACCCACCTAGGTGGAAGGAGGAGGTAGAGTATGTTGTAGAGAAGTGAATAATATCATATCCCTATATTTAGTTGGGTAGTTTCTCCTTTTAATAGTTTGTACACAATTATTATTCTTCTCTTTAGGATTTTGATACCACTCTAGACTATCTCTAATGAATTTCATCTCCTATAACGTTTGAGGTCATAGTAACCTCTCCAAGAAATATTTAGTGCAATATATTCAATAGAATCAATCATCTATAGATGTTCTCTATTTACAAGAAGTGAATATGACTGATATTTTTACATTTCAATAGCTTTCCATGTCATTTGGCTAGCCAATTTTATGATTTCCTCTCCTAGAATGCTTGAGGTTATAGTAACCTCTCCAAGAAATATTTAGTGCAATATATTCAATAGAAGAAATCATCTTTAGATGTTATCTATTTACAAGAAGTGAATATGACTATTTTTTTTACGTTTCAATAGCTTTCCATGTCATTTGGCTAGCCAATTTTACGATTTATACAAATCATGACATTGGTCATGAAGGGGTTATCACCTTTCACTCTCATATATGGATTTAGCATGTTGTTGACCATGGTTTTGACTCCACTAATCATGTGATTTGAATCCTTTTATATTTTTACAAGCATTCTTTTTGTATCATAAGTATTTATGCTTCTAATGATGTTATTGAGAGATCTCTTTTGTGGAAATGGTTTATTTATTCATTACCTAGCACAACTTGGGTTATGTGTAGAGACATTAATATGGTTGATATGCATATGAAAAGATGATACCATTACTTTAAGTAGTGTATCTAGTGAGTGAGAGGCATGATATTACATGTGTAATAAATTGAGCCCTTTCAATCCCAAAATGGGTTGTTGTCACAATCATCCCAATTGGTAGACATGGAATTATATTTTGGTTGGCTATAATTTTGTTTTTAAATTATTGTATCATGTAATGATTTCTACATTGTCCTTTTTCTCCTTTTCCAACTATTTTCACTCTCAATCTAGAGTCTTTACTAGACATCACCCTATCAAACCACTTTCCCATATGGTTTAAAGTTTAATGACAAGTGGGAATTCCTTAGAGTTGTAAAACACAATTTTTAAAAATTATTTCTGTATTTTTTCATCAACCCTTGCTGACCCACATAAAAAAAGTGTAGAACCTTGAATCTTGGAACCCACTCATCCAACTGATTGGATTGCTAGGTGGAGTAGATTTGTCCAACATACATCTTTATTTATTTGCATCTATCAAAACTAGTTAGAAATATTTAACTAATGTGCATATAAGGTCACAATATCAAAGCTTCATTGGTTTATTGCACCTACTAAAGCTAACTCCTTATCTAATGCTTTGAAAATTAGGGTGGTGGAGCTTTTTCATAAGCAATAGATTGTTGACAGCCATTCTACTAGAGGCACTCAAACCAAAGCTAATTTACATTAGCTTAAAGTTGGAGATAGAGCTTCTAAGAGTTAATTCAAGCTATCAAAGCTCAACACACCTCTCATGGAATCAAATATACTAAGGATGGATATAATTTCGTCAAAGAGATTCCAAACATTCTCCAAGGTTTAATAAGCCATTATGAGCAATTTTTTAGTGCCTAGGAAAATTATCTTATATAGGACCAAGTCCTTTAGGAATTCCTCTAGGTTATTCCCTATTAGCTTTCCTCCTCACAACATGATTTATGTGATCAATTTCTCTCCATTTCTAGTCTTAACAATATCATTCACACCATGGCCAAAGATAAGGTCCCCAATTGTTATGGCTACCCTTATGAGTTTTGCAAGGCCCTCTAGGATTTTTTTGGTGAGGACCTATATAAATTTTATGTTGAATTTTTCAAATCAAATTCATTAGAAAATTTAAGTAACGAAGGAAACATTAAATTCATACATTGATAATTGTGAGATAATGGGTTCAACTTTTGGACAAAAAGTAGAATTATTTTTCTTGAATATCATTTTTTTAATAATTGGAGTGAAAAATTGAATCACTTACATATAGAATATTAACAAGTTTTAAAAATGTAAATTTAAGATTTTGTTTCTAGTTTTTGAATATGTGATTTATTGTAATACCTAGATGATAAAATTTGTTTCATATAAGACATACAAAAAATACTTTTTTAAATTCTTATGTTTAGAGCCAAAACATGCATGTGTATGACCAACATAATTTGACAAAAATAAAAGTATTGTTCTAACTCATTTTCAAAAAATTGTATAGTAAGATGAATTTTGGTTAGAATATTTTTAATATTTCTTTTCTAAATATATTTTAAATTTTTTTTTATTGGCCATAATTGATATTTTTTAAAACACCTAATGTACAACCAACATAATTTAAGCTAAAATAATCATAAAATGATTTTTTGTTTCATTTTGTAAACAATGATGTTTAAATTGGTCAAAATTAATATTTTAAAAAAAATTAAAATTAAAAGTAATTAAAAATAGTAATACCTATTATTTCAATTTGATAAACCACTTTTCTCAAAAGTTAATAAATAAATAGAAAATTACGTCAAATCATAAAAAATATAAATTTGAAAACTAGACACCATCATTTATAATGGTTTTCAATTTATTTTTAATTTTGAAAATAAATTCATCGACCATATTGCTAAGGTCATTTTTTCTCTTGTTGGATTTCTAAGCTTAAAATAAAAGAAAAAAATTATGGGTTTTAAAGTTTAAATTCTATAAAATGTGTACCATTCCAAAATGTACACTCATTCTCAAAAGGAACATATATATGATGTAAATAGAATGTTCAAGTACATGATTCACTTTAAAATGGACACCTAGTTCATATGGGTAGAAATTTAGGTTTGAGATCTCAATCCTAAATGGGTACCCATTTTTTAGGATTCTTTTCAAGCTTCACACTTGTACTAAAAGTGGAATGATTAGCTTTCACTTACCCATGGTTTAAGTCTAGAGACACATAAGATATTTGTAATTGGAGATCCACCACCTTGCTCAAATTATCATATAAGATAATTACCAAATATTTAGCTTTGAAGGTGCAACATATCCTTCCTTGAGTTGGGAGACTCGAGAAAATTGGATTTTATTAAATCTAGGTACATTTAAGACAATATTATTGTATATTGAGAAGGTATAAAATTGGTTAGGAACTCTCAATAAAAGGATCTATTCCTTAAATTTGGCATTTCCAAGCCATATGATCATATTGAATTTCCCTTTATTTTGGCCATTCTTCAAGCTTTGGATTTAGGTCCTTTCTTCATGAAATGTAGAAAATTGGTGCTCTATGTTTAGGGAGATAGAACTAAAGGGGGATTGGCATTCCTCCACTAATTTCCTTTAAGTTTCATTAAAAGAAACCCTAGATACCTCAATCTAAGGATGGAATCAAGAAAAGAGATCTATAATAGGGTGTCCTAGGGATATGATTAAAGACTAAAAGGGGGTTCACCACCAAGAAAAGGATTGGAAAGAAAGAAATACTATGATATGCAAACCTAACTATGCAACCCAAGATTTGAAACTGAAAAAATCAAAAGAAAGAATTGAGAAAGGAAAAAAGGGCACATGGAAAACTGAAGAAGCTTGGAACAAAGTATGAAATCTTGAAATTCTAAATTTTAATGCACACTGGGAATCATACGCTAGTAGGGGTGATTTAGTCTGAGTTTAGGGTTCTAGGTTGAAACCAGAATCTAGAACTGCTAAACCAAGGTCTACAAAAAATGCCTAAAATTTGGTATATTGGGACTCATACACCACAAATGGAAATTTAGTCCCAATATTAGGGTTGATCTTAAACTCTGATATCCTCTAATGTTCTCTTGAAGCTTCTCTCCTATCCAATCTCTGAGTTTGAAATACTGAATTGCAACCTATAGGTGACTTTGTTTGATCTTGCAATGTAGATGACAAATTTGACAACCTTGCAACCTTGACAACTTTCTCCAATCTTGCTCTTCAATGGATCTTCAACCTAAATTTGCAAATCACTCATCAAAGAGAGGGGAATTTTTTTTTTGTTAGTGGATATGGGTTTTCCTTGGTCAAACCCCATTTTGGTAATCAAACCTTGAAATGAAATGAAATGGAAAGAGGGAATGATGAATGAACAAATAAGCTATGTTGAAACTCACCAAACCCTTGGAATAAAGGTTTCAATCTTGTAAGTAATGGCTAGCATGAATGTAGATCTTGACTCTTGATTAAATTCTATGGATCTTAACTTGAATGCTTTCTTGAATCATATGAATCTACATCACAAATGCTAGCTCAAAAAAAAACATGATGCATGATGACTTTCACATGATGCTTGATTCTTGAATAATGCTCCAAAATTCTTGATAATCACTCTTGAATTATCTTGAATTCTCTTGAATGATCTTGTAAACTCTTTAGTAAGTACTCTTGATTACTTACAAAGTTCTAGGATACTAGATTGCTTGTTAGGAGAAAATATGTGAAATAACCTTGTATGTATACTTGTTTATGCCAAATTTCCTAAAATTACAACACTACACGCTGATATCAAATCAAGGAGAATAAAATACTACCAAGAATTTGAATTCAAAATTAGGTCCAAGCTAAGCAAAAATCATACACTAGTTAGGGCATATGAGTCCTAATAGTCTAAGCTAGGGACACAAATTTCAAGAATTGTTATGTTCAATGCCAAATTTAGGTCTAGGCCCCAAAAATTAGGTGGGACCCATATGCCCAAGATGGTGTATGAGTCCCAAATCACTAAATATGGTGCACACAATCCAAAATCACAAAATTATGAGTGGTCATTTGATATGTGTTAGGATTATCCTTAGAAAGATGCATTAAATAAGGCTTGTGGATGTAAAATAGGACCAAATAAGGCATAAATAAGCCCAATTTTAGTGGGGAGAGCCCAAAAAAGTGTGAAAATGTAGAGGGATACATTTTTATACACTACATTTAGCCCCCACTTTACTGAGAAGATTAACTTGCTTCAAATTCACGCTAAAGTAGATGAATACACAAGATGAGGGGTCCAAGTATACGAATGCTAGTGAGATAGGATGACAATGATCAAGAGGGATGATCAAGCCCCCATGATCAAGATCCTATGGAAAACCAATGTAAGAACAAAAGAATAAACATGTAAATAATATAAGGAGAAACAACAAGGAACAAGCATACGGCGCCAAAAACAAAGAGAAAGAAAAAAAACAAAACAAAAGGGGTGGATCATGCCTCAACATTTGTCTCGCATGTTGTGGATCAGATCTAAACTATTTGTCCAAAACATTTACAAGTGGAACATGATGTCCAATATGTAAATCAAACATACACTCACAAGGGTTAGTAGAACCTCAGGTCAACCACTAGGTGAGCCCCTAGTGAGACACATATGCATGTGGCCAATATGCACTCACACAAACAAGAAAGTGGTTGTGGGAAAGTCACACCTAAGTTCAGATCCCATACATACAACCATACCAAAGCTATACCTCATGATAAATTTTGATAAGGCACAACACAACATGACAGTAGGGGTCATGCGGAAACCAAAAAAAATTATGCTAACACCCATGAAAAAACAAGATGGCTCCATAGGAAAGCAAAGTGTGTTATGTAAGGTGGCCATATAACAGATGTTTTAAATACAAATTACTATAAGTTATGTTCAAAGGATTTTTTCTTAGTTCATGTAAGGTATTAACTTAGGGATCATTTCCTAATGTCTCCAAGAGAGGACCAATCGAAGGATAGAAGATTCACAACTTAGGGGATGCAATGTGTCGTATCAAGCCACTAAGAGGAATATAATATTCTAAGATAAATCATGCTCTTGAGGGACATCAGACCCAATTACACCACAAAGAGAAAGATGCATCACATGAAGTAAGAAGACTACACAATGAAACATGATTTGAAAAAGAATAATGTCAACGTACGCCCCCAATTTAAAGAAATTTCTAAACACCATGCTATAAGAAATTACTTTAAAGTAGAAAATGATGAATGATAGAAATAAAGAGTTCATGAGAGATTACTCAGAAATACCTATGCCAAGTCATATGTTCCCAAATAAAGATACTACATGAAAAAGGGTTTCCCCCAAAATGAAATCCCAAAAAATTCACATAAGGGATCCATGGATTTTGGGTTAGTATGTCTTTGCTACAATGTTATTAGAGAGCTTGAAACTATCATCATTCCCAAAATACTCATGGAATATGAAAAATGACACAAAGAGAGTGAAAACAAATAAAAATAATTTCCGGTCAACATGGAAGAGACCTAAATGTCTTAATGCCTTGTGTCATCCCCAAAAGGAAAACACAAGACAACGAAAATATAAAGACCTTTGTGAAATAGACAAGAATGTAGGGATAAATAGAGGAATGCCACAAATAGAGAGATACATAAAACATAGCAACATGGGGAGATCACATTACACACATACAATCAGATAAACAAACATCAAAAAGAAAATAAAGACAATAATAGTAAGGAATATGTGAGTCAACCTATTAGCAGGTCACCTACATCCCAATTGTGTTCATTATATACGAAAGGAAGACAACTATCCAAAGGTACAATAAAAAGTGTTGAACTATGGTAATTACTAAGCTCAAAACTCTTGCTAGGAGAATTATCATTTAAGCTCATAGCAGAGGAAAAAAAATTATTCAATTCATCATTCACTTCATCAATTTTAGCAATGTCATCATCGTCATCCAAGGTAATCACAACAGGAGATTGAATGATAATGTTCAAAGAAGGAATTAGCTCTTGTTGTGGCAAAGAGTGAGACTCAAATGTTATGTACCACTTTAGTCAAGTTTGGATGTTTATTTTATTTTTTTGTTTTCTTCATTTAATCTTCAAGTCAGAGCATGACATCTATGCATGTGCTCTCTAGCATTTTTGTTTCTTTTAATACAATTTTCAAGTTGTGTTTGTGTAGGAGTGGCTTTATTAGCCATAGGATTATTTTATTCCCTAAGGGGAGGAATGGAAGGAACCAGAGGGGGTTGTTAAACCACTTTCTCTTTAGCTTTCTAAACTTGTTTTATCTTAGGAGTTGTGATAGGATTGCTTTTGTTATCTCTTGGCCATTTATAGGAGATAGGAAAAGGATCTATCTTAGGTTGGTCTTGCTTACTTGGAATGTATTTAGGTTTAATAATAGTTTTGTTAATGATAGGAGGCTCAATCATCAGTTGAGGAATGTTTATGAGGGATAGTTTTTCTATGGACTTCACTTTTACATTTTGGTAGGATTTGAAAAAAAAAGTCCTCAAAAGGCTTGATATGTTCCATAGGTTTGGGCCAAAAGAAGTCCAATAAAAAATTCCCATGGGAGGATAGAGGATTAAAGCCACTATGATGAACAGTAAAGATTTCATTTTCAAAGGGAAAATTTAAGCATTTATGCACAACCAATGGGACAGATTCCATGGAGTGTAGGCATGGATAACCAAACTTCACATGGAACTGATCTAACCTTGAGATGTTGGAGAATGAGACATCTAATTGTTTTAGTCCAAATTTTAGAGGAAGGGTGATTGAACATATCATATGGCAAGTGAAACCATTATTCATTTTTATCCATGATTTCAATTTATCATAGGTTTCTTGATAGAGTTCATGCATAAGTAAGAATTCTTCAGTGATCACATTCTCTCCATAGGTGGGATCATTTAATATCCCATTAGTGGGATTGCCATTGATTTGGCTGGCTATGTAAAGAGGACTATCAGGTGCATTTCTAATGATATCCTTAGATGAGAAAGCAATGTCAAAAGGTTTTTTAGTTCGGCCCTTATGAGGTAGAATTTTGATCAATCCCACAATATTATCCATATGACTTTGTTCATTAATATCCATAGGACCTTGTTCAATGGAATTTAAGTTGCCATCATTCGTGTCAAGATTCATCACATCACTATTCTTAGTTTCATTAGCTTTGACAAATGAAATATCATGGCTTGGAATAGGGTTGGTAAATATTTGCAAGTTTTGGTTAGGAGGGGAAACAAACTTGTTTCCTTGATCATTAACACCTCAAAATTGAAGTTGACTAGAATCAATGAATTCTTGCACAAGATGTTTAAGATGCTTACTGTGTGATAGAAATATGTGTATCAAAATAAGATAAAAAAATCACACAAAATAAAACATTAAACTAAAGAAAGCAAGATAATTGAATTCAAAGAAAACAAACAGAGCTTCTTCAAAACCGTTCCATTGTTCTCTATCTCTAGGGATTTGTTTGAAGCTGTTGCTCTCAGATTGTGTCAGCAAAGCTTCTTCGAATGGCAACCTGCAGAATGAGTGTGAAAAGGAAAGTAATTCTCTAATGCTATATGCTAATGAAGTGAAATGCTGATACAGATATGCACAGGCGCTGTGGATTATGCACAGGGGTTGTGGATTATGGATGTTATTGAAACTAAACTATGAGGATGATTGGCCATGATATGGAATGATTCTATAATCTATGAATGATAAAAGACTATGCTATGGATGCTTGAAAGCTATTTGACTATATTTTTCTTGTATGAAAGCTTCCCTGTGTTTTCAAAGACCCGACAATCCTTTTTATAGCTTTTTGCAGGCAAGAGCCTGGCTGGCAAAGATCAATGGTTGTGAGATTGTCTGGTAGATTTGAATGGTGAGAGATGGAGAGGTTGAGAGGAAGATGGAGAATGTTGGGAGGTTGGAGAGAAAAATGGAGCCTTGTCTTCAACCCACGGGAACAAGCTTGCACAGGAACAGAGAAATTAATTTTCTGTTTTGGAAGTT
Source organism: Sequoia sempervirens (assembly GCA_007258455.2). Taxonomy (NCBI): domain Eukaryota; kingdom Viridiplantae; phylum Streptophyta; class Pinopsida; order Cupressales; family Cupressaceae; genus Sequoia; species Sequoia sempervirens. The sequence continues at coordinate 36,639,612 of VDFB02373365.1, forward strand.
TGTTTCACGGTTGTTGAAGATAATTCAAATTAATTAAATAAATAAATTTATTTAATTTCATGTGAGTTTGATTTTTTTTTATTTTAGAACTATAGAAGATTTAATTAAATATTTGAGATATATTTAATTGCAAATAGACTTTAGAAGATTTAATTAAATATTTGGAATATTTAATTGTGAATGCAATTTAGAAGATTTAATTAAATATTTAGAATATTTAATTGTGAATGGACTTTAGAAGAAAAGAATACTTAATCTTTATTTGAATAAAATATTCAAGCCAAGATTAAATGATAATTAATATAAATAAATCGTAATTTTTATTTAATTAATTAAGAAATGAATAAGAAAAATGATTAAATAAACTTATTTATTTAATTGAAATGAAATAATGAACAATATAAATAAATTATTTAGATTTATTTATACGTAGATCGAAGTCAAAGATTTAATTAAATATTAAAAATATTTAATTAATTACCAGACTATTGTGATGTGACCATTTTTAGGTGTATACATTTTGCCCTCTCTTTGAAGTGATGTGTTTTACACATTGCTTCAAAGAATTTTGAAATTTACCCCAGATGTTGACTGTCGAATGTTGATAGGTGTATGCCCCCTCAAACGATGAATCGATAAGATTTTGATTTTTGTGAAAAAAAAAAATTGGAATGTTTTGATTTTTGTGATTTTGATGATGTCGATTCATCGTTCGAAAATGATGTGAAGAAAATGACTTGAAAAGATGTAAGATGAAAAATTGATGACTAAATTGCCCCTATAATGATAAAATGTGATAAAATGCCCCAATTTTGTGCATTGCGTTGCCCTGATTTAATGATGTTTGTCTGATAAATTTGTTCCCAAGGTTGTTGGAAAAAAAATAATAGCTGATAAATTTGCTTTTAAAGTTGTTAAAAACAAATAGTTGTTTGATAAGTTTGCTTCTAAGGTTGTTAAAAACAAACAGGATTTTGATAAATGTGCTTTCCATGATGATGAAAAACAAATAGTTTGTTGATAAGTTTGCTTCTAAAGTTGTTAAAAACAAACATGATTTCGATAAATTTTCTTTCTATGATGATGAAAAACAAACAGTTGATAAGTTTGCTTCTAAGGTTGTTAAAAAAAAATAGGATTTTGATACGTTTCTTTTCGATGATGATGAAAAAAAAATAGGTGATTGATATGTTTGCTTCTAAAGTTGTTAAAAACAAACATGGTGTTGATAAATTTACTTTCCATGATGATGAAAAACAAATAGTTGATTGATATGTTTGCTTCTAAAGTTGTTAAAAACAAACATGATGTTGATAAATTTGCTTTCCATGATGATGAGAAACAAACAGTTGATTGATATGTTTGCTTCTAAAGTTGTTAAAAAAAAACATGATGTTGATAAATTTGCTTTCAAAGTTGTTAAAAACAAATAGTCGAATGATGTATTCCGATTAGATTGATTTGATTGATTTGATGATCCATTTTGATTTGAATGATGGTCTGATCTTCTGATGTTATTGACAGTTTGATCTTCTGATGTAGGAGCAAGTGGTGTGAAACCAACAACATCTGGGGGTAGCACCTCATAGTGTTTTCATGTGATCAACTTTGATTTTTTTTATTGAGACATTCTATACTTTGCCAGCTTTTGGGAAAATCTATAAATGCAAAATGAAGATTCTAACATGAATGCAATCTAAACTGACCATGCAGGGTATCCGTACAATATTGCCATTCTGAGAGCTTATTTGTGCTTTTTGTGTCATCATAAAGCATTGAAATGTTGAAAGTTAATACAAGCATCAAAGGGTATGTTAGCACCAGTGATGACTTGAGTATTGCTTTCATGAATTTTGATATAGCAAGATAATACAAGCATCTAGGTATAATTAAACCGAGATGACCTAAGTATTGCTTGCATAAATAGACAAGAGTTAATCTATTTCCTATGCAAATTCTAAAATGTCATCAATGATACTTAGTAGAGCATGTGTCGCAACCAATTTGCATAGTACTATTGATTTCATCACAAACAGTCAACAAAAAAATCATACTCCTTCCTTGCTTTTCGAGTTCAGTACATCATCGAATTGCTCCAGAGATATGATATAAAATCAACCATTCAAATCTTTCCTAAAGTATTTCAAACATTATTCAGATTAAGATCATCCAACTTGGTTATCAACATTGATGTTCTTGTTGTGAGTAACATTTGTTTGGATCATGTTGTTTTGATTTCAATGGTATTAAGTGATCGTTTCGTTTTGATGTTGAAGTTGATTTGATGCATCAATGTATGTTGCATTTTTTTAAACTGTCATTTTTCCATTTGTGATATTCTAAAAGCTCGTTGCCCCTCTCTTGTCTTAGTCTGTGTTTCTGACCCGAGTGTAAACACAACCTAAATATAATGGATATGTACAAATTTCACCAAGCCATGATGAAACACAAGGATTCCCATTGCATGATATGGATATGATAGGTATGTACAGATGATAGATATGGATAGAGTGTATAAGATAAGATATATGATGTTCAAGAAGATCCTTAACCTTGTCAAGATCAAAGGTGGAAATGTAAGGAATGGGCATAGAAAGGATAATGACCACGAATGATAAGATGGATGAAACTTGTCCCTAAGTGTAGAGTGCAAGAGGAATATGGAAGATAGGATATGGATGATAGGGATATGGAGGAAGGACTTAAGCATCAAGTTTCACAACCAAATATCCCTCTTATAAACCATGGCAATGGGAATTAGAATCCTAAATGTTGGCAGATTAATGATATGATGGAAGAATCTAAGGACTTATGCAAAAGTTTGAATTAAAGGAGAATGATGGGGTATGAATGTTGAATAATGAATAGGAGGTTGGAAGACCTTTGGAAAGATCAACATTGGCACACAACTTGAAGGGAGGTGGAGTGATGAAGGAAAAATGGATTTGGAAGGTGATAGGTTTTTAGATGGAAAATTGGAGGAAGCTTTTGGATTAGCAAATTTGGATGCCAATTTAAATTTTATTTCTTTTATGAGACTTTTAGGAATCCACATGACTTTTGACTTTGAGTTTTGCTTTGTGGACCTTTGTGGCCTTGGACATTTTTCTTTTTGATTTATGGACCTTTGTGGTCTTTGAAAATTGCCTTTTTTCTTTCATGGGCCTTTGTGGCCTTTTAGATTTTTCTTTTGATTTTGGATCAAATTTTCTTTTATTTTTGCATGACTCTTCGAGGAGACATGTTGATACTTTGATACATGTGGATTTTGATATAGAAGCTTTTAATATTTGGCACCCAAATTGCTTCCAAGAGAAATGGAAGGAGTGTATTGAGATGAACGATATGGAAGTATGATGGATGAGTTAATATGGGTATGATTTTGAAAGTGGATCAAGGATGTGTGCCTTTGTTGTTCTTGAAGAATAGGAGATGGAGAAATGTGGGACCCTAATATGGATGGAAGGGTTGATGAGCTAGAGTTGGGATGATAAGGACAAAGGATAGATGGAAGGTTTGATGAACTAGGATAAGGACCTAGGATAGAGGGAAGGTTTGATGGACTAGGATGAGGACCTAGGATAGATAGAGAGTTTGATGGACTAGGATACCTAGGTTGAGCACAAGGTGTATAACCAAGGCCATGATGATATGGATTTCTTTGAACAGAAAGGGGTTCTAGGATACCTTGCTCATGAAGGCCTAATCCTTTTCCTTTGTAATTCAGACTTTGACACATTCATTTACCAATGGGATATGTATTGTTTGTAAAACAAGATGCGGGTTCATTTTGAGGAGGATATGATATGGATGAGACGATAGGTGTTGGAAGTAAACCAAAATGGATAAAGGTGGAGGATCCCAATTTATAGGTGTGGGGTTCATGGATAACTTGAATAGGTGTGATAGGCTCTTGACATGGGGATGATGGGGTGTTTTGATCTTGACTTGGAAAAGGATTATGAAGTGGTATGAAAGGCATATCTTGATCATGAGAAGGATAATCATCTTCATGGGATCAAAGGGTATCCTTGAATGGAAGCATATATTGATCTTGATGAAGAAGGGAATCGTGAAATTTTGTAGAAATCATATCTTGATCATCAATTGGTAAGACATCATTAGATAGGATGAAAGAACTATCATGTTCTTGTGATGCAATAGAATCATGGCATGGTATGGATTGATTAGATGATGTGGAAGAACTTGAAAAAACATTTTGTTCTTGAGATGGAAGAGGATTATCATGGGTGAATAATGAAAGGAGGGGATCATCATATGGTTCTTGAGAGATGGGATCTTGATCGAAGATAGGAAGGGTTTGTAGAATGTTTTGATTGAGATGTGTAGATTGAAATGAATCATTGGATGTAAATGATATGATAGAAGAAGGTGATTGAATGGAATCGTTATCTTGAGTGAAAGAATCGTGAGGTTCATTTTGAATTATGGGGGATGAAGATAAATGCATGGCATGACAGGATTGGTCAATTTTATTTGATGGCTTAGATTTGGGCTTCTCAGTTAACCTTTGCAAAAATTCAAAAACATTGAATTTGGATGATGTTGCTTTTGGAGGAGAAGAGGTTACATTCATATTTCCGTCAAAGGACTTCATAGTTGTGCCCCCTTGTATTTCCTTGATTTTCCTTGGAGTGCTCTGATTTGTTGGGGAAAACTACTAAGATCATTTAATGGAGTTTTAGTCTTTTCAGTATCTTCCTTAATTTTCTCTATATTGTAGTTAGAGGGAAATTTAGCACCTTGGTTTGCTAAAAAAAGAAAGTAGCCTTCTTTATCTCGCTCTAAGATCTTGTCCAAAATTATGTGAAATTGTGGATCCTGATCAGCTTCTTGAATCATTTCATCGGTTATTTCATCATTTGAACTATTCCCAGGTCGAAACCTATGAAAAGGATTTTCTTCCCTATCACCCATGTTGTAAAGTGGACAACATGCATATGCTTTTGAAACGTTCTTCTAGACTTAGATCACAGTTTTATAAGTGCAAAAAATGATGATGTCTTGATCTGATAAGATGAAAATCTTATGATATGATCAAATGATGTTTCTAACTCTTGATTGTGGCTTCCAAGATGAAAGGATATCAGAATCTTGTTGAGTAAGTTGAACCAATAATAAAAAAATTGTTTGAAAAAATGCACTTTTTTGAGATTTTATCCTAGTCTCAAAAAATGATAAGTGTAATCAATGTATTTGTGATTTTTGGATGATCTTTACTGAATTAATTTTTTGAAAACACATCAAGCAAGTTGTAGAATAGTCTTTTTTAAGTCATCTACTAAATATCAAGTGTATGATCAAAATGTTTTTCAAAAATTGTTGTCACAGGTTTTACACATGATAGATAGATTAAAAATACTCACTCTTAGTACTCAAGTAGGTCATCATACTAATCAACAGCCCACATCTTAAAACTGTGTTGACTCACACAGCCGTGTCACCCCCGAAAGGGCACCCATGTTTTTATCTTTTCCAGGTGCATACTCAGAGTGATGGAAGTGGATACCGGATCCCCTGAGCAAACGATCCTTGGAAATTATATGGTGAGTATCTTGGGGGTAGATTCTTCCCTCCCCTGCACTGTGATTATTATGATATTTGGAAACTGACTTCGGTTGGATACTACACTAAGTTCAGAGTAAGAGTTTCCATTCGGTGCAGCAAATGATATACTCCCTCAAGAGACCTCCCTACCTTTAGAACAAAGGCTTTGGGGATGGTTATCAATGCACACTACCGTCGAATGGGATTTTCATCAACTATCCGCATTTGATTAAAGTGGGTTGGAAAACTTGGCTTTAGTTGTTCCCACTTAGGTCATTCCCGTAGGGTGAGTACTTTTTCCCACTACGGCAGGCCTTCCAAAAGGTATTATCAAAGCTTGAAATTGCATGAAATAAAATAGATGAGCTTAGCATTTTGATCACCCATTTAAGGGGAGAGCATAGGCCTATCACCGTTTAATCAAAGCAAACAAGAGTTCAATTTTAAGCCCAAATAAACAATTTGCTATGCTAGGTGAAGATATTGCTTCACAAAGACATGAAGTTCTTTTTAGCCCAAAATAGAAAATGAAGTGACTATCCTAGGATTGCTTGATTTTGAATTAGGTGACTATCCTAGGATTGCTTCATTCCAATTAAGTGACTATCCTAGGATTGGTTTTTTTTTGGTTAAAAAAAATAAATAAAAAATTTAGAGCTCTTACTGGCCGCAGTCACGTCAGATCCAGTCAAATCCTACTTTAAGTTATAGATTACAATTGCTAAAATAGACATCAAGGGCACTAAAACAGAGTTTATGGGTGCTGCAGGATGAGTCACAGGCACTTCAAGATGAGTCACCGGCGCTGCAGAATGAGTCACGGGCTCTGCAGTATTTGTCAAGGGCGCTGCAGGATTGGTCAAGGGCACTGTAGGATTGATGAAGGGCGCTGAACTGGGTGTGACTTGCGCTGAAGCGTGTTTATTACACTAATACGATGTTTTAGCTATAACTTGTCAGAAAAAACTACAAAAAGATGTTAAAATAGGGGAAAGAGCCCCACGGTGGGCACCAAAAATGTGTGATAGAAATATGGGTATCAAAATAAGATAAAAAAATCACACAAAATGAAACATTAAACTAAAGAAAGCAAGATAATTGAATTCAAAGAAAACAAACAGAGCTTCTTTAGAACCATTCCATTGTTCTCTATCTCCAGGGATTTGTTTGAAGTTGTTGCTCTCAGATTGTGTCAACAAAGCTTCTCCGAATGGAAACCTACAGAACGAGTGTGCAAAGGAAAGTAATTATCTAATGCTATATGCTAATGAAGTGAAATGCTGATATAGATATGCACAAGGGCTATGGATTATGGATGCTATTGAAACTAAACTATGAGGATGATTGGCCATGATATGGAATGATTCTACAATCTATGAATGCTAAAAGACTATGCTATGGATGCTTGAAAGATATTTGACTATAGTTTTCCTGTATGAAAGCTTCCCTATGTTTTCAAAGACCCGACAGTCCTTTTTATAGCTTTTTGCAGGAAAGAGCCTGGCTTGCAAAGATCAATGGCTGTGAGATTGTTTGGTAGATTTGAATGGTGAGAGATGGAGAGGTTGAGAGGAAGATGGAGAATGTTGGGAGGTTGGAGAGAAAAATGGAGCCTTGTCTTCAACCCACGGGAACAAGCTTGCACAGGAACAGAGAAATTAATTTTCTATTTTGGAAGTTTGTTTCACGGTTGTTGAAGATAATCCAAATTAATTAAATAAATAAATTTATTTAATTTCATGTGAGTTTGATTTTTTAACTATAGAAGATTTAATTAAATATTTGAGATATATTTAATTGCAAATAGACTTTAGAAGATTTAATTAAATATTTGGAATATTTAATTGTGAATGGAATTTAGAAGATTTAATTAAATATTTAGAATATTTAATTGTGAATGGACTTTAGAAGAAAATAATACTTAATCTTTATTTGAATAAAATATTCAAGCCAAGATTAAATGATAATTAATATAAATAAAGCATAATGTTTATTTAATTAATTAAGAAATGAATAAGAAAAGTGATTAAATAAACTTATTTATTTAATCAAAATGAAAGAATGAACAATATAAATAAATTATTTAGATTTATTTATAAGTAGATCGAATTCAAAGATTTAATTAAATATTAAAAATATTTAATTAATTACCAAACTATTGTGATGTGACCATTTGTAGGTGTATACACTTACAATATATAGTTGGAATGAGTTTTCTAGAGTCCATGAAATTGTTTATGATTTTTTTTGGATTCAACTGTGTATGGTTTTGTGTCGATGTTTTAGATCACACTGAGTGATCCATCATCAAGAAGAGGAACAATCATGGAGTGTGATATGAAACGTTGACACAAAAACATACATAGTTGAATCAAAAATCTTGCATAAATGATTTCATGGATTGTGGAAAAATCATTAACATTGTTACTCTTCCTAATGATGGATCACTGAGTGTGATCCGAAACGTCGACATGAAAAACATACATAGTTGAATCCAAAATGCTTACAATATTCCATATCATGTCCATCTTGTTAGTGATAATGGAAATAAGAATTCAATCTAATGTTTGGAGGTAAAGGCTTATCACGATTGGGAGTTTTAACGGGAGTTAAGGTGATCATTTTTTGTTTTAAAAGTTGTGATATTGTGTTGTGGAGGATATTGAGTAAGGGAGTAAATTATCTAGCTAAATCCCCAAATGTGAAAGGAGTTGTCTTCCTTATAGTAGCCACTTGGGTATTGACATGTTGAGTTGGTTGAGGGGGGTTAAGTTGAAGGAATCCTTTATTTTATTTTCTAAAAGGTTGATAATTATTTTGGTTTGTAGATTCAAACTTCTCAGGAGGGCTAGAGGATGGTTTTGTCTCTTAAAGAACATCTGTTGAAGGTGAAGATTGAAAATATTTATGTCAATTTTGGGAATAAAGCATCTAGTAGCGTGAAATAAATTTAGTAACCTTTTCATAATTTTTTTTCTTACATCTCATCAAATCGGCCAAGTTCATCTTAGGAGTCATGTGCACTTGGAAATGGTTTATAAAGGCTTGAACAAGTTCATTGAGTGAACAAATTGAGTCATTCTGTAATGAAGAAAACCATTCTAAGGGGGTATCTTTCAAGGATCTAGTGAAAATATTAGCTAAGAGCTTATCCTCAAGGACAAAATCACTATATAAGGATGTATAAGTAGAAACATGGTTAGAAGGATCTCCTTTCCCCCATATTTCTCAAATCTAGGAATCTCTATACCTTGTGGTATCGATTTTCTCAATATCTCCAAGGATAAGGGATTGCTTTTGACATAGTATGTAGGATGGCCATTTTGATGTTGGTTTATGGTGGAAATTTTCTTTTGAAGGGATGAAATAATTTGCAAAAGTTGGTTAAGGATGGTGTCATTGGTTGTATTTTGAGATGGAGGTGAATATGGTGGAGGTTTATATGTGTTTGAGGGGGAAATGAATGGAATTATTATGGTAGGTAAAGTGGTAGGAGATATGATGTGTGATGCCACAAATGTACAAGTATTGCTAGTGGAAATACCCTAGGTAGGAAAGATATTACAAGTAGGTTGCATCGTTGTTGTAACTTGAGGGTTGGTATAGGTAGAAATAGAGGAAATGGTTGTAGAAGTAGGAATTTGAGTTCCTCCTTGACTTTGGAAATTTTTTGAAGGTAAGCATAGCTAGTCATTGAGGTAAAATGTTTTCAACAAACTTGAGCTAGGTTACACACAAGTTCAACTCCTTCACTTTCAATCATGCAATTTGTATGTTATCTATGGTAGGAATAGCAGTGGTTGAAATGTTTTTAGTACTCAGTTGATTTTGTAGGTTTACTAAGTCTTCATGGATTTGGATTATGTTTTCTTATGGAATGGGTGATTCGACAATACTGTTTACAATTTTTGGCCAAACTAGACACTGAAATTATTATTTTTAACTAAATCTTCACATTTGGGTACCTATAGCGGCTAAAATGTGAGGAATTTGAAGATGATGCAAACTAGAGTCTCATCACATTTTGTCTATAGATTCTAAAAAATATTTTTTTCAAAATTTTTAGAATCAAATTGCATTTCTTTTTCCATCTCCCATGAAAACTATTTTTTTCCTAAGACAACATTTTTAAAAAGTGACGCACACCATATAACACAAATTTTTTTCCATGAAGGATAAAATTATAATTCTTTCAAATTTAAATTCATAACTCTGATATCTATTGCTTCCACTTGGTTAGATAGAATTTTATTGAATATTTTTTCTTTAATCAATTTTCGAAGTCAAACCAATTAAAATTTAGACATAGCGTGACCGTATAATGCATAACCTTTTTTGTATATATCAAAATTCTTTTTTTTTTTGTTGGATTAAGGACTTAAATATTTGGTGCATTCATATTTTTCAATTTTTTTTGATAATCTGCTATTTTTCCACATGCGCAGAATAGAGACCTTCATTTTTGATGAAAAACCTATGTTTAATAAAACTAAAAAAACAAATACATAATAAAACCAAAAATTATTAAAATTATATTCGTTGGATAGCTCATTTTGAGGAATACCTAATTCTAGTTGGGTTTGTGAAGATTCCTCCATTTTTATCCTCAACTTGAGCTCTGAAATGCCAAAATTTAGGTTTTTTTAGCGTCTCAAGGGGGAATGAGGCATAAGGGGGAATCACACAAACCCAAAGGGGTTCAAGCAAACCCCAAGGGGTTTGGTCAAACTAAGATTCACTCGAACCCTGGTTCGACCGAACCCATTCAAAGGGGTTTTCTCAAACCCCTTCACTATGTATTTTTTTATTTTTTTGGTGAGTAAAGTTCAAAGGTGTTTAGTCGAACCCTAGTTCAACCAAACTCCTTATGGGTTCGGTCGAACCAACAAGTTTGTACAAACCCCCAAAAACACTTTTTTTTCCTTGAGATCCATTTTTGTGAGTTTTCCTTCCTCACTTGAATATTAAACCACTATTGTGGCTTCAACTAAATACTAGCAACCATTGTTTCAACACGTGTCACATTACTTGAAGGAAAAGAGTTGTTAAAGGTATTGTCCATACCTAGTGAACTAGTGTCAACACTAGTAGTGAAAGAGATAGATAACCCAAGATACATGAATTTTGTGCTATCGTAGGATTGTTGGATGTTGTGTTTGTTTTGTTGATATTTGGTTGTCATTGATTTCAACACTATTAGCATTAATGCATTTGAAGTTGTATATGTTGAGGATATTGAGAAAATTGTAAATAAATGAGTTGTGGGTTGTTAGTGGTGAAGTGATGTTCAGTACGGTGGTATGTTCTATACGTTGGTGATCAAAGGTTGTGGACTAAAGGGTTTGTTTTTGAGTGTATCTAGTTTATCCATGTCAAGTTTCAAAGATCCACATGAAGATTTGATCGAGTTATGAAGATTTTCTTTCTGAAAGGTTTTTTGTTTCTTTAGTTGGTGTTCCTAATTAAAGACGAGCCTATTTCAGTTAGTCTAGTTGCTTTAGATGTTTCTCTATTGGTTGATAATGTTTTTTGGATGCTTCTAGATCATGCTCTATCTTTGTTGCACATCCGCATTGATCATTGTGATCATAGTTGGTGATTTTCTCTTGCTTGTTCATATTTTTCATGTTCCTAGCTGACATGGTGTTGAAGCATTTTGTGGATCTTCTAGGTGAAATTAATTGAATATTTTTCATGTTGAAGATGTTGATTTAGGTCCTCACTAAGTTGTGGCTGACTTTGGTTAATTTTCATTAAAGGATATCTATTATTTTGGGTCGACAATTATATTCATTTTATTATTTCTTTATGGTTGACTTGTAGCAATGAAACTTCTTGTTGTAGATATATAAGAGAAGTTTTTTGTTCGAATTGAAGTATGTTGAATGTGTGTATGTGTGTTAATAATTTCTTAATCATTCAAAGGAAAAGAAGAGTGTGAAGCAAAGTGAAGAAGAGTGGAGAAGAGTGAAGAAGAGTGAAGAGTTGTTCATGTGCTTAACCAAAACTATGATCAGGCATTAGCATATGCAATTTTATTAGTTCAAATCCTTGTGGATGGCTATAATATGAATCTATTTGTAAGACAGTGTGTCTTCCTTTGTAATTGAGCAGCGAGCTTTAGGAAGCATGCCTAAATACAAGTGCATTCCCCATATTTCATTATCTTATACTTTTAACAAGGTATAATCTTGTGGACTAACCTCCACCATGATTTTTCCCCTAACAGGGTTTCCATGAAAAAAAATATTGGTGTTATGTTTCTTTTTGATGTGTTTTTGATTCATGCTTTCATGGTTAATTATCAAATCTGATATTAGGGTTAATAAGTTGAATAAGTTTGAATTTATGTGACAACCGATTCACCCCTCTTAGTTTTCTGCCCTTGGATTTCCAACAATTTGTATTGGAGCTAAGTTCCTTGGAAGAATTTTAATAGCTTAAGGTGATCTAAGATGCCAAGTTACAAGAAGGCTAGTCCAAGATTTGGTGGAACAAATTACTCTTTGTGGAAGACTCGAATGGAGTTCCATTTGAGATGCATTGGTGAACCCTACTGGAGCATTACAAGTAATATCTATGGTATTCCAAATAATGGTCCTACTACTTCTAGTGATATTAGAGATTCTAATTATAATATATGAGCTAAGGAAGATTTGTTGAGTACTTTGAATGATTCTGAGATGAAAAATGTTATGGATCTAAAGACTACTTATGAGATTGTGAAAAATTTGGATACCTTGTATGAAGGTGATGCTAATGTGAAGATTGGTATGTTGTAGAGTTTGAAAGGGAAATATGAAAGGCTGAGAATGGGAGATGATGAGAATGTTAATACTCTCATGCAAAGAGTGAATTTACTTGTGTGTGGTATTAGATGTGCTAGTGGAAAGATAGAAGAATCTGAGATTGTTGCTAAAGTCCTTAGATCCCTTCCTAATTCTTACAAAGTCAAAGCTAGTGCTATTGAAGAAATCCAAACTATAACAAACATAACCAGAGATAAATTGGTTGGTAAGTTGCTACTTTTGAGTTGAGTGAATTTGGTGATGCCCTTCCTAAGGTCAAATCTGCATTCAAGGCTAGTACTTCCAAAAGAGATAAACAAAGATATGATCCAAGTGAAAATTTATCTAGAAAGACATTCAAGTATGAGGATGAAATCAAATAGATTGAAGAAGAAGAAAGAGAGATGGAAGAATTGGAAGCACTTATTGTCAAAAGAGTATTGAGAGGAAAAGGTAAGTATGAAGGGAATTTTCCTCTTAAATGTTTTTCTTGCAATAAGATAGGTCATTTTGCATCAAGGCTTCTAGAAAGAGTTTCTAAACCAAGATGTAACAAGCCTATATTTTAGAAGAAGTGTTACTATTTTGTTGATGAAGGTGTGACAAATGATGAATATGATAGAGATAATGATGAATGGGTATTTATTGCTGCTAGAGAAAATAATTTTGTATCTACTGAATCTGCTAGTTGTACAAGTGTGGAGAAAGCCATGGCTGCTCGAGTTGAAGAAAATGATGAATGGGTAATTGATAGTGGATTTTCACATCATATGATAGGAGAAAAAAGTAATTTTATAGCTTGGAAAAGTATGATGGTGGTGTTGTGAGATTTTGTGATAATACAAGTTCTGTTATGATCCATGGAAGAGGATGTTGGAAAAACAAGGATAGACAACTGAGAGGGGGGGAGATGAATCAGTTGTTACAGAATTTTAAAAAATTTATAACTTAACTTATCCCTTATCTCAGATCAGATGAATGAACAATTAACCATAAGTAATTAACACATCAAAGAGAAAAATAACACCAATATTTTTTATGTGGAAACCCTATTAGGGGAAAAACCATGGTGGATGTTAGTCCACAAGATTATACTCTACTAAAAGTATAATGAAATACAATAAGGGGAATGCACATGCATTTAGGCACACTACCTAGAGCTCACTGCTCAATTACAAAAGGAAGATACACTGTCCTACAGAAAGATTCTAATTACAACCATTTGGATTTTGGATTGTGAAAATAGCTTATGTCCAAGCCTGATTACAATTCCAATTAAGCTCAATAGTTCTTCATACTCTTCTCTTCAATCATATTCAAACATATGCACATAGGAGCAAATGAAGCCTCATTCCTACCGATCACACAATTGTTGTTATATATCCGCTATAGGAGATTTCATCACAACTCAATCGACAAAGAAAAAACACATATTTACAATGTCAGCCCAGATTTACAAATAAAATTTTAATGCACACCCATTAAGGTTAGCCAAAACGTAGTGGGGACCAAAATTAACATATCCAACATAAAAAATACTTTAATTAATTTCACCTCAAACATCCACAACACACTATCATCAACATGTCAGCTAGGAACATGAAAAAATGAACATGTGCAAGAAAAGATCTTCAATCACAAGCATAGAGATCAATGTGGATGTATAAAAAAATTAGATATTGAACTAGAGACATCTGAGAACACCATGAAAAAATAGAGAAGCATCCGCAACAACTGAGATAGCCAGAATCACACAAACTTCATTCAGGAACACTGATAGAGACAAGCAAAACACTGTCATATCATAACTCATAGAGAACTTCATGTGGACCTTTAAAAATTTTGGTAGATGATCTAGGCATACTCAACAATAAACCCTTTAATCCATGTTAGCTAATATTTTATGTACAAAACAAAACACTTTCATGACCTGCATAGTTCCACTAGGAACACAACACTTTTTCGTATAATTTTTTGAATATCCTCGACATATACAACAATAGATACACCAAATTCTAATAGTGTTGAAATCAATGAAAACCACATATCAGGAACACATTCATAGCATCTAACAATCTCCCAACAATCTCCCCCTTTAGCATTGATGGAAACACATGATGTGAAAAATACCATCAACCCAACATGCTAACTTCTTTTGTACTTCTCTTCTCAACTTTCACATCTCTTCTTAGGGATTTTTCATGTTACTGTTATCCCCCTTTAACATCAATGGAAAAGGTAACCATGAAATTTCTATAGACATGCTCTCAACCACATATTTGCACATCCGATTAATCCCCTAAGTAGCAGCCACAAAAACATTAATCCATATCATAATATAGCAATGAGGCACATAGATTGATGCAAGTAAATGCATCATTTAGTTCTTATTAGGAGGGGTAATTACCCCTAGCATTCCTCTAAGATACTCAACAGTATCCTTAGGCAATGGATTAGTTAATATATCTGCAATTTGTTCTTTTTTAGGCACATACTCCAATCTGACTTATTTTTCATTCAATTTCTCCATCAAGAAATGAAACTTGAATGATATATGTTTAGTCTTAGAGTGTAGTATTAGATTCATTGAGATATTTGTTGCACTTTATTTGTCACAATATATGGAAATAGGTTCTTCATATATTGCTCTGATATCTCTCAACATCTATTTCATCCATATCACTTGACTACAATTATTGGAAACAACAATATATTCTACTTCAATAGTAGATAGATAAATTGAGTTTTTCTTTTTACTTAACCAAGATACCAGCTTCTTCCCTAAGAAGAAAGAACCACCACTAGTACTTTTTTTTTCATCCACATCACCAGCCCAATCAACATCAATGTATGCACATAAAGTGAGATTATCATCCTTTGGATACCAAAGTCCAAATTCAACTATTCCTTTCAAATATCTAAAGATTCTTTTAACAGTAGTCACATGTGATTCTTTTGAATCAGCTTAAAATCTAGCAACCACACACACAACATTCATAATATTCGGTCTAGACTGATTCAAGTAGAGCAATCCACTGATCATTTATTTGTACCTAGTTTTATTTTCCTTAGGTGAATCATCATTCTAATTAAACTTACATCTGATCACCATGGGGGTACCAATAGGTTTGGAGTCTTCCATTCCAAACTTCTTCAATAGTTCTCTCACATATTTGTACTGAGATATGAAAATCCCCTAGTCCAACTATGTAACCTGCAATCTTGAAAAGAACTTCATTTCACCAATCATGCTCATCTCATCAGCAAACTTCATGCATAGATTATCATCTCCACCAAAAATTATGTCATCAACAAATACTTCTATGATTAACTCCTTATCATGATCTAATTTGAAGTATAAGTTACTATCAACAATACCTTTAGTGAATCCAAGCTTCAATAGATATTTGTCCAATCTGGTGTACTAGGCTCTGGGGGCTTGTTTGAGTCCATATAGAGCTTTCTTTAATCTACAAACCATATCTTCC
Organism: Sequoia sempervirens; assembly: GCA_007258455.2. Lineage (NCBI taxonomy): Eukaryota > Viridiplantae > Streptophyta > Pinopsida > Cupressales > Cupressaceae > Sequoia > Sequoia sempervirens. The sequence goes on from VDFB02373365.1 coordinate 36,655,456, forward strand.
TTGTTTTTCAATTGAAATCCATCTGACTATTCAATGTACACTTCTTCTAGTTCCCCATTTAGAAATGCAAACTTTACATCCATTTGATAGACTTTATAGTTCTTATAAACAATATAAGCAAGAAATAATCTTACTGCTTCAATTCTAGCAACATGGGAAAAGGTTTTTTTGAAATCAATACCTTCCATTTGAGAGTACCCTTTACATTCTAGTCTTTCATTATTCTTGACCACTTCACCTTCCTCATTTAGTTTTTTTTTGAATACCCATTTAGTAATAATCACATTTTTTTCTTTAGGCCTAGGAACCAATGTCCATGTATCATTATTTTCAATCTATGTCAATTCTTCCTTCATAGCTTCCAACTAGTGTTCATCTTGACAGGCTTCAATGACATTCTTAGGTTCAATCTTGGAAATAAGACAATATTCTTTCACAATCTTTCTTCTAGTTTTCACTCCTTTTCTCTTATCTCCTATGATTTGAATTTTAGAATGATTTAGCTTTACATACCTTGGAGTCTTGGGACTTTCTCAGACTTTTGAGTCTTCTGAATTTTCTTCTACACTTGCACTTGCCTATGCTTCCTAATTGACTTGATTTTCTGGAACTTGTGGTTGCTTCACTGGAATATATGGAATACTCTGAAGTAGATTCGGTGTTTGAGTGTTATTCCCTTGATTTGTGTTGTCTTCATCTGAATCATAGCTACACTACCTAGATGTTTTGACAGATTCCTCAATCAACTCTAACATTTTCACTCTCAACAATATTTCTTAGTATTTTTTTGTAGCATCAGTATGCCTTTCTCTTTGTGGAGTAACCTAGGAAGATCCCTTCATTGCTTCTAGCATCAAAATTTCCTATATCATCATGTTTTCTGATATAACATTTGCTTCCAAAGATCTTGAAATACTTAACAGTAGGCTTGTAATCAAACCATAGTTCAAAAGGGGTCTTACCAGAATTTCTATTCACATTTACCTGATTCAAATTATATACAACAGTGCTTACTATTTCACTCTAGTACATCTGAGACACATTCCCTTCTATCATCATTGTTCTGGCAGCATCCAAAATTGTTATATTCTTTCTCTCTGCAACTCCATTCTATTGAGGGGTTTGAGGACCATATAACTATCTTTTAATTCCATTTTCTTCACAATAAGAATTGAACTCTTTTGAAATGAATTCACCACCTCTGTCAAATCTTAGGCATTTGATTTTCAAATCTTTTTCATTTTCTACCATGGCCTTGAAACTTTTGAACTTGTCCAATGCTTCACACTTTTCTCTTAAAAAGGACACCCAAAATCATTTTAGAGTAATTATCAATGACAAGCATAAAATACCTTTCTCCATGAATACTTCTAACTCTAGAGGGACCACAAAGATCAGTATGTAGCAGTTCCAACATATTGTTTGAATGAAATTTTTTGCTCTAGAAGGAGACTCTAGTCTGTTTACCCATCTAACATTCTTGGAAAATTACATTAGCAGGCTTCACTAACCTAGGAAAATCTCTTACTTCTTGAGTAGAAATTATCTTGATAATGTTGTCAAAGTTTACATGACACAATCTCCTATGTCACAACCAACTTTCATCTACTTGAGTAGTTAAGTAACTTCCACTAGCAGTATTCAAGTGAAAAATATTACCTTTAGTTTTCACACCAGTAGTAATCATGTTTCTAGAACTCCCACAAATCTTGCATTTACCATTCTTGAACTACAAATCACATCCCTTGTGTACCATCTATCCAACACTTAACAAGTTATGCTTTAGGCCTTCAACATAGAGAACATCATAAGTGTTTTTCTTACCACCAAGGCTAATAGAAGCTCTCCCACAAATCATACAAGCATGGTTATCCCAAAATATTACAACCACACCATCATAATTTTCTAGACTCACAAAATTGCTTTTATCACTGGTCATATGATGTGAGCATCCACTATCAATGACCCAATCATCTTTCTTCTCAACTTGAGCTACAAGAGATTTCTTATCTTTAGTAGATTCAATAGGCATAGGTTTATCTTCAATAGTAGCAATGAAAGGCCAATCATATTGATTCCCATCATCTTTATCAGACTCATCATCAGTTACTACTTCTTTAACAAAGTAGCATTTCTTTTGGAATCTAGGTTTTGTAGGCTTAGACCTAGGAACTCTTTCAGGACATCTTGATTCAAAATGACCTATCTTACTACATGAAAAGAATTTAATAGGAAATGCATCTTCATACTTACCTTTTCCTCTTCCTTCTTTTTTTTCAATTAGTGCTTCCAATTCTTGTACTTATCTTTCTTTTTCTTTGAGCTATTTCAATTCTTCATCATATTTGGATACCTTACTAGAGCTCTCTCTTGGACTGTATCTTTTCCTGTAACTTCTAGATACAATAGCTTTGAATGTAGGCTCAGTTTTTGGTGTAGATTCATCAAATTCACTTATTTCAAAAGTAGCAAGATTCTGGATCAATGTATCTCTTGGAATCTTATTTACAAATATAAATAATTCAATAGCATGAACCTTCATTTTTTGAGGAGGAAAAGATCTGAGTATCTTAGCCACAATTTCATCCTCACTTACTAAACCACCGACACATTCAATACCTAGCACTATTTCATTAACTCTCTACATAAAAGAAGTGATATTTTCATCTTCACCGATCTTTAGATTCTCATACTCTCCTTTTCATATTTGTAGCTTACCCATCTTCACCTGTGTATCTCCTTCATAAAAAGTTTCTAGCTTCATCCACATCTCATGCATTGTTTGCAAACCTATCACATTAGCCATCTCCAAATTTGTTAGAGCACCCACCAATGCTTCCATAGCTCTGGTATTGCTTTCAACATCTTTGATCTCCTCAGCGGAGGAGAGAAAATTGTTAGGAATAATATATTCATCTCTTGTAATCTTCCAAACAAAATCACCAATGCACTATAGATGAAATTTCATCCTAACTTTCCACAGTGAGTAGTTGGTGTCATCAAATCTAGGATTGCCTTCTTGAATGTTTCCATCTTGGATCACCTAAAGTTGTTCAACTTCTTCAAAGGAGCTCGCTCTGATACCAATTGTTGGAAAAACAAGGACAAACAACTGAGAGGGAGGGTGAATCAATTATTACAATTTTTTTTTTTTATAACATAACTTATCCTTTATCTCATATCTAATTAATGAACAATTAAGTATAAGAAATTAACACATCAAAGAGACAAAGAAAACTAATATTTTTTATGTGGAAACCTAGTTAGCGGAAAAACCATAATGGATGTTAGTCCACAAGATTATACTATGCTAAAAGTATAATGAAATACAATAAAGGGAATGCACATGCATTCAAGCACACTGCCTAGAGCTCACTGCTCAATTACAAAAGGAAGACACACTGTCTTACGGAAAGATTCGGATTACAACCATCCAAATTTTAAACTGTGAAAATAGCTTTTGTCCAAGCTTGATTACAGTTCCAATTAAGCTCAACACTTCTTCACACTCTACTCTTTAATGATATTCAAACATACACACATAGGAGCACATGAAGCCTCATTCCTACCAACCACACAATCACTCTTATATATCCACTATAAGAGATTTCATCACAACTTAGTCGGTCAAGAAAAATAAAACATATTTACAATGTCGGCCTAGATTTACAAATAAAATTTTAATGTGCACCCACCAAGTTTGGCCACAACATAGTGGAGACCCAAATTAACATATCCAACATAAAAATAATTTAATTAATTTCATCTTGAACATCTGCAACACAATATCATCAACATGTCGACTAGGAACATGAAAAACCAAACATGCGCAAGAAAAGATCTTCAATCATGAGCACACAGATCAATGTGGACGTATAACAAAAATAGAGAATGAATTAGAGACATTTGATAACACCATGAAACATAAAAGAAGCATTCGCAACAATTGAGATAGCCAAAATCACACAAACTTCATTCAAGAACACTAACAGAGACCAACAAAACACTATTAGACCATAACTCACACAAAACTTCATGGTGACCTCTAAAACTTCCGGTAGATGATCTAGAAATACTCAACAATAAACCCTTTAATCCACATCAAATAATATTTTACGTACAAAAAAAAATTCTTTCATGACCCACACAGTTCCACTAGGAACATAGAACACTTTTTCTTATAATTTTCTCAATGTCCTCGACATATACAGTAGTTGATACACCAAATGCTAATAGTGTTGACATCAATGAAAACCACATATTAGCAACACATTCACAACATCCAACAATCTCCCAACAAAGGATGCATTTCTCTTGACGGTAAGCATAATATTGATCATGTTTTGTATGTGGAAGGATTGAAGCATAATCTTTTGAGTGTTCTTCAAATGGTTGATAAGTGTTACTATCTTTAGTTCAAGGATGACAAGTACAAAATATTGAGTTTGGGAAATGTATTTGCCTCAAGTACAAAGATGAAAGGTAACATCTTTCACTTGAGTGCTGCTAGTAATAGTTGCTTGATTTCTCAAGTTGTTGAAATTTGGTTATGGCATAGGAGATTGTGTCATGTTAAATTTCATAACATTGTCAAGATAAGTTCTAAAAAGGTTGTGAGATATCTACCTAAGTTGGTGAAACCTACTAATGCGATATGCAAGAAATTTCAGATGGGAAAGCAAACCAGGATTTCATTTTAGAGTAAAAAGAATTGTTCAAATGAATTATTAGAAGTGGTGCATATTGATTTGTGTGGTCCCTCTAAGGTCAAAAGTTTACAAGGTTATAGGTATTTCATGTTACTGATTGATGATTATTCTAGAATGGTATGGGTTACCTTCTTAAGAGAGAAACCTAAAGCACTAGAAAAGTTCAAGATCTTTAAAGCTATGGTTGAGAACGAGATAGGTTTGAAGATTAAATGTTTGAGATTAGATAGAGGTGGAGAATTCACTTCCAGTGAATTTAATTATTTTTGTGAAGAACATGGAATAAGGAGACAATTATCTACACTGTGGACCCTTCAACAAAATGGAGTTGTGGAAAGGAAGAATAGAAAAGTTGAAGATGGTGCTAGAACAATGATGTTGGAAGGAAATGTCCCTCATATCTATTGGAGAGAAGTTGTGAGTACTGTTGTGTACACACTCAATCGGGTACAAATCAAAGGTGATATTGGTAAGACCCTTTTTGAGCTATTGGTTGGTAAAAATCCCACTGTTAAATACTTCAAGATATTTGGAAGTAGATCTTACATTAAGAGAGATGAAGACATAGGAAATTTTGATGCTGGGAGTGATGAAGGTATCTTTCTAGGTTATGCTACTAATAGTAAGGCCTACCATTGTTACAATAAAATATTGAAGAAAATGGTTGAAAGTGAAAATGCTAAAGTTGATGAAGACTTAGGTACACCATCTAGAACCTATGGATATGACTCTAATGATCAAGATGATAGTAAAAATTGAGGAAAGAAGGATCAGACTACAAATCAAGTGCAAATAAATCTGGTAAATTAGGAGAATGAAGAAGAAGGAGAAACTTGTGGAAACATAGAAGAGATATTAGAGGAACCCAAAGTTGAAGAACATTCTAAGAAGACTCCAAGGTATGTAAGATTGAATCATTCAAAAGATCAGATTATAGGGGATAAGAATAAAGGTGTCCAGACTAGGAGAAAGATTGCAAAATAATATTGCTTAATTTCTAAGACTAAGCATACTAGTGTGAATGAATCATGCAAGATAAGAATTGGGTTGAAGCAATGAAAGAAGAGCTAAAATAGATTGAAAATAATGATACATGGATTCTTGATCCCAAACCTAAGCATAAGAATGTTATAGGAACTAAATGGGTTCTTATAAACAAATTGAATGAGCAAGGTGAAGTGATTAGAAATAAAGAAAGACTAGTATGTAAAGGATATTCACAAATGGAAAGAATTGATTTTGAAGAGAACTTTTCCCTTGTTGCTAGAATTGAAGCTATAAGATTATTTCTTCCTATGCTTCTCACAAGGACTACAAACTTTATTAGATGGATGTCAAATCAGCTTTTCTAAATGGCGAATTGTAAGAAGTGTATGTTGAGCAACCTGATGGATTCCAATTGAATGATAAAGAAGACATGGTGTGTCAGTTGAAGAAAGCATTGTATGGACTCAAGCAAGCCCCTAGAGCATGGTATACAAGATTGGATAAGTATTTGCTAAATATTAGATTTAACAAAGGTATTTCTAATAGTAATTTGTATTTTAAGAATGATGATAAAGATTTGATTGTTGAAGTCTTTGTTGATGATATCATTTTTGGAGGAGATGATGATTTGTGCATGAATTTTGATAATGAGATGTAGAATGAATTTGAGATTTCAATGATTGGTGAGATGAAATTATTTTTTGGATTGCTAATTACTTAGTTAGATAAAGGAATATTTATATCTTAGTCCACATATGTGAAGGAATTGTTGAAAATTTTTTGCATGGAAGATTCAAAGTCAGTTGGTAAACCCATGGTGACCGGATGCAAGTTGACTATAAAAGATGATTATCTACAAGAAAATTAGACAAGATATAAATAAATGATTGTTGGATTGTTGTATTTAACTCAAACTAGGCTTGATATCATGAATGTTGTATGTATTGCTGCAAAATTTCAAGCTGATCTGAAGGAATCTCATGTGACTATTGTGAAGAGAATTTTTAAATATTTGAAGGGAAATTTTGATCCTGGCCTATGGTATCCTAAAGATGGTGATCTTACTTTGAGTTCCTTTACTAATGCTGATTGGGCCAGAGATGTGAATGATAGGAAAAGTACTAGTGGTGGAGCACTTTTCTTGGGTAAAAAGCTAATTTCATGGTTAAGCAAGAAGCAAAATTCCATTTCCTTGTCTACTGCTGAGGCCAAATACATTGTTGCTACTAAAAATTGTACTCAAGTCCTATGGATGAAGCAGATGTTGAAGGACATTAGAGTTTTATATGATGAGCCTATTGCTATATTCTATGATAATTCAAGTTCTATTAATATTTCCAAGAATCTGGTGTTGCGTTCAAAGAAGAAGCATATATCGATCAAGTTTCACTTTTTGAGGGAGAAAGTAAGTGAAAAATAAGTAATATTGGAGTTTGTGCCTACTAATGAGCATATTATAGAAATATTTACTAAGTTGTTGCCTAAGGATACCTTTGAGTATCTCAGAGCGAAGTTAGGCATAATTACCCCTTCTAATTAGAACTAAGATGCAAAGCAATGCATTTCATGGTCATATCTTGTTTTAGATTGATGATGTGGTGCCTGCTAGTTAAGGGGAGTAGTTAGATGCTCATAAATTCAGATATATGGTTCAAATCTTAGTGATCTTTGTCATTGATGTCAAAGGGGGAGAAGAGTCATGTGAAAAAACGGTGATTATCTGAGGAGAAGAGTTATGTGGGAGAAGAGTCATGTGAAAAAATGGTGATTATCCAGGGAGAAGAGTCATGTGAATGAATTGAGGAGAAAATGACTCAAATCTTAAGGGGGAGTAAGTGTCAAGAGTTGCTTGTGAGGTATGTGCAGGATCATCATGGAAAAAATAGGCCCTTAAGTGGCAAAAAATTCAAAAAAATCATAATTAGGTAACCTGACATAAAAATTTGAATAAGTTATCTATATTATTTCAAAAATATGTAAGAATAGAATCTATAGAAAATTGAATGTAGTTTCTAAACTACTAGGTTTGTTTAAAAAAAAGATCTATTTGGTGAAAATTAGAAATTTCAATGGAGTAGTACTTAAATTTCAAGGAAAAATAAGAAGTAGGTGTCTATTTGACCACCCTAACCACAATAAAATGATAATATTTTTTTTTTAAGATTTTAGATATAAGTAGAGGACTCATGCCTCAATGTGATGCATTTTTTTTGTAATTTTTTTCCAAGTAAATAATTAATTATGAATTTTTTATTACAACTTTTAAAAAATATAAAAAACTTGTATCTCTAACCACCTTAACTTGGTCAAAAATTCATGAAATTCAATTTTTATTTTTTTAATCCTATAGTATGTGAAGCATAGAATGTGACGCATGTTTTGGATTCAAAAAATGTGATACTATTTGAAAGATATAGATGTTTTTCAATCAACCTATTAATTAGGACTTTAGTGAATTCAAATAGAAAATGAATAATAATTACTTATTAAATTCAAAGTAAAGCATAATTTATATTGGTGGAAAGTTGAGAATCTCCTTTAAAATAAATTTTAGTTTCATCAATTTTGGGTAAAAAAATAGTCGTCAGCCACATAACCATCATATTACCACTTTTTGGCCCATCATGATCCTGAACAAACCCTATGTTGATGGTTTTTTTCACATCATGTGTTTCCATCAACACCAAAACATGATATTGTTAGATGTTGTAGTTGTGTTGCTAATATTTGGTTGTCATTGATGTCAACACTATTAGCATTAGTGCATTTGAAGCTATATATGCCGAGGATATTGAGAAAATTGTAAAGAAATGAGTTGCAAGTTGTTAGTGGTGAAGTGATGTTCAGTATGGTGGTATGTTCTATACATTGGCGATTAGAGGTTGTGGACTAAAGGGTTTGTTGTTGAGTGTATCTAGTTTATCCACATCGAGTTTTAGAGATCTGCATGAAGATTTGATAGAGTTATGAATATTTTCTTTCTAACAAATTTTTGTTTCTTCAGTTGGTGTTCTTGATTGAAGATGAGGCTATTTCAGTTAGTGCAGTTGTTGTAGATTCTTTTTTTTGGTTCTTAATGTTTGTGGATGCTTCTAGATCATGCTCTATCTTTGTTGCACATCTTGCATTGATCATTGTGATAGTAGTTGGCGATTTTCTCTTGCGTGTTCATATTTTTCATGTTCCTAGCTGACATGGTGTTGAAGCATGTTGTGGATCTTTGAGGTGAAATTAATTGAATATTTTTCATGTTGAAGATGTTGATTTAGGTCCTCACTAATTTTTGGCCGACTTTGGTTGATTCACATTAAAGAATATCTATTATTTTGGGCTGACAATTATATTGATTTTATTATTTCTTTGTGGACGAATTGTAGCAGTGAAATTTATTGTTGCAGATATATAAGTGCAGTTGCTTACTCGAATTGATGTATGTTGAATGTGTGAGTATGTATGCGAATAATGTCCTAATCATTTGAAGGAATAGTAGAGTGTGAAGAATATTGAAGAAGAGTGAAGAAAAGTGAAGAAGAGTGAAGAGTTGTTCATGCGCTTAATCAAAAATATGATCAGGAATTAACATATACTATTTTATCAATTAAAATCCTACAGATGGCTATAATCTAAATCTATTTGTAAGATAGTATGTCTTCCTTTGTAATTGAGAAGTGAGCTCTAGGAAATGTGCTTGAATTCAAATGCATTCCCCATATTTTATTCTCTTATACTTTTAATAGGGTATAATCTTGTGGATTAACCTCCACCATGGTTTCTTCCCTAATAGGGTTTCCACAAAAAAAAAATATTTGTGTTATGTGTGTTTATGATGTGTTGTTGATTCATGCTTTCATGGTTAATTATCAGATTTGAGATTAAGGTTAATAAGTTGAATAATTTTTAATTTCTATGACAACTAATTCATCCCCCCCTCTCAGTTGTTTTCCCTTGTCTATTTCCAATAGGGATGACATGAGTCTTGAACTTCATCTCACTATAGTATTAGCAATAGGAAACAAAGTTCTAAAGATTATGCAAGGATCAATCAAGGAAATGAAAGATACAATGAAAAAAATATAAATAATATACTTTGATTCAAATGAAATTAAGGTAGATGTAATGAATTGAATGAAATAGAAAATCAGTAAACTAAAACATAAATCTAACAATAGCAAACAAAAGCACATAAACAAGGTTTTTAATGCTAGAAAATGTAGTTTCAATTCTAACATGGGACTAAATCGCCTAGAGGGGCATATGAGTCATAGTTAGGGTTTTTCAAGGGTTCAACTACTGAAAATTGTCCACATAGAATACCCAAAAATTAGGAAAAACCATCTTTATTGGACCTAAATTTCCTAGAGAGGCATATGAGTCCCAGATTAGGGTTTTTGCACTAATTTTAGAAAAAAATTAGAATGTTAGGTTTTTTGGTTTGTATGATGTCTACATAATCTAAAACTACATATTTCAAATGAAATTCAATGATGCAAGAGGAAAAAATGCAACCTATATGCACTTTCACTAATGCAAGATTTAGAAACCCTAGATGCAAAAAAGCTAATGCAAAACCTAATGCAAAGTTAATGTAAGCTATATCTAGAACTATGATGCCTCCAAATAATAAAATAAGGTGTTAAAAATGTTAGTTTCACCAAAATTAAATGTAGAAAATTTGCGCTCTATATTTTGGGAGATAGAACTAAAGGGGGATTAGTGTTCCTCCACCAATTTTCTTCAAGTTTCATTCAAGGAAAACCTAGAGACCTCAATCTAAGGATGAAATAAGGAAAAGATGTCTACAATATGGTGTCCTATGGATGTTATTAAAGAATAAAAAGGGGGTTCACCACCAAGAAAAGGCTTGGAAAGAAAGAAATGCAATGATATGTAAACCTAGCTATGCAACCCAAGATATGAAACTAAAAGTCAGAAAAATGAACTAAGAAAGGATAGAGGGGCACCTAGAAAACTAAAGAAGCTCAAAACAAGGTATAAAATCTTGAAATTTTTACTTTTAATGCACACTACAACCCATATGTGAGTATGGGAGATTTAGTCTTAGTTTAGGGTTTCGAGCCAAAACCAAAATCTAGAACTACTAAACCAGGATCTACAAAAAATGCTTGAAATATGGTATACTATGACTCATACACCAAAAGTGGTGATTTAGTTGCACCATCAGGGTTGATCTAAAACTCTGATATCCTTTAATTTTCTCCTATAGCTTCTCTCTTGTCAAATATCTAATTTTGAAACATTGAATTGCAACCTGTAGGTGACTTTATGTGATCTTGCAATGTAGATGACAACTTTGACAACCTTGCAACCTCGATAAATTTCTCCAATATTTCTCTTCAACCTATATATAGAAAAAAATTAGAATGTTAGGGTTTTTGCACTAATTTTTTAGGTCTCAAAAATGTAGGTTGCAAACCCTAAGATGATTCCAAGCTTTATGGTCAGTCTTACAACATATTTGGCTAATGAACAAAGTTAATTGATGTGGTTAAGAACCAACTACACTTTAGGCTCTACTATACCTAGGTGGGTGTACCTTGATAATTAATGCAGATTTAAAGGTTATGTGAGTTCTTTAAGTTTAGGGATCTATCCAAAACAACATGTAAATGTGAAATAGATGCAAACTTAATAGCTACTGATACTCCTAATGTTTAAAATTTGAATGTATGATTGAGGTTTTCCGTAATGTATTGTAGTGAAATGGATATGTTCAGTGCCTATTCCTATTGGGTGGATGGAGTCAAGATTTGTATGATATGTGAATCCTCCTTCTTAGCTTAACTCTATTTTTTTTTACACTTTTAGAAATTTATACTTTGTATAAATGTATAATATTTTCACCAAGCTCTCCTTATGCATCCCAATAATATCTTTCCAAGTTACTTAAGAATTTAATCTGCTTTGAAGGAGTCACTCAAATTATTCATACAAGAAAAGTAATTGTGCCTTGATAAATTAATTATATCCTTGACATATTCAATTTCAATAATAGTAAAATACCATTCTAGTGATAGCTAGATAACATATATGAACTTGAATTAACAAAAAAATTGAGCACTAAAGAATTTGGCCACCAAATTAAACTGTCTTCTCCATTATATTAATTCAAAATATAACACAATACATATTAGAATTATTTTCTATGATGTGTAAAATATCTATAATAATGTTACTAGTAGTGAAAATGAAGATAAAACTTGACCTTGGTTTCCCTTATATATGGGAAGCAACAAGCTTCAAGCCGTTACATATAAAGAAATTTTTGTTCATTTCTATTTTGTTAAACTTAACTAAAAAAAATTTAACATACAAAATCAATCAAAGAAAATGATGGAGTCCATAGAAATCATAGCACACTATAGTCCATTATTATCTATGAAGCAACCATGATCACTTATGATCTATTAAATTCCCTCTCTTCATGATAGTGTACCTAATGTTAAGCGAATTTGATAATACCTTCAACCCCTATGCTACCCGAAAAATAAACATGTTGATTTTGGAAAGGTGATCAATGTAATCTTGTCTAGTGTATGTATCTACATTGGAAATGATGGCCTTCATAACAAATTCTAGAGTGAAAATTTGTTCCAACTATACATGTGTATTCTCCATTACCATCATCTTGTCATTCACTTTGTCAAGAGCCATTGGTAATAATTGGGCCAGTTTATCCCTCCACATATCCTGCTCTTTTAATTATCCTTGATCATCAAATAAATCGGGAAATGCCATTTGGTTGAAATCATCAAGTTCTTGTGTCAACACAGTATGAAAATTTTCATTCATATGAATTAACTCCTTATAGACTATGAAAAATTGGTCACAAATGTTTTCCTTGGCTTCCAATTCTTCTTGTCTCCATCATCCTGAGGTGTAGCCTTTTGTGTTCTTGGTAAACAATTTGTGTTTTTTTTGGATTTCCCAAACTTTGTCAACCATCCCAATAATCTTCTCAAATCTTCTCTTTATTATCTTTGAGACCATTTTGAACTTGATGGATTTTATTTCCACTTCTAACTTATCACTCCTCTTTTGGAACTTCTCAACTCTGAACTTCCAGTAAGTGGTTTCAACCATAGCAGATATCATTCTATCATCACCCTTTAACCATGGAGAATAAGTGCTTGAAATGGATGTCAAATTTTCCTTGTAGCTAGCAATCTCCTACCTCAATTTATCATTTTTAGTCATATGTTCCTTACTATTTCATACCAATTTTTTGATTTGTGCTTTATTAAACCTAGCCACATTGAAATTTAAGTCTATAGTCTCCAAGGGATCAATATCCTTGACTCATTGTACAAGGAGGTGACCAAATTCCTTATTAGGATCATCTATGAAAAAATATTTTTTGTTGGATGGGTACAAGGCCAACATTGATAAAGTAAAATTATCTAGGTTGAAGCCCAATCCAGTATATAGCATGTCTACCCCATCTATTCATGCTCAACTGTAGGTCTTTTTTTTGGCTTCTTGGAAAAATTTCAAACACAATGATCGAGCTCATGTACCACCTAGGGAGCAACATAATCCCCACCTCTTCTAGCAATGCTCTTCCCTTTTTTGGGGTGATGGTCTCTATTTCTTTGTCAATCTCTTCTTGTAGTTATTTCAAATATTCTACTTCATTTTTAGGTGTGACATTTTTAATTCCTTCCCTAACCAATTTTCCCTTGTACTCATAAATCAATGTTTGGAATTCAATATTTTTAACAAAGGCATGTTGGAGATAAAAAAAATTACTGGCACTAAGTCTTACATTGTTTGAAATTTCATTTGGTGATTCCATCACAACAATGTTTCTTTCAGTTGGGGACTCATAATTTCCAATAGTAGATCCAACCACTTGTACATTTTTATCATGACTTTATACCTCTTCTTGTTCTGCAATAGATGTGTCAATGGAGAAAATTACATTTGATGTAAGTTGAGGAGAATTTTGACATAATGGGATTTCATTTTTAGATTGCACTTCCTCAATATTCTCATTTATTTTCTTCATGAATACACACAAAGGCACATTTATAGTTAGCTCTGCTTCATGTGAGATGAGGGCATCCAAAATCCTCATATGATCTTCAATTTCTAAAAAGGAACCTTTGTATAAAGGATCATTTCCTATTTCCCAAGCCTCAACTAACATCACTCTATTCTATAAGTTTCTCCTCCTAGTCACATAGTGCTTGTCAATATTTCTTACTAGATCATCTTCCTCAAAAAGCACATGTGAATAGCCCCCAGTTTCTTGCTTGTTTTAACATTATTAAGGAGATGTTCAGGGTCAAAAATTTCCCTTGTATTTCCCTTTGGCAAGTTGCATTGCTCTAATTTCTCGTCATTCAATTCAAATCCCTTCTCAGAAACTACAATAAAGTCTCCAAAACACAATATCAAGGGAATCAATGATTGTTTGTTATGAATTTTGAGGTGCATAAAATTTGAGTAGGATAATTTCCCCACAATCTTCGAGAAAGAAACCCTATTCAAACAAGTTTTGGGTAGTAGCAATGGGGCTCCTTCATATCCATAGAATTTGATTTTTGAGCAATCACTATAGCCATACCAATCACCCCAATTGTGATTGAAATTTCCTCTTTTAGCCTTGTATTTTCTCCTAAGAAACAATTTTTCTTTCAATGATAGGCTATATTCACATGGGTGACCAAACATTTTGTATATGGGTTTCACAAAGTATTCTTCAAGGTATATATGTTGTGATCTTACACACCTGATATCCCAAATTGTTTTCCACATTTGGACAAGCCTAATGTTTCCATAATTATCCTAGTCTCTTATTCTTAAGAACTCATTCCACATCCCCAAAATTTTCCCCTAATATAGAATGACGTGCATGAACAATGAGTAGTGTCTAAACCAAAATCCTCCATCTCTATTCTTCATGAATACAAGGTCATTGTGAAGTTCATCTACTAGGTACTCAACGTAGTCAAGAGGTCGAGCATCTTGGCTTTGTACATTTTTTGCCAAGACCATTGGTGATATTTCCATAAATATGGGGGTGTCTATGCTGAGCACTTGGAAAATAGAATAATATTTATATTTAAATATCCCTCAAGAAAATTCATAGACTATGGGGGGCTTTCCTCCCTTGAAAATTCTATGATCTTATTTCCCTCATCCCATGGTTAGTTTAATGTGAGACTCCATCTTTTATAACTTGTTCTCAAGTTGTGATACTCACTCAGGAGGTCCCTAGTTCTAAATTTCATATCAATACTGGTGTCCAATTGAAATACCATGGAAATATGGCTCTTAGTAATAGGGAAGAAAGAAGCTCTATCTAGCAATTTGATCATGTGATTTTGAGGATTGTATTTGTTGGCAAGTACTTTGATCAATTCAACGTTTGCGAGCACATTGGGCACTACCAATTTCCCTAAATTGAGATTCCATGGATTGGACACTAGTTTACATGTCTATGCATTTTCTTGTAGTGGTATATAAACAAATTGTAAATTCTTGTTGGGGTCCATGTATCTCCTACTTTCTTTTTTAATCTTCTAATTGTTTAGGATGAGCGGTCAATTATGTGTGTCTTCTGGACCTTTTTCCAAAGAGAGGACATTGATCAATTAGGTCTCGATTTAGATTCCTTTCCTATAAATTTTATCTCTTACTTTTAGGGTTTTCAAAGGTAGATGCCATTATATGAATTTATAGGAAAAAAAATCTTCTTTTGTGCCTTGATAATTTGAACCAATTTTAATTACTTTATAACTTCTACCTCAAGCTTCTGGGTACTTACTTGGATAATGCTTCTCGTATTTCAAGTTGTGTTTTCCCTGCTATACTTCACCCCTTCATCTTCTAGTAGCTCAATGATTTCCAAATGTGAGTTTTAATGCTCTCAAATCTGGCTCATTAATGAAAAATTCATGTCATCATGTGAGCAATTAATCATTTTTAATATCAGTCATTGATCTTTCATTACCAGTGCCAAATAGTCTCTTCATCATACTGTGGTCTTGTCAATACTTTCACTTCATCAGGATGGAAAATTTATGATCTCATCGATAGTTCTTTGTTTCTTCGATGTCCCTTCTACTAGAAAATCATCTTTATTTTCTTTGAGATTTCAAAGAGACTTCATATGACAAGCTACTGATCTCACAATGTCCTCTCGAAACCTTGCTGTGAAGTAATCTCTTTGATATCCTCTTATTGCTTCGATATTTTTTCTAGTTTTATCCCTCTTGGAATGCAAATGTTATTGTTTTATTGAGGGGACTAGTTTTTTTGTTCTTTTGATATGTATCCTTCTCTTCTATTGAATCCTTCACTTTGCTTGTTTGTCTTAGGGTTGTCAAAGGGACAAATGTTTGGGTTTGATTGATATAGATTATTCTCCCCAATACTCTTTCATTTGATGTTTCTTTTTCTTTTTGGGGGAACCATAAATCACATTACCTTGATACTCCAAAGTCCTTTCAAAAACTGTCTTGACATTATCTCTTTGTTACTTTTTGTGAGAACTACTATCACCTTATCAAAGACACAAGTTTTCTTGTCTCATCGATGTATATTCCTCTCTTCGATAAATTCTACTACTTGGATGAGAGCAAGAGGACACATACATCACTCACCCTGATACTCCATATTCTCCTCAATTCTTTAGATGTATATTGTTCTTTCGATATTTCATTTTCACCTTGATGCATTAATTAATCATGTACAAGAGATGTTTTTCTATTTCTTGAGTGTGGAAGTGTACCCTTTTTGAAATCCATGCCAAGGTGATTAAAATATTTTTCCTTTGGTGGCTTAGTCCTCAGATTATTGAAGAGACCTCAAAACACCTTCCTCTAATATGCTAAGGTGTCCTCAACATGACTTGAGTTGGATCATCAAAGGGACTATTTTATAAGCTCCTTCAATATGATATTCTTTCCTTGATAACATTTAAATTTCCTTGCTCAGTCATTCCTTTGAAGGGACTTTAGAATGGATTCCACCGATATGATGAAGTCTCATCGACATGGCTAATTTCTCACAAAAGCATGATGAAAAATGTGAATGTGTTAGGTTGATGAATTAGATGGTAGGTAGATGATGTATTTTGAATATGAAGGTTTTTAAATGACAAGTTAGGTGATAGGATTTTGATGAAGGAATGGATTTTTGTGGGAAAATGGGGCAGATTTTTCTAGTCCTAATAGTGGCTCCAATTAGGGATGAATGATTGTGAGGTCATTCCAAGAATCCACAATTATTCTTTGGAATGTAGACCAAGGGGTGAAGGTGGAAAAAAAAAGGAAAAAGATATCAGAATTTAAGAAAACAAGATTTTAAGAAAATAAGATTTTTAAGAATTGTCCATGCACTGGTAATTCCTAAGCTTCACCAGCCATCTTCTAAAGGTAGAGTGAATCTTCTTCAAATTTATCAATGATGATAAATGGACCCAACCATAGTGCTTCAAATTTCCCATGTTTCCCCTTGTCTTGGTTTTTGTCATTCCACATAAGGACCATATCACCCACCTTGAACTTTCTATCTTTCACCCTTCAGTCAAATAGATACTTAGTTTGTAATTATATCTTCTCATTTTTTATTTTGTTCTTGTGATCTGACCTCATCCAATTTAGCCAATTATTCTATCTTTTATTCCATAGGCTCATGGACATCTATATCTTCTTGTAGAATAAACATGTAAACTGGCAAGAGGTTATGTATTGGGATCCTAGCTTGGGCTCTATACACCAATTCAAAGGGAGATTTCCTAGTAGGCCTCTTTACAGTATTTTTCTCCACCTATAGAACCAATCTCAATTTGGAATCCCAATCTTTCTTGTTGTTATCCAACATATTTTTTTATTATTTTTATGATACTATTATTACTAGACTTTGTCTTTCCATTGGCTTGAGGGCGGTATGGTGAGGAGTATGAAACTATTATCCCATATGAATAAAAAAATGCCTTAAATTCCTTTGATATAAAGAAACTTCCATTATCTATAATGAGTCTCATAGGTACCCCAAATCTAGTGATTATTTTATCTAACAATAATTTGATTACTACCCTACTACTAGCCTATTTTGTTTGAATAGCCTCCATCCACTTCATAAAATAATCAATGGAAACTAAGATCCATATGTGTCCACCAGTAGACCTATCTATAATCTCTCCTATAAAATTTATTCCCTATTGATGAAAATGGGCCTCAATTTGCATTGGTCTCAATTGTAAGGCTCCCTAATAATTTTGTCTACCAAAAAATATGACATTTTTCACATTTCCACACATATCTATGGGAATCATTGAAGATTTTAGGCCAACAATATCCTACTCTTAATATCTTGTGGGTTGTAGTTTTCACTGAGAAGTGATGTCCACACACACCTTTATGCATCTCTTTTAAAATGTATTCTACTTGTGCCTCATCTAATCATAGTAATAAGACACCATCCCTATCCTTCCAATGTAGGTATCCATTTATAAAGACATATTTCGATGCATGAAGCTTTAAGGTCCTTCTCTAGTTGTCATTTAGGCCTTCAAGACACTTCATATGTTTAAGATAGTATGCTAAGTTCGTGTACCATGGTGTATGCTCAATACTTGATACCCAATTTTCCTTTTCCTCCACATTACAAACCTGTGTTACTTCTAAGTTGGACTCAACTATCATCGTTGCTAAAACTTGTCCCCTTACTATTTTTGTAATTTTAATATTGATATTAAACTCTTGGATATAATTTATCCATCAACATCTTCTTCCAGTCAACTCTATTTGTGAAAAAACATCCTTCACTGTAACATTTGGTATGATCAAAATGGGCCTCAATTTGCATTGGTCTCAATTGTAAGGCTCCCTAATAATTTGGTCAACCAAAAAATCCAACATTTTTCACATTTCCACACATATCTATGGGAATCATTGAAGATTTTAGGCCAACAATATCCTACTCTTAATATCTTGTGGGTTGTAGTTTTCACTAAGAAGTGATGTCCACACACACCTTTATGCATCTCTTTTAACATGTATTCTACTTGTGCCTCATATAAGCATAGTAATAAGACACCATCCCTATCCTTCCAATATAGGTATCCATTTATAAAGACATATTTTGATGCATGGAGCTTTAAGGTCCTTCTCTAGTTGTCATTTAGGCCTTCAAGACACTTCATATGTTTAAGATAGTATGCTAAGTTCGTGTACCATGGTGTATGCTCAATACTTGATACCCAATTTTCCTTTTCCTCCACATTACAAACCTGTGTTACTTCTAAATTGGAATCAACCATCATCGTCGCTAAAACTTGTCCCCTTACTAGTTTTGTAATTGTAATATTGATATTAAACTCTTGGATATGATTTATCCATCAACATCTTCTTCTAGTCAACTCTATTTGTGAAAAAAAATCCTTCACTGCAACATTTGGTATGATGAAAATGGGCCTCAATTTGCATTGGTCTCAATTGTAAGGCTCCCTAATAATTTGGTCTACCAAAAAATCCAACATTTTTCACATTTCCACACATATCTATGGGAATCATTGAAGATTTTAGGCCAACGATATCCTACTCTTAATATCTTGTGTGTTGTAGTTTTTATTGAGAAGTGATGTCCACACACACCTTTATGCATCTCTTTTAACATGTATTCTACTTGTGCCTCATCTAAGCATAGTAATAAGACACCATCCCTATCCTTCCAATGTAGGTATCCATTTATAAATACATATTTCGATGCATGGAGCTTTCAAGTCCTTCTCTAGTTGCCATTTAGGCCTTCAAGACACTTCATATGTTTAAGATAGTATGCTAAGTTCATGTACCATGGTGTATGCTCAATACTTGATACCCAATTTTCCTTTTCCTCCACATTACAAACCTGTGCTACTTCTAAATTGGACTCAACCATCATCATTGCTAAAACTTGTTCCCTTACTAGTTTTGTAATTGTAATATTGATATTAAACTCTTGGATATGATTTATCCATCAACATCTTCATCTAGTCAACTCTATTTGTGAAAAAAAATCCTCCACTGCAACATTTTGTATGATGAAAATGGGCCTCAATTTGCATTGGTCTCAATTGTAAGGCTCCCTAAAAATTTGGTCAACCAAAAAATATGACATTTTTCACATTTCCACACATATCTATGGGAATCATTGAAGATTTTAGGCCAGCAATATCCTACTCTTAATAACTTGTGGGTTGTAGTTTTCATTGAGAAGTGATTTCCACACACACCTTTATGCATCTCTTTTAACATGTATTCTACTTGTGCCTCATCTAAGCATAGTAATAAGACACCATCCCTATCCTTCCAATATAGGTATCCATTTATAAAGACATATTTCGATGCATGGAGCTTTAAGTTCCTTCTCTAGTTGTCATTTAGGCCTTCAAGACACTTCATATGTTTAAGATAGTATGCTAAGTTGGTGTACCATGGTGTATGCTCAATACTTGATACCCAATTTTCCTTTTCCTCCACATTACAAACCTGTGCTTCTTCTAAATTGGACTCAACCATCATCATTGCTAAAACTTGTCCCCTTACTAGTTTTTAAATTGTAATATTGATATCAAACTCTTGGATATGATTTATCCATCTACATCTTCTTCTAGTCAACTCTATTTGTGAAAAAACATCCTTCACTACAACATTTGGTATATATGTTATTACTTATTCCCCTACCAAGGCATGAATGCTTTAACTACCTTTACCAATGCATAGGATTGTTTCTTGGTAATGTCATATTTTAGCTCTGCCCCTTGAAGTGACCTGGTAAAGAACGAGATAGGTTGTTCATATCCTTCGTTGTTCTTTTGTAACATTAAAACTACCACTTTATGGAATGATGCAAAGGAGAATATCTAAAATGTCTTTTCAAAGTATGGTGATTTTAGCAAAATTTCTTACTTGATTGCTCTCTTAATTGACACAAATGAATTGATGGGTTATTCTATCCAGTCAATCTTTGAACCTTTGTTTAACATCCTTGAGATTGGCTTTACAATCTCTACAAAGTTCGAGATAAATATCTTGAAAACATTTTTTTTCTGAAGAAATATTGGATGGCTTTCATAGTCTTTGGAATAGGGATCTTTTCAATAGCTTCGACTCATTCTGGATCAATCCTCAGTCCATCTTTCGAGATAATATTCCCTAATACTTTACCTTTTGTGACAACAAAATGCCACTTCTTCAGATTCAAAGAGATGCCATATTCTAATGCTTTGATGGAAATGTTTTCTAAATGAGCATAGTGATTTTTTTCCTTTTTGGAATATGTTGTTAGATCATCTTGATATACCACCATTATAGCATTGATCAAGTTGGAAAAGGCTACATCCATATCCCTTTGAAATATTTCTCTAGCATTAGTGAGGCCAAAAGGCATCCTTATGTAAACATATGTACCCCAGGGCATGGTGAAAGAAGTTTTGTATTGTTCTAACTCTTTGAACTTCACTTGGTTATACCCTACGAAACCATCCATCATAGATAGTAGCTTAGATCTTGCCACCCTTTGCAACATTGATTGCATATTTGGAAGAGGATAGTTATCTTTGAGTGATAAGATATTCAAATTCCTAAAGTCCACATGCAACATTATATCTCCATTTTTTCTTCCTTACAAGTACCAAGTTTGAGACCCAAGAGGAATGTCTAATTGTTGTGATAATACCTCCATCTCTAAGTTTTATAAGATCCTCCTTTATTTTCAATGCTAATTTGAGGTTTATAGGCCATTTATTTTGTTGAAATGGTTTAGTATCAGGCTTCAATGGTATTTCATGTTGGAAGAGATCCTCTCGGTATGCTTTCAAATAATCATAGGACTAGGAAAATACATGTTTATACATTCAAAGCAGGACTATAAGTATTTCTTTGACCTTAGGATTGATCTTTTTTCCAATATAAAATTTCTTAGGAGAAAGCTGTGTCCGGAGATTTATTTCTTCAACCACTTCATGTTTGACAGATGTAGGTTTCAAATTTAATCTTTCATTTCTGTTTAATACTCTTTCCAATGCTACAATGTCTTTTGGAATCTTATTTATCTTAAGTTGTACTACTTTTTCAAAGACAATTTCCTTGACATATAGTTTGTCAACAAAAGCATTGAAATCTATTTCGTGAGACTCATACTAATCAATACAATGGAGAAACTTGATTGTGTCTTCATCATCATTGATTACCTACCAATTATATATGTTACCTAGGATTGTAGGTCTTGTTTTGAATTCCACTTCTATTATTCTAGCTAGTGTAATTTCATCTCTTTTTAGAGCCATATTTTCTAATAAATCTACCATTATGTTCTTAGATATTTCTATCCAATCTATTGATAATGAATCAAAGAGTTCAATGGTGTCCCAAATTTCATTTTTTTATTGTTTTAGACTTCTATTCTTTGATGAGTACTTGGCTCTGACATGATACACAATCAACTCAGAGTCTCCATAGGCTTCAAACAACTTAATCCCATATCTCATAGCAATATTCAAGCCTAACAACAATGCTTTGTATTCAACTATATTGTTGGTACACTCAAATGTTAACAAGAATGAGTACTTGAACATTTTTCCTGTGGGTGAGATGAATACTATTCCTACTCCATTCCCACCTTTGTTGCATGCACCATCAAAATACATTTTCCATACACCATTTTCATTAATATGAGCTTCTTTATTGATTGGTTTTGTGTTTTGCAGTTTATGTTGTGATTTTTCAATTCTAAAATTTCCAAGATCCATATCACAAAAATAATTAATTTGGTTTGGATCAAAATTCTCTATAAGATGCTTATATTTGGACTCCCTATACAACCTAATCTCTTTCCCATTTACTGGTATCATTGCATATGATAGCTCTAGTTGAACATTTCCCCCTACTATAACAAGCCACTACTTGGATAACAACATGCCATAATAGGGAGGAGTATCCACAATAGTGATATCAATTCTATACATTGCCTCAAGGTATGTTACCAACTTTAGCTCTACATCCCATATAGCTTTAACCACTGGGATAGACCTATTTTCCATCACATATAATTTTCCATAAGTAGTGTCCACCCACAGGCCTAGTTCTTTCATAATAGCCATTGACATGATGTTTATTGCATCTCCCAAGTCGATCATGCAATATTTTACTAGCTAATTGTTAATCATTAGTGTAGTGTAGAATGGGTCTATTTGAGAGGGATTCTTTGTTAAAGTGTCACCTAGATACACTTCTAGTGTCTTCATGATTTCTCATTCAACATTGTTTACCTTACTTTCTTTATTCTTATTCTAATTTTGTTGCTTGTTGGACATATTAGAGATCAATTTGAGGGAATTATCTCTATAATCATCCAATTTTGTCATCTCTAGCAATGGCACTAACATCTTGATCTGATACAATGCATGTGCCATGTCAAATGAGGGGGTGGTCATTGATTGTTAGTCTTCTCTATACCTAATTGTAGTTCTTTTCCTCAACTCACATCTTCAATTTTTCTTTTGTCTTATCTTGCTCAGCCTTTGTCATTTCTTTCAGAATATTTTTATGATCCTTTTCTCTTTAATATTTCTTCTGGTCACTAAAGATATATATTTTTAGGCTTTTTCTCCTCTATGAATATGCTTCTAGGTGTTCCCTGATCTTTATTTATAGTTCTATTCCTCAAATTATAACTTTTTTTGGCTTGTGCCATTGTAGATAATGTAAGGGCCCTTCTCTCTTCTTTAGTTGGTGTCCTTAACTAGAACTATGGTGTTGCATTATATTGCTAATCGGTCTCATCATCATCACCCCCTTGATCAAATAAATTTTCCTACTAACCCATGTTGACATTTTATTTCTAATTACTCACATCATATTTGAACCCATCCTCTTCAGAGGATGAGTATTCCTCATCAATGTGATGGGGTTGCATCCCTAGCATATTTATGGTATGGTCATTTCTCTCATGGTCATAAAATATGTCATCTTCTTGCAATGCTTATGAAACTACATAATATTCCAGTGAGTGTGGCAGACCGCATGCTAAGCACCATGGACTATTTTCTACCATGTGTGTCCCATGTTTCTTCAAGGGATCGGGGGTGTCCTTGCTCTAACTCTATCTATGATTTTTTTTCCACTAGTCTCCCATCCTTCTAATTAGTGTTGTAGGGAGTATCATGCAGCCTAGTTCTCTCATTCCTATAATAGTTTGGTTGCCTAGTTTGATGATTATTAGAATTTTGAGGGGTCCTGACATTATAAATTTTGCTATGTTTTGTAGCAACTCTTCTATTATTTTCAATGTTGATAGTAGCCTTCTGATCTTCGACAAGGGTATTAAGAGCCCTATTTCTATGTTCATACCCAGTCTTAGGGTCAAAGGCCTTTAGGTAAATGGCCAAGGCCATACCATATGAGGGCTTTGATCTAGGTGAAATTTAATTGCATAATTTTAAGAACCTTTGGTTGAAATCAATGAATGATTCATTATGGTTCTTTTAAATGTCTGCTAATTCATGCACTAAAAAATTTGGGTTGTAATGACTTCCATATTATTCCTTAAATTGATCCTTGAATTTTACCAAAGAACTGATAGAAGCAGTGGGTACATTCCTATACCGGTCCTTGGCATCCTCAATTAGGGACATCATGAATATATTCATTGAGATATCTCCATACTATACATTGTAGTCATCCATAACTACATAAAAATTCCTTATATGTTCTTCTCCTATGGTGGCATGATTTCTAAAAAATTTTAGGATTGCATTTTTCAACTCATTACCAATTGGATCTGGACATATATTTGATATCTGGATAAATCTAGTTGCATGTATCTATTTATATTTAGGGGTGCTTATGGGTAGGGGTTATATTTAGGTTGATATTGAGGGCCTTGTTGATACTGATGGTGAGCTACATGTTGAAGATGTTGGTGAGGGTTTACATTAGCTTGCACATTTTGTTGAGGTATATGATGTTGGTGAGGTGGGAAATACTGGAGACTAGGAGATGGATATGTGTTAGCAATGGGTTGGGAAGTTGTAGAAACATTTTGTGGTGTTGGAATTTGTGGTGAAGTATTTTTTTGTACATAATTTAGGTTGCTTAGATTCCCTACTACACTATGAGAAGCATTTGATACTTTAGGACTGCTTGTGTTTTGTTGCGACCCTTGTGAATTAGTTGTTCTCACATGCCCTCCTTACTTATGAGGTGGTATATATTTTGAGTTACTTGTTGTACTTCAATATTTTATGTATTGCAACTCTTATTTTTCTCTTTCTTCTTCATCTTTGAGTTTGGATAGCCTGAGCTCTTCATGTAGTTTTGATATTTTTTGCAGTACCTCCTTAGCAGTTTGTGTATCTTCTAGTGGACTATTATGAGCTTTTTCAAATACCATATGATCTGTGAATTCATATTGGGCTTATGTACCTTGTCAAAGTTCCACTCTATAATCATACTCTCTTTGGTTTTATATCCTTTCTTCTTCTGCACGAGCATTGAACTCACTCATTTTTTGGGGGTCAACTTTGAAATGAAGATAGTATCACTTAAGTTGTTTTGGTTAGGATGGTTATTGTAGTCCCTTGATGAATATCCTTTATCACTATGAAACTTTGATTCATGTAAAGGACTAAAATTTTTGTGCACTATGAAAGAATATTTTGTTCTATCTTGTTGATCACTATGGCTATTGTTTTGTGTGACCTCTGGTTGACTTGATATTGTTCCACCCCTAATAGTAGTGACCTTTGGAGGAGGGGAATCATTTTTATCTTTCCTCTTACCATTTTTTATCTTTGGACTTCCCTTATGTATAGATCTTCTACCATCTATTTTGGGTGCTATCATAATTCTTTGATTCCTAAGATCCAATATTTTTGATTTGATATTTATTTTATCAATCTTACAATGATCTAAAATATTTGGTAGAGTCGCCACCCAATTTTCTAAAATTTGGAAAATGGTATTAATTTTGTGCCGAGGTCTGAATAAGATTATTTTTGGTTTATCCCCAATGTAATCCCTTACTCAATTATGTGAATGTGTAATTACAAAAATGTGAAATTTTATGAATCTATAGAAAAAAAGGCTTGGATTTAGTATTGACTAGGATATTCCCCAATGGAGTCTCTAATCTATTAGGTATAATAAATACAAGTTTCAAACCCTAAGAGGATGCCAAGCTCTATGGTCAACCTTATAACATTTGTGGCTAACAAACGGAGTTAACCAAAGTGGTTAAGAATTCCCTGCACTTTAGGATTTTCTAAACCTAGGTGGGTGTACCTTGATAATTAATGTAGATTTAAAGGTTATGTGAGTTCTTTAACTTTAGGGATCTATCAAAAGTGGCATGTAAATGTGAAATATATGCAAACTTGATATCTACTCATACTCCTAATGTTTAAAATTTGAATGTATGAATGAGGTTTTTATAAAGTATTGTAGTGAAATGGATATGATCAGTGCCTATTCCTATTGGATGGATGGATTCAAGATTTGTATGATACGTGAATCCTCCTTATCTTAAGTCTAATTGTTTTGACACTTTTAGAAATTTATACTTTGTATAAATGTGTAAGATTTTCAATTACTAGGCTCTTCTTATGTATCCCAATGATATCTTTCCAAGTTACTGTGATTAATTAAAGGAATTTAATACTTCCTTAAAGGAGCCACTCAAATTAATCACACAATAAAATAAAAAATTCCTTGATAAATTAATTATATCCTTGATATATTCAATTTAAATAATAGGAAAAGACCATTCTAGAGATAGATAACATATATGAACTTGAATCAACAAAACAATTGAACACTAAAGAATTTTTCCACCAAATTAAAATGTCTGCTCCATTATATTACTTCAAATGATAATGGATTGCATATCAAAAGTCTTTTATATGTTGTGTAAAATATCTATAATAAAGTTGGTGATACTAATGATGATATCTAATGATGACAAAACTTAACCTTAGTTTCCCCTATATATGGGAAGCAATAAGCTTCAAGACATTACACATAGAGAAATTTCTCTTCATTTGTATTTTTATTAAATATAACTAAAACTTTTTCAACATACAAAATTAATCAAAGAAAATGATCAAGTCAATAACTATCATAGCACAGTGCTATCCACTATTATCTGAGAGGCAACCATGGCCACTTAAGATCTATTCAAGGCCCTCTCTACATGATAATGTACCTGATGCTAAGCAACTTTGATAATACCTTCAACCCATATGCTTCCCAAGAAATAAACATGTTGATTTTGGAAAGGTGATCAATGTAATCTTGTCTAGTATATGTATCTATGTTGGAAATGATGTCCATTAAAAATTATAGAATGAAAATTTGTTCTAACTATACATGCATATTGTCTATCACCATTGGTAATAACTAGGCTAGTTCATCCTTCCACATTTTCTTCTCTTTTAATTCTCCTTCATCGCCAAAGAAATTGGGAAATGTCGTATCTAAAGTTTGGTTTAAATCATCAAGTTCTTGTGTCAACAAAGTACAAAACTTTTCATGCATATGAATTAACTACTTATAGAATTTGAACACTTGGTCACCAATATTTTCCTTGGCCACCAATTCTTCTTTTATATCCTTCATTCTTAGGTGTAACCTTTTGTGTTATTGGTAAGCAACTTGTGGTTTTTTGTGGATTTTCCAAACTTTGTCAGCCTTCCCAATCATCTTATCCAATCTTCTCTTTATTATCTCTAAGACCATTTTAAACTTGATGGATTTTATTTCCACTTCTAACTTATCACTCCTCTTTTGGAAATTCTCATCTCTAAGCTTCTTGTTAGAACATAATGATCTACTGAGAGGGGGGTGAGTTAGTAGATATAAAAAAATTATACTTGAAACTTATTTGCAGAGACAACCTTACAACCTGGATGTGTAGATTAAAACATAAACCAATGCAACAACCACATGCACATGAAATAAAAAATCATAACACTAGATATACATGGAAAACCCAAGATGGGAAAAACCATGGTGACAAAAGTTTCTTGCATCTATTGCTTAAATCTAGTATCACAAATAAAATATATATTACAACGTTTAGGGTTGCAACCCAAGGTAGCTTCAACTCCCTAATTTAGAAACTACAAATTCAAGGATGCTACTACACCCTATTTTAAGAGCTACAATTCAGTTCAATGAGGCTACAACATCAAAAAAATTATAAGTTCATATATGTGCATACAATTGGATTCTACTCAACCTAAAAATGCACCATTACATTCAATGAATTGTTATACACTTTGTAACTTACACTACTACTGTTGAAGTTGCACACTCAACAACATTCCCATGAATGCAAAACCTAGATAATTATCTATGTTGTGTTTAGGTCATACATATGTGCACTCACTATATATGCACTCGCATCTCTCTCTCTGTCCCTTTCACATTTTTTTTCAGATCCCCCCCTTCAACAATTTTCTAATTGTCTTATTTCTCTTCTCTCAAGTGATCTGCAATCTCTACCTCGAGATTCACACAATACCATCCAAATTTTCTCAAACCCCCTGTTAGGGTTTCCTTCGCTTGCAAACCTCACCAGGAAGATACCTCTACATCAAGACACAAAAAAATTATTTCTAATATAGAGAATTTTCCTTTATTATCTTTATCAAATCATAAAATTTGATTATGCATTTAATTCTCTCTTGATCCTTCGATCTGATTTTGGTCTCAATCAATTCTACAATCTGTTCCATTGCCTTCAAGGTCAAAGCTTCATTTTCTTGGTCACTAAGGTAGTTAGACAAATTAATTCTTTCTCTTGAGTTGGTTTGTAGTTGAAACCCTCATTCACACTTGTCGTAGTTTTTTTATATCTTTTCATTTGAATTATGGCTGTCAATATTCTCCTTTTGCACCCTAATCCTATGATTTCCATTCACTGTCACAAACTTAAATCATGACAATCCAATAAGTGGTCATTCAGATCTCCTCCATTGATCTATCTTATCACATTTTTAGAGAGACACATACCACAATCCTACCGATGTCCATTATTCTCTCTGATAAGAACTTCCTTCAAGTGCATGTTCCCACATGCCATCTATCTTCCATGTCATCACCACCTAATTTATAATAACAATGTGAATTTTCACATTGAGCAATCGTTCTTTGCCACATGTCAACCTTCATCACAATCAGGTCCCACTATCTTCTTGCCTTATCACTTCGTCAAAGGGACATCTTTTAGACTCCCACTGATACATCAAAGTCACATCAATGAGACATCTACTCCACTCCCATTGATATAAGGTTGTCACATTGATACCATTCACTGCTATAGAAAGGAGGTCCCCACACCATCATATCACTACATGTCACTATCCACTATCATTTCATTCCAAATGTCATCATTTCATTCACTCTTTGACTACATGTCATCCTGTCCTTATAGGGTCCCATATTTGCGTCAACATTACAAGGTCCCGTAGTTGACATCATACTCATATCACCCTATTGTTGGAACTAGCTCCATAATCCTAATGATATCATATCGCCTCACTAATGGGTATGTCATCAGGTTGTCAAGGATACATCCTTCAACATCTTGCCAACACCTCTATGTCATGCTAATGGGAAGGTCATTTTTGCATTGGAGGGACTACCTAAGAGTCATATCAATGATGGAATGTCACTCCAATGAAAATACTTGATGATTTCACCTATCCACCTCATCACCATGTCACTACTCTATAATCCACAACAAGGATGTGGATTACCATTCACCCAATCTTGTCATGCCATGCGTCTACTTCATCATCAATTGTCATCTCATACCCCAGTTGGGTCCCCCACCAAGTAATCTCCATGTATCACTTGTCAAAGGGACATCCAAATGACTCCCACCAAAACCATTTATTAACAACAATAACACTTCCACACTCCTCATCACTCCATTGGAGAGAGTCCTAGACTCCTACTAACATACCAATGTCTCACTGATAAGATGATCATCGAGCCATCAAAGAGACTTGTGGATGAGTCTTTCCAATATACTCTTTTCATGTCAATGTGAACCTTATACCTTGTCAATTAGTTGCCAAGATATGAGGGACCAGTCATGAGATAGACATAATGGGCTTAAGTCATTACTTAAGCTACCTACAATTTCTAAACACAAGTCATCATTAAAATAGAACATTTGTGAGGATGCCATGATTGAAAACTACTACACACATAGGCTTTAACTGATAAAAACTAGACCAAGAGCATGAACAAATGAATGCTGACATCTCCATTGACTTCAAGACCTATACAATACCTTTTTGAAAAGTTCTTGAGAAACCCAATTTGAATCTGCCAAAAAAATTGTTATCAAATCCACTACTCTCGCACTCATCCTTTGTCATTATGCCAACAATCTCCCTTGCATGATTTTCACTTTTGACATCAATGACAACTATATGCCAACAATCTCCCCCTTTGTAATCAATGGAAAAACCTGAAGCACTCATACAAGATATAACATTGAAGCTCTATACCAACTTGATTATTCACACAACTCCCCCTATGACATATTTATCTTCTTCTCTTAGCATGCTTCACATTTCTCCACACTTAGATTTTCTCCCCCTTTGACATCAATGGAAAAGGGTGCACTCCCCTTGAGGAAATGCTGAAATTTAACAATTTTCTACAACCATCAAGTCATTAGAAATTTGTAAAATAAGATTTTACCTAACTTGATCACATTATGCTTAACTAGTGTGAAATAAATTAACAATGAAACTCCCCTTGTATATATGCCCTATCACTAATGTTTAGAGATATGAGGTGGAAGCTCCCAAATTTTGCCTCAAGTATTCAAATTTCTCTATAGGAAGAGGCTTTGTAAATATATCATCCACTTGTTTCTTTTTTGGAACATGATACATGTTGACTTCCTTATCTGCAACCTTCTCTCTGATAAAGTGATACTTGATTGATATATGCCTGGTTCTGGAGTACATTACTAGATTCTTTGATATGTTAATGGAATTGGAATTATCACAATGAATACATATAAGATCTTTTAATTCCATTTTAATGTATTTTAACATCTCCTTCATCCACAAGACCTGTGTACAAAATGCAGTTGCAACAATATATTCTGCTTTTGTAGTAGAAAGAGTGATAGATTCTTGCTTTTTTCTCATCTAGGAAACTAATTTTTTCCCTAAGAAGAACACTCCACCACTAGTACTCTTCGTGTCATCTACATTTCCTACTCAATCCACATATGTATATGATATTAATGAGAAGTCCTTACTCTTTGGATACCACAACCCATAGTCAATAGTGCTTTTGATGTATTTGAGAATTATTTTCACTACATTGACATGAGATTCCTTTGGGGCAGCCTAAAACCTTGCTACCATATAAACTACTTACATTATATCTAGCCTAGATGTAGTTAAATATAGAAAACTTCCAATCATTAATCTATACAAATTTTGATTTGCATCAAGTGACTCATCTAATTTACTCAAATTGTAGCTAGTAATCATGGGAGTACTAACTAGTCTACAATCCTCCATGGAATTTTTTTTAAGCATTTCTTTTGTATACTCAGTTTCTGATATAAATATACCTTTACCAGTTTATGTAATTTGCAAACCATGAAAAAATCTAAGCTCTCTTAGCATGGAAATTTCAAACTCATCTTGCATTTTTGTTGCAAACATTTTGCACATTTTATCACTGCTTCCACCAAATATAATATTGTCTATATATACTACAACAATGATCATATACTCACCTTTAGATTTGAGATACAAATTGCTATCAACATGACCTTTCTTAAATCCTTGTTTTAAATATTGATCCAACCTTGAATACAATGCTCTTGGGGCTTGTTTTATACCATACAATGATTTTCTCACTCTAAAACATAATCATCATTCTCTAACAACTGAAAAAAATTTGGTTGTTCAATATATACTTCCTCTTCTAGGTTTCCATTCAAGAATGCATATTTGACATCCGAGTATGTGCAAGATCATAATGGAAAAAACAGGCCCTTAAGTGGCAAAAAATTCAGAAAAATTAGAGTTAGGCAACTTGACATAAAAAATTGAATAAGTTATCTATATTATTTCAAAAATATTTAAGAATAGAATCCATAGAAATTTGAATGTAGTTTCTAAACTACTAGTTTATTTTTAAAAAAAAATCTATTTGGTGAAAATTTGAAATTTCGATTCAGTAGTACTTAAATTTCAAGGAAAAAATAAGAAGTAGGTGTTTATCTGACCACCCTAACCAAAATAAAATGATAATTATTTTTTATAATATTTTAGATATAGGTAGAGGAATCATGTCCCGATATGATGGATATTTTTTTGTAATTTTTTTCTAGGTAAATAATTAATTATGAATTTTATATTACAAATTTTTAAAAATATAAAAAATTGTATGTCTAACCACCTTAACTTGGTCAAAAATTCATGAAATTCAAATTTTTTTTTAATCCTATATTATGTGAAGCATAGAATGTGATGCATGTTCAAAATTCAAAAAATGTGATACCGTTTGAAAGCTATAGATGTTTTTTAATCGTCCTATCAATCAAGACTTTAGTCGTAGTTCAAATAGAAAAGGAATAATAATTATTTATTAAATTCAAAGTAAAGTGTAATTTTTTTTGGTGGAAAGATAAGAATCTCCTTTAAAAACCATTTTTTTTCATCAATTTTGGGTTAAAAAAAGTCATCAACCACATGCCCCACACCTACTCCTCATATCACCACTTTTTGGCCCATCATGATCCTGCACATACCCATCCATTTGATATACCTAAAATCATTTGTAGACTGAGAATGTAAGGAACATTATTATTGCTTCTAACCTTGCAATAGGGGAAAATATTTCTTCAAAATCAATCCCTTCTACTTTTGCATATCCTTTTCACACTAACCTTGCTTTGTTTCTAACAACAACTCCATCTTCATTCAACTTATTTTTGAACAACCATTTGATGCCAATTAAATTCTTGCTTGATGGTCTAGTAACCAATTCCCATGTTTTGTTCCTTTCAATCTAATTGAGTTCCTCTTTCATTTATTTCATGAAAATTTCATCCTTACTGGATTCATCAAAACTTTTTGGTTCAATATAAGATAAGAGGGAAAAGTTCACTTGTTCCTTGTTTTGTGGAAGTCTTCTTCTAGTATGCACACCTTCATTCTTGTCACCAATTATCTGATATATAGGATGATATTTTTGCAAATATTTTACAAGATCATGCTCACCCTCATCCTCATTCTCTTGTTCTTGTTCTTGTTCTTCTTTTGTTGCACCTATATCCTCATCATCTGATTCTCTCTCAAGATTCTTTATACTAGAATTGGCTTGATTTTCACCAACCCTAACATGTACACTCTCTACAATTTTATACAATATCTTATTGTAACATTTATAAGCTTTTCTTTGATTGGAATAACCTAAAAATATCGCTTCATCACATCTTGACTCAAAACTTCCCAAATCTCCAACTTCTCTTTTAATATAGCATGTACTACAAAATATTTTGAAATTCTTGACCAATGCAGAACTACCGAACCAAAATTCATATGGCATTCTACCACTCTTAAATATGATAAGAGCTCTATATTGAATCTATACAACAATTTGTACTGCTTCTTTCCAAAATGTATCTATCAAGTTTCCCTCATTCAACATGGCCCTAGCCATCTCCTTCACAATTTTTTCTTCTTCTTTCTACCACACCATTTTTCTATGGTGTTTCATTCCATGAATTCACTTGGCATAAACTCTCGACCTCTATCTAACCTAATACATTTGATTCTCCTTCCAGTCTCATTTTCTACCAACTGCTTATAGATTTTAAAATTTTCAAATGCTTCATCCTTCTCCCTCAAAAATGTGACCCATGCCATTCTAGTAAAATCATCAATCAACAACATGAAATATCTTTCTCTATCCCTATGACTAAAATTGTTACAAGTATAACAATACCCATTAAAATATGATGTGTACTTGGTTATGGTGTTTTCTTCAGCTGGATGAGGATATATTATTTTTCTAGGTTTCCTTGGATAGTGTGTTGGATGTTGTGGATGTGTTGTTGATATATGGTTGTCATTGATGTCAAAACTATTAGCATTTTGTGTACTAGAGGTTGTATATGTTGAGGATATTGAGAAAATTGTAAAAGTGTTCTAGGTTCCCTCTGGAACTATGCAGGTCTTGAAGGCATATTGTCTTTACGTTGAAAGTTAGATGTTGTGGACTAAAGAGTTTTATGATGAGTGTATCTAGATCATCTATTGGAAGTTTCAGAGGTCGGCATATAGATTTGATCATGTTGTCATTTGATAGTGTTTCTATGGACTTTGTTAATTTTCTTGAATGAAGTTTATATGTTTCTAGAAATCTTAGTTGCTATGGATGTTTCTCTATGGTTTCTTGGTGCTCTTAGATGTTTCTAGATCATGCTCTATCTTTTGATACATCCACATTGATCGGTGTGCTCATGGTCAAAAAAATTTCCTACGTATGTTCATTTTTCTTGTTCTTGGCCGACATGTTGATGGTAGTGTGTTGTGGATCATTGAGGTGAAATTAATTGAAGTCTTTTTGTGTTGAAGTTTTAAAATTGGCTCTCCACTATGTTATGGCTGACCTTGGTGGATTCACATTAAAAATATGCTATATTTTATTATCTGACTAAGTTATTGATGAAATATCATGTAGTGGATATATAAGAGTGATTATTTCATCAATGTTGTGGGCTAGAAAATTACAAGTATGCTCTTATGTGTGTACGTGTGAATATCATTCAATTACAGAGTAGAGTGTGAAGAAGTTTGAGCATTGTATGAAGGAGTTTGTGAAGGAGTTTTTTTTGCTTAATTGGAACTGTAATTAGGCTTGTGGAGAAGCTATTCTTTCAATTCATACCCTTCATATTTTAATCGACTATTTTGTATTGTTGGGAAGTGAGCCCCTTTCATATTTGAGTAGTGAGCCCTAGGCAATGTGCCCGAATGCATTTGCATTCCACTTTTTATTTCTCTTTATACTTTTAACAGGGTATAATCTTGTGGACTAAAATCTACCATGGATTTTCCCCTAATAGGGTTTCCATGTAAAAATATTAGGGTTCTTTGTCTCTTTGATATGTTAATTGCTTATGGTTAATTTCTTATTCATCAGATCTGGGATTAAGTTAATTAAAGTTTGAAAAGTTTATTATTTTGTGACAACTGATTCACCCCCCCTCTTAGTTGTATGTCCTTATTTTTCCAATAATTGGTATTAGAATAGGTTCCTTTGAAGGTCTAAAATCTTGAGGTGATCTGAGATGACAGGATTCAAGAAGGACATCCCAAGATTCGATGGAACTAACTAATCACTATGGAAAGTTAGGATGTGATGTTACCTAAGGTGTATTGGTGAAGCCTACCGAAACATTAAAAAAGATCCATCTGTTATTCCTGAGAATTGTCCCTCCATTGCTGATGAGATCAAAGATGTTGAAAATAATATCAAGGCTATAGAACTTTGGTGAGTGCTTTGACATATTCAGAGATGGCTAATGTGGTAGGACTGTAGACAGTTCATGAGATTTGGATGAAGTTGGAAAATTTGTATGAAGGAGATGCACAGGTGAAGATGGCTAAACTACAGAGTCTAAAAGGAAAGTATGAAAATTTGAAGATGAGTAAAAATGAAAATATCACCTCTTTTATGCAAAGAGTAAATGAAATAGTGATAGGTATTACATGTGTAGGTGGTTCTCTGGATGAGGATGAAATTGTGGCTAAGATACTCAGATCCTTTCCTCCCTCCTACAAAGTGAAGGCTCATGCTATTGAAGATCTCATATCAATAACAAAGATGTCAAGATGCATGCTAGTTGGTAAGCTTTTTTCTTTTGAATTAAGTGAATTTGGTGAATCTATTTTGAAGACTAAATCTGCATTCAAGGCTATTGTATTAGGAAGTAACAAGCAAAGATATAGTCCAGGAGAGTTTTCTAGATAGATATCCAAGTATGATGAAGAAATGAAGCAGCTTGAAGAAAAAGGAAGAGAGGTAGAAGAATTGGAAGCACTAATTTTAAAGAAAGAAGGTAGAGGGAAAGGTAAGTATGAAGGAGTGTTACCTATTATATTTTTTTCATTCAGTAAAATAGGTCATTGTGCATCAAGATGTCCTAAAAGGGCCCATAGAACTAAGCCTAACAAGTCTAGATTCCAAAAGAAATGTTACTTTTTTGAAGAAGGAGTGACTGATGATGAATCTGATAAAGATACTGGAAATGAAGATGAATGGGTTTTCATTGCTATGGTTGAAAATAGTCCTGTGGCTACTGAGTCTAGTAAAGATGAGAAAGATCTTGTAGCCCAAGTTGAAGAAAAGGATGAGTGGGTTATTGACAGAAAATGCTCACGTCATATGACTGGTGATAAAAAATAAATTAATTCTAGAGAAATATGATGGTGGTGTTGTAATATTTGGAGACAACAGTGCTAGTGTGATACCTAGAAAAGGTTCTATTTGTCTTGGTGGTAAGGATAACACTGATGATGTTCTTTATTTTGAAGGTTTGAATCACAATATTTTGAGTGTTGGAAATATGGTGGGAAAATTCTATGATCTACAATTCAAAAATGGAAGATGCAAGATACATAAGTTCTAGCAATATGATTGCTACTAGTAAACAGACAAAAGGTAATATTTTTCACCTGAATGTTGCTAGTGGGAGTTGTTTAATTGCTCAAGTAAATGAAAGATATTTGTGGCATAGAATGATGTGTCATGTAAATTTTGATAAAATTTTCAAGGTAAGTTCCACTCAAGCAATAAGAGATCTACCTAAGTGAAGCCTGCTAACACAATCTGTAAGGAATGTCAGATGGGTAAACAGACTAGAGTATCCTTCAAGAGAAAAAAGTTTCATTCAAATGAATTGTTGGAGATGCTACATACTGACCTCTGTGGTCCCTCCAAAATTAAAATTATTCATGGATAAGGTACTTTATGATGATTATTGATGATTATTCTAGATGATATGGTTTTAAGAGAAAAATGTGAAGCACTGGAAAAGTTCAAAAGTTTCAAGGCTATGGAAGAGAATGAGAAAGGTCTAAAAATCAAGTGTCTGATATCTAACAGAGGTGGTGAGTTCACCTCTAGGGATTTCAACTCTTTTTGTCAAGACTATGGAATTAGAAGATAGTTATCTACTCCCCGAACCCCTCAACAAAATGGAGTTGTAGAAAGAAAGAATAGAATTTTTTTGGATGTTGCTAGAACAATGATGTTAGAAGGAAATGTGCCCTAGAACTACTAGAGTGAAGATGTAAGAACTACTATGTATACTTTAAACTGGGTAAATGTTAAGGGAAATTTTGGTAAGACCCCTTTTGAGCTATGGTTTGCTTACAAGCCTATTGTTAATTATATCAAGATCTTTGGAAGACAATGTTATATCAAGAGAGATGATGATATAGGAAATTTTGATGCACAAAGTGATGAAGGAATATTTTTAGGCTATTCTACTAAGAGAAAGGCCTACCAATGCTATAACAAAAGACTGAGAAGGATGGTTGAGAGTGCAAATGTCAAAGTTGATGAGGATTATGTCAGATCATCAAGATATTTTGGATATGATTTTGATGAAGACAATACAATCAAAGGGAAGAATGTTCAGACATAGAATCAACTTCAAATTGTGCCATATGTTCCATATGTTCTAGTTGTTCTGGGAAAGCAACCTTTATTCATTCTAGTAAGTCAAGTTAGTTAGGAAGCAGAGACAAGTGCAAGTACTAAAGGAAGATCAAAAGAATCAGAAGTTCAAGAAAATTCCAAAAATCCAAGGTATGTAAAGCTAATCCATTCTAAAAGACAAATTATAGGAGATAAGAATAAAGGAGTGCAAACTAGAAGGAAGATTGCAGAAGAATATTGCCTAATTTCCAAGATTGAACCTAAAAATGTCACTGAAGCCTGTCAAGATGAACATTGGATGGAAGCTATGAAGGAAGAGCTAACACAAATTGAAAATAATGACACATGGATATCGGTTCCCAGACCTAAAGAAAAAAATGTGATTGGTACTAAATGGGTGTTTTAGAACAAGCTAAATGAACAAGGTGAAGTGGTTCAGAACAAAGCAAGACTAGTATGTAAAGGGTATTCTTAGATGGAAGGAATTGATTTTGAAGAAACTTTTTCCCCTATTTCTAGAATCAAAGTTGTTAGATTATTTCTTGTTTATGATGCATACAAGGACTACAAAGTCTATCAGATGGATGTGAAATCAACATTTCTAAATGGATAACTAGAAGAAGAAGTATATATTGAATAGCCAGATTGATTTTAACTAACTAACAAGGAAGATATGCTCTGTCGTTTGAAGAAAGATCTATATGGAATCAAGCAAGCCCCCAGAGCCTGGTATGCTAGATTAGAAAAATACTTACTAAAGCTTGGATTCAATAAAGGTACTACTGATAGCAACTTATATTTCAAATTCAATCATGATAAAGAATTAATTATAGAAGTCTTTTTTGATGACATCATTTTCGGAAGAGATTATGGTTTGTGCATGAAATTCGTTGATGAGATGAAGGATGAATTTGAGATGAGTATGATTGGAGAGATGAAGTTCTTTCTAGGATTACAAGTGACCCAGTTATACAAGGGGATATTCATATCTCAATCCAAATATGTGAGAGAGCTACTAAAGAAATTTGGGATGGAAGATTCAAAGCCTATAGATACTCCCATTGTGACTTGATTCAAGCTAACACAAAATGATGATTCTCCTAAAGAAAATAAAACTAGATACATGTCAATGATTAGTGGATTACTTTATTTAACTCAGACTAGACTAGATATTATGAATGTTGTATGTATGGTTGCCAAATTTTTGGCTGATCCAGAAGAATCACATGTGACTAATGTAAAAAGGATCTTTAGATATTTGAAAGGAACAGTTGACTTTGGAATTTGGTATCCAAAGGATGATGATCTAACTTTGAGTGCATACACTAACGTGGATTGGGCTGGTGATTTAGATGACATAAAAAGTACTAGTGGTGGTGATTTATTCCTAGGGAAGAAGTTAGTGTCCTGGTTGAGCAAAAATTAGAATTCAATTTCTCTATCTACTGCTAAAGTAGAATACATTGTTTTTGTAAACAATTGTACTTAAGTAATATGGATGAAAAAAATGTTCAAGGATATCAAGGTGATATATGAAGAGCCTATTGCCATATACTATGACAATTCAAGTGAAATAAATATTTCAAGGAATCTGGTACTACACTCTAAGAATAAGCATATATGAATCAAGTTTCATTTCTTGTGAAAGAAAGTGAATGAGAAAGAATTCATATTGGAGTATGTGCCTACCAAAGAATAGATTGCAGACATCTTTACTAAACCACTGCCAAAGGATACTTTTGAATATCTTAGAGGAATGCTAGGGATGATTAGCCCTCCTAATAAGAACTAATAAATGCATTTACTTGCATCAATTTGTGAGCTACATTGATATATTATGATTTGGATTGATGTTTTTGTGGTTGCTACTTAGGGGGAGTAGTCAGATGTGTAGATATGTGGTTTAGAGTGTGTATATGGAAAGGTCATGGTTCCCTTTGCCATTGATTTCAAAGGAGGAGAAGTGAAATGTGAAAAATATTTCAAAGCAAAAGAGCCTGGTGGGGAGAAGTGTAGTTGAGAAGAAGAGTTAGTGTGTTGGGTTGATGGTATTTTTCACATCATGTGTTTCCATCAATGCCAAAGGGGGATATTGTTGGATGCTTTGGATGTGAACATGTTGATATGCGGTTGTAATTGATGTCAACACTATTAGCATTTGGTGTACTAGAGATTGTATATGTCGAGAATATTAAGAAAATTGTAAAAGAAAGTGTTCTAGGTTCCCTATGGAATTGTGAAGGTCTTGAAGGCATCTTGTTCTTTACATTGAAGTTCAGCTATTGTGGACTAAAGGGTTTTCTAATGAGTGTATCTATATCATCTACCAAAATTTTTAGAGGTCCACGTGTAGATTTGATCATGTTGTCGTCTGACAGTGTTTCTATAGTCTTTGTTAATGATCCTGAATGAATTTTATGTGTTTCTATAAATCTCAATTGTGCGGATGTTTCTCTATTGTTTCTTGGTGTTCTTGGATGTTTCTAGATCATGCTCTATCTTTGCAGTATGCCCACATTGATTGGTGTGCTCTTGGTCAGAAAATTTTCTTGCGTATGTTCGTTTTTCTTATTCTTGGCTGACATGTTGATGGTAGCGTGTTGTGGATTGTCGAGGTGAAATTAATTGAAGTCTTTTTGTGTTGAAGTTTTGAATTTGGGTTTCCACTATGCTATGGCTGACCTTGGTGGATTCACATTAAAATTTTATTTGTAAATTTGGGCCGACATTGCAAATATGTTATATTTTCCTGGATGACTAAGTTATTGATGAAATCTCATATAGAGGATATATAAGAGCGATTTTTTCATTGATGTTGTGGGTTGGAAAAGTACCGAGTATGTTTTTATGTGTGTATGTGTGAATAACATTCGATTATAGAGCATAGTGTGAAGAAGGTCGAGCATTGTGTGAAGTAGTTTGTGAAGGATTTTTTTGTGCTTAAAATTAGAACTGTAATCAAGCTTGTGGAGAAGCTATTCTTTCAATTCATACCCTTCAGATTTTAATCCTAATTTTTATTGTTAGGTAGTGAGACCCTTTTGTATTTGAGCAATGAGCTCTAGGCAGTGTGCCTGAATGCATGTGCATTCCCCTTTTTATTTCTATTTATACTTTTAATAGGGTATAATCTTGTGGACTAACATCCATTGTGGTTTTTCCCCTAATAGGGTTTCCACGTAAAAATCTCAGTGTTCTCTATCTCTCTGATGTGTTAGTTTCTTATGTTTAATTGCTTATTCATTAGATCTAAGATTAAGTTAAGTTTGAAAATTTTATTATTTTTTGACAACTAATTCAACCCCCCTCTTAGTTGTCTGTCCTTATTTTTCCAACATAGTGTACTCTTGTGAAACCATTATTTTTTGTTCTCTTAGTATTTTGCTTCTTTTGTTGATCAAGAATCAACGAGTTAACTTTCTTGTCTTCAATTGGTTCCTTCTCTTTAGCAGATTTCTCAACTACAGTTGACTTCTCTTCATGTTTAGAGGCTTCTCCTTTATCAACTTGTTCTCTTCTAAGGATTGATATTTCTTCTGCTCTAAATCTTTTATAGAGCTTTGCAGAGGCATCAATAAATTAATTTTTTCCTTTTTCAAGTCCCAAGCTTGATTTTTCTTTATTAGCTAGCTTTTGTGTAATTAGCAATTCATCTGGAATATTAGTACCACATTTTAACTTCAAACCTTTATTTATTTGCTCATTAGCTTTCTCCACTTCTTTTCTTAAGGAAACTATTTTTCCCTCAAGTTCCAAGCATCTTTCCATCTCAGATTGCAATTCAATATTCATGACATCATCAACTTTTTTGAGCTCTTCTACATGAACTTTCCAACCAACTATCACCTTATTGGATTCCTCAATTTCTTGAGTTAATATATTAGTCTCCTTTTGAGCATTCTTGTTTAGTTTGTTGTTTTCTCTCTTGACATCATCATATTTATCTTTTAGTTAAAGATCTTCAAGATCACTACTTAATTCTCCTTCAAGATCAACAATTACCTCCTCTTCTTCTTCTTCATGTGAATCCTCAATTTTTGCATCTTCCCAATCCTCAATTTCTTTAGCCATAAATAGAAATTATTTTCTATCTTCTCTCATTACAAGGGTGTGATATTGGTCCTCTTCTAAACTATCACTAGCATTAGATGCTTCACTTTCTTCATTGATGTACATACTCTTTTTCTTCTTTCCAAAATTCTTCCTTTTTGGATAAACCATTTTCTTCTTTTTGTTATCTTCTTCTTGCTTGGAACTATCATCTTTACTATATGGAAACTTTGAAGCCAAATGACCTATTCTACCACAGGGTATGTGCAGGATCATCGTGCAAAAAATAGGCCCTTAAGTGGCAAAAAATTCAGAAAAATCAGTGTTAGGCAACTTGACATAAATATTTGAATAAGTTCTCTATATTATTTCAAAAATATGTAAGAATAGAATTTGTATAAAATTGAATGTAGTTTCTAAAATACTAGGTTTATTTAAAAATAAATAAAATCTATTTGGTGAAAATTTGAAATTTCAATGCAGTAGTACTTAAATTTCAGGGAAAAAATAAGAAGTAGGTGTCTGTCTGACCACCCTAACCATAATAAAATGATAATATTTTTTTGTAAGATTTTATATATAAGTAGAGGACTCATGTTGGATGTGATGCATATTTTTTTGTAATTTTTTTCCAAGTAAATAATTAATTATGATTTTTATTACAACTTTTAGAAAATATAAAAACTCGTCTGTCTGACCACCTTAACTTGGTCAAAACTTCATGAAATTTAATTTTTATTTTTTTAATCCTATATTATGTGAAGCATAGAATGTGACGCATGTTTCGGATTCAAAAAATATGATACCATTTGAAAGTTATAGATTTTTTTCAATTAGCCTATCGATCAGGACTTTAGTCGTAATTCTAATAGAAAATGAATAATTATAATTATTTATTAAATTCAAATTAAATCATAATTTATATTTTTGGAAAGTTGAGAATCTCCTCTAAAAACCCTTTTTCATTTCATTAATTTTGGGTGAAAAAAAAGTCGTCAACCACATACCCCCATAATATTGCAACTTTTTGGCGCACCATGATCCTACACATACCCCACAATTAAAAAACTTGAAAGGAAGCTTACCTTTATACTTTTCGGATCCTCTCCTTATTCATCTTATGAATTTTGATTCTTCCTCATCAATTTCTTCATGATCAAATGCAATGACAAGAACTTTGTATTTCCTATCAACTCCATCCTTTTCTTTCTTCACAACCTTAAATGCAGCTTCTCTCCCAGTTGACTCAATATTTGGTATTCTCATCTCATATGCAGTAATTATACCATCCACCTCATCAAGATTAAGTTTATCAATTTATCTTCCTTCTTCAATATCATAAATATTGGAATCATATTTAGTTGTCATATACCTAATAACCTTGAAGAAAACATCTTCTTTTAGATCTACACCATATCCTTTAATGAGATTTACCACATCATCAACTCTTCGAAGATAGTCAACAATCTTCTCTTATTTGTTCATCTTTAAATCGTCAAATTTAGCTTTCAGCACTTGTAATTTTCTAGCTTCACTTTGGTGTCACCTTCATAGTACTTCTTTGATTTTTCCCAGACATCATAGGAAGTTTTACAATGCATAAATTTTCTATGCACAAAATTAGGAAAATTATTCATAATGATAAACCGAGCTTTCTTATTTTCCTCATACTTCTTTCATATAGGATCAGTAGGAATACTATATTTGGTCTTAACAAACATCTAGACTTCAGTTCCAAAAGAAACTAAGTATCCTTCCATAAATGAGATCCGCTTAGCATAATTTTTTCCATCAAACCTAGGTGGCTTGTTTGAACCTTCCTAAAATTCCATCATGTTCATCTATCCAAGATCAGCCCTAGTTGATTAAGCTTTCCTAGGGAACCTAGGGATCTAATAACAATTGTGAGAACATAATGATCTACTAAGAGGGGGGTGAATCAATAGATATAAAAACTTTCAAACTTGAAGTCTATTTGTAGAGATAATCTTACAACCCAAATGTGTAGATTCAAACATAAACCAATGCAACAACCAAATACACATGAAACAACAACTCATAGCATCAGATATACATGGAAAACCCAAGATGGGAAAAACCACGGTCACAAAAGCTACTTGATTCCACTGCTCAAATACAACATAACAAATAAAATATCTATTACAAAGTTTAGGGCTACAGCCCAAGCAAACTTCAACTGCCTAATTTAGAACCTACAACTTTAAGGATGCTACTACACCCTGTTTTAGGAGCTACAACTCAATTCAATGAGGCTACAACCTCAACAAAATTACAAGTTCATATATTTGCATATAATTGGATTCTACTCAATTTGAAAATGTACCATTGCATTCAATGAATTGCTATGCACTTTGCAACTTACATTATTGTTGTTGAAGTTACACTCTTAGCAACATTCCCCTAAATGTAAAACCTAGATAATTATTTGTGTTGTGTTTAGGTCACACATATGTGCATTCACTATATACACTCATAGCTCTCTCTCTCTCTCTCTTCCACTTTTTTTTTTGCATCCCGCACTTCAATAATTTTCTAATTGTCTTATTTCTCTTCTCTCAATTGATCTGCAATCTTTGCCTCAAGATTCACACACTACTATCTAGATATTCTCAAATCTTTTGCTAGGGTTTCCTTCACTTGCAAATCTCACTAGCA
Source organism: Sequoia sempervirens (assembly GCA_007258455.2). Taxonomy (NCBI): domain Eukaryota; kingdom Viridiplantae; phylum Streptophyta; class Pinopsida; order Cupressales; family Cupressaceae; genus Sequoia; species Sequoia sempervirens. The sequence goes on from VDFB02373365.1 coordinate 36,699,608, forward strand.
AGCTACCTTTGCATTGAGCCACACAAAATTTATTTCTGATACAAATAATTTTCCTTTATTCTCTTTGTCAAACCCTAAAATTTGATTATGCATTTAATTATCTCTTCTGATCCTTTGATATGATTTTGATCTCAATCACTTTTGCAGTCTATTCCACCACCTTCAAGTTAAAATATTCATTTTCTTAGTCACTAAGGTAGTTATACAAATTAATTTTTTCTTCTATGTTGATTTGCAATTCAAACCCTCATTCACACTTTTCATAGCCATTTTAGATCTCTTCATTTTAATTATAGTTGTCAATATTCTCCTTTCATACCCTGATCCTCCACTTTCCATTCACTGTCACAACTTTAAATCATGACCACTCAATAAGTGGTCGTTTATATCTCCTCCATTGATCTATCATATCACTCTATAAGAGAGACACATACCACAATCCTACCGAAATCTATCATTCTCTCTAATAAGAACCACCTTTGAGTGCATGGGCCCACATGTCATTTTTCTTCCATGTCATCACCACCTAATTTGCAATAATGATACAAATTTTCACTCTAATCAATCATTATTTTCCACCTATTAGCCTTCATCATAATCGGGTCCCGTTAGCTTCTCGCCTTATCACTTCATCGAAGGGACATCTTTTAGACACCCATCAATACAACAAAGTCACAAAAATGAGATAGCCATTGGGTTATTGATGATAAATCTACTCCACTCCCACTAATACAAGGTTGTCACATAGATATCATTCACTAATGTAGACAAGTAGTCCCCATGCTATCATATCACTACATGTCACTGTCAACTATCATTCACTCTCTAACTGTATGTCATCCTTTCCTTATGGGGTCCCATAGTCATGTCAACATTACTGGGTCATGTAGTTGACATCATACTCCTATCATCCTATTGTTTGGAATAACTCCATAGTCTTGGTGATATCATATTGTCTCACCAATGGGTAGGTCATCAAGTTTTTGAGGAGACATCCTTCAATGTCTTACCAAAACCACTTTGTCATGCTAATGGGAAGGTCATTCTTGCATAAGAGGGACTTCCATAAGAGTCCTACTGATGATGGAATCTCACTCTGATGAAAACACTTGGTGACTTTACTTTTCCACCTCATCGCCACGTCACTACTTTGTAATCCACAATAGGGATGTGGATTACCATTCACCCAATCTTGTCACACCATACACCTGATTCATCATCGTCTATCATCTAATACCTTAGTTGGACCCCACCAAGTAATCTCCATGTGTCCATGTGTTGAAGCGACATCCAAATGACTCCCACCAAAACCATTTAGTCACACTGATAACACTTCCACACACCTTATTGATCCATCAAATATATTCCTCCTAGACTCCTATTGACATACCAATGTCTCACCAATAAGATGATCATTAGTACATTAGAGAGACTCATTGGTAAGTCCCACCAATATACTCTTGTCATTTCGATGTGAACCTCAGATCTCGTCAAACAATTTCCAAGATATGAGGGACTAATCATGGGACCAACATAATGGGCTTAAGTCATTACTTAAGCTACCTGCAACTGCTAAACATAAGTCAGTCGAAATAGAACATTTTTTAGGACACCAGGACTATAGACTACTACACACGTAGGGTTTAACTAATAAAACCTAGAACGAGAGCATGAAAAAATGATGCTTACATCTCCATTGACATCAATACCTACAGAATACCTTTCTGAAAAGCTCTCGAGAAACCCAGTTTGAATCTGCCATCAAATTTTTCATCAGATCCACTACTCTCAAACTCATCTTCTGTCATTATGCTAGCAATCTCCCTTGCATGATTTGCACTTTTGACATCAATGACAACAATATGAAAACAATTCTAGTAACTAGTTTTAGCCATAACATCTATCATTTTTTCATCACCCTCTAACCATGGAGAATAATTACTTGAAGGGGATGTCAATTTTTCCTTGTAGCTAGCAATATCTTGCCTCAATTTCTCATTTTTTAGTCGTATACACCTTATTATTTCTTACCAATATTTCAATTTGAGCTATAGTAAATCTAGCCACATTGACATTTAAGTCTACAATCTCCAAGGGATTACTGTCCTCGAATCATTGTACAAGGACGTGACCAAATGCCTTATTAGGATCATCTATGATTAAAGGTTTTTTTTTCGATGCATACAAGGCCCACATTAATAAAGTAGAATTATCTAGGTTGAATCTTGATCCAGTATATATCATGTCTACCCCATCTATGCTAAATTGTAGGTCTTTTTTTCATTTCAAAAAATATCAAACAGAATGGTTGAGTTCATGTCCCACCCAAGGAGCAACATAATCATTTCCTCTTCTAGTAGTGCTCTTCCCTTTTCTAGGGTGATGGTCTCCATTTCTTTGTCAATGTATTCCTATATTTCTTTCAAAACTTTTGCTTCCTATTCAAGTGTGACATTTTTAATTATTTCCCTAACCAATTTTCCCTTGTACTCATAGATAAATTTCTTGAATTCAAGACTTTTAACAAAGGAATGATCAAAGATAAAAAAAAATTTACTAGCACTAAAACTTACATCATTTGAAATTTCATTTAGTAATTCCATCGCAAAAATGTTTCTTTTAGTTGGGGGCTCATAATTTCCAATTGTAGGTCCAACCACTTGTACATATTCATCTTCACTTCCTACCTTTTCTTGTTTTGCAATGGATGTGTCAATGGAGAAACTTACATCCAGTGTAAGTTGAGAAGTTTGACATAATGGGATTTCATTTTCAGCTTACACCTCCTCAATATTCTCATTTATTTTCTTCATGAATACACATGAACACACATTCATAGTTAGCTTTGCTTTATGTGAGATAAAGGCATCCAATATCCTCAAAGGATCTTCAATTTCTAAAAATTCACCTTCGTATAAAGGATCACTGCCTATTTTCCAAGCCTCGGTTGACATCACTCTATTATATAAGTTTCTCCTCCTAGTGGCATAGTGCTCATCAATATTTCTTACTAGATCATATTCCTCAAAAAGAACATGTGAATAGCCCCCCAGTTTCTTGCTTGTTATAACATTATTAATGAAGTTTTTAGGGTTGATTTTTTCCCTTATATTTCCCTTTTCCAAGTTGTGCTACTCTAATTTCTTGTCAATCAATTCATAGCCCTTCTCAAAAACTATAGTAAAGTCTCCAAAACACAATGTCCTAGGCATCAAAGCTTGTTTTTTATGACTTTTAAGGTGTATTAAATCTTAGTAAGATAATTGCCTCACAATCTCCAAGAAAAAAACCCTATTTAGACAAGTTTCAGGTAGTACTAATGGAGCTCCTTCATATCCATAGACTCTAATTTTTGAGAAATCACTATAGGCATATCAATCACCCCAATTTTGATTGACATTTCCTCTTTCATCATTGTCTTTTGTCTTGAGAAACCTTTGTACTTCTTGTGATAATCTATATTCACATGGGTGACCAAATATTTTGTATATGGGTTTCACAAAGTATTCTTCAAAGTATATATATAGTGTGATCTCACACACCTGCTATCCAAAATTTTTGTCCACATTTGGACATGCCTAATTTTTCCATCATCATCCAATTATCTTATTCTTAAGCACTCATCACACATCCCCAAAAAAAATCCCTCATACAAAATGAGGTGCATGAACAATGTGTAGTGTCCAAACTAAAAGCCTCCATCCTTATTCTTGACAAAGACAAGGTCATTGTGAAGTTCATCTGCTTAGTACTCAGTGTAGTTAAGAGTTTGTGTATCTTGGATCTATACATTTGTTGTCAAGAATATTTGTTCTATTTCCATGAATATGGGGGTGTCTATGCTGAGAACTTGGAAAATAGGAATAATATGTATATTGAAAATATCCCTCAAAAAAAATCATAGAATATGGGGGTTTTCCTCCCTTGAAAATACTTTGATCCTATTTCCCTCATCCTGAGGTCAGTGTAATGGGAACCTCCATCTTTTATAATTTTTTCTCAAGTTGTGATACTCGTTTAGGAGCTCCCTAGTTCTAAATTTCATATCAATACTGGTGCCTAGTTGAAATACCATGGAAATATGGTTCTTGGTAACAGGGAAGAAATAAGTTCCATCTAGAAATTCAATCATGTGAGTCTAAGAATTGTATCTATTGGTAAGTACTTTCATCAATTCAATGTTGATGAACACCTTGGGCACTACTGGTTTCCCTAAATTGAGATCCCCTGGATTGCACACTAGTTTGTTTCTATACATTTTCATGTAATGGTATATATAAAAAAAAATTAACCTCTTGTTGGGGTCCATGTATCTCCTACTTTCTTGTTTTTGTCTTCTAATTTTTTAGCCTAAGGGTTCAATTGAGCATGTCTTTTGGACCTTTGTCTAGAGCTAGAAAATTGATTAATTAGGTCTTGATTTATATGTATTTCCTCTAACTTTTGTCTCTTACTTTTAGAGTTTTCAGAGGTAGATGCCACTATATGAATTTATAGGAAACAAAAACCTCTTTTGTGCCTTCATAATTTGAACCAATTGTAATTACTTTAGAACTTTTAGCTCAAGCTTTTGGGTACTTACTTGGATAACGCTCCTCCTAGTTCAAGCTATGTCATTCCTGCTATTCTTCTCCCTTTAGTCTTCTAGTAGCTCAATGATTTCCAAATGTGACTTTTAATGCTCTTGACTTTGGTTCATTAATGGAAACCTCATGTCATCAAGTAAGCAATTAATAATTTTGAATATAAGTTATTGATCTTTCATTACCACCACCAAATTGTCTCTTTGTCACACCATAGTCTTGTTAATACTTCTGCTTCATTTAGATGAATTTTTTTGATCTCACCGATATTTTTTTTCTTCGATATCCCTTCTGCTCCAAAATCATCTTTCTTTTTCTTTGATATTTTGAAGAGACTTCATACGACCTCATACTGATATCACAATTTCCTCTCGAAACCTTTTTGTGAAGTAGTCTCTTTGATACCCTCTTGTTTCTTCGATATGTTTACCAATTTTATCCCTTTGAGGCTACAAATGTTATCGTTCTATCAAGGGGACTATTTTTTTTGTTCTTCTGATATGTATCCTCTTCCTTTGAGTCCTTCACCTTTCTTATTTGTCTTAGGGCTATTGAAGGGACCAATTTTTGGGTTTGACCGATATAGATCTTCTTCTCCCTGATACTCTTTCATTTGATGTTTCTTTTTCTTTTCAGGGGGAATGCAAATCGTCTTACCCCAATACTATGGAGTCCTTTCAAAAACTGACTTGACATCCATTTGTTACTTTTTGTGACAATTGGTGTTGCCTTATTGAAGAGATAAGTTTCCTCATCTCACTGATGTATATTTCTCTCTTCAGTGAATTTTACTACCTGGATGAGATTGAGGGGACTCATACATCGCTCACCCTGATACTCCACATTCTCCTTGATTATTTAGATGTATATTGTTCTTTTCATATTTTATTGTCACCTCGATGAATCTTGTTTGAGATATTTTTTTCTATTTCTTGAGTGCTGAAGTGTACCCTTTTCAAAAGTTGTGTCAAGGTGATTAAAATATTTATGTCCTTTGGTGGCCTAGTCATCAGATTATTGAAGAGACCTCAAAACACCTTCCTCCAATATGCTAAGGTGTCCTCGACATGACTTGAGTTGGATCATCAAAGGGACACTTTGATAAGCTCCTTCAATACGATATTCCTTCCTCGATAACATTTACACTTTCTTGATGCATTGTTCCTTCAAAGGGGCTTTAGAATGGCTTATTCCAATGTGATGAAGTCTCACTGACATGGCCACTTTCTCAAGAGGGTATGATTATGAATGTGAATTTATTAGGGTGATGACTTAGATGGTGGGTAGATGATGTATTTTGAATATTAAGGTTTTTAAATGGCATGTTGGATGATAGGATTTTGACAAAGGAATGGATTTTTGTGGGAAAATGGGGTGGATTTTTCTAGTCCTAATAACTTAAATGCTTTCTTCAATCAGAAGAACCCACATCACAAATTTTAGCTCAAAAATAAAAATGATGCATGATGGCTTTGACATGATGCTTGATTCTTGAATAATGCTCCAAAATGCTTGATAATCACTCTTGAATGCTCTTGAATTCACTTGTAAACTCTTGTGAAAGTGATCTTGATTTTTTATGAAGTTCTAGTATGCTAGATTTATTTTTAGGAGAAAATATGTGAAATAACCTTGTATTTATACTTGTTTATGCCAAATTTCCTACAATTACAACAATACAAGCCAACATTAGACCTAGGGGAATAAAATCCCACCAAGAATTTGAATTCAAAATTACATACAAGCTAAGCAAGACTCATACACTAGTTGGGCCGTATAAGTCCTAGTAGGCTAAGCTTGGAACACAAATTTTAAGAATTATTAACTTCTATGCCAAATTCAGGTGTAGGCCCCAAAATGTAGGTGGGACCCATACACCCAAGGTGGTGTATGAGTCCAAAATCACTAAATTTGGGCCATACAATCCAAAATCACTAAATCATGAGTGGTATTTTGATATGTTTCAGGATTATCCTCATAAAGAAGCATTAAATAAGGCTTTTGGATGCAAAATATGACCAAATAAGGCATAAAGAAGCCCAATTTTAGCAGGGATAGCCCAAAAATGTGTGAAAATGTAGAGGGATATATTTTTCTAAACTACATTCAACCCTCACTTTAGTGAGAGAATGCACTTTCTTCAAACTCCTACTAAAGTAGACGACTATGCATCAAGAGGGGTCCAAGTGTACCAATGCTAGTGAGATACGATGACAATGATCAAGAGGGATGATCAAGATCCTATGGAAAACCAACATAGGCACAAAATAGCACATGTAAGTAATATAAGGAGAAACAACAAGGCACAAGCATACACTACCAAAGAAAAGGACAAAGAAAAAAAATAAAACAAAAGTGGTGGATCAAGCCTTAACCATTTGTCCTACATGTTGTGGATCATATCTAAGCTATTTCTCCAAAAAAATTTACAAATGGAACATGATATCCACTATGCAAACCAAACACATGCTTACAAGGGCTAGTGAAACTTCAGGCTGTCCACTAGGTGAGCCCTCAATGAGACACATATCCACATGATCGATATGCTCTCACATAAACAAGAAAGTGGCTATGGGAAAGTCTTGCCTAATTTTAGATCCCATACATAAAACCATAAAAAGTCTATACCTCTTGATAAATTTTGATAAGGCACCACAAAAAATGATAGTAGGATTCATGAGGCAAGCAAAACTTTGTATGCTAACACCCATGAGCAAACAAGATGGCTCCACAAGCAAGCAAAGTTTGTTATGCAAGGAGGCCATATAATAGACATTGTAAATGCAAAATAGTGTAAGTTACATTCAAAGGTGTTTTTCTTAGTTCATGTAACCTGTCTTAACTTAGGGAACATTGCCTAATGTCTCCAAAAGAGGATCAATTGAAGGATAGAAGATTCACAACTTAGGGGATGTAGTGTGTCGCATCAAGCCACTAAGAGGAATATAATATGGTAAGAGAAATCACGCTCTTGAGAGACATCACACCCAATGTAAACACAAAGAAAAAGATGCATCACATGAAGTAAGGGGTGATCCCACAATACTAGTTTACAATTTTTGGCCAAACTGAACATTGAACTAAATTATTTTAACTAAATCTTCACTTTCAGGCACCTATAGCTGCTAAACGATGAGGAATTTGAAGATGATGCAAACTAGTAATTTGTGACATTTTTTCTATAGATTTTATATATATATATTTTTAAAAATGGAATCAAATTACATTTCTCTTTCCATCTCCTTTGCAAACTAGTTTTTAATAGTAAACACCATTTTTAAAGAGTGATGTTCATCGTATACAACATAACTTTTTTTCTATGAAGGATTAAATTCTACTTTTTTCGAATTTAGATTTGTAAATATGATATCTTGCACTTTCATTTGATTTCATAGTGTTTTATTGGATTTTTTTTGTTAATAAGTTTTGAAGTTAAACCAATTACAATTTAGACATAGGTAGACCATATACAACATAACTTTTTTTGTATGTATTGAAATTCAATTTTATATTTTTTGTTGGATCAAGGACACCAATATCTAGCATAGAGATATTTTTTAGAATTTTTTTTGGTAATCTACTATTTTTCCACATATGCTAAACACAAAGCTTAATTTGTGGTGAAAAATCTACATTCACATAAAATATAAAATAAATATAATAATCAAATTAAATATATTTAAAATTATACATTTTGGGAAGCTTATAATAAGGACTAAATACTTACAAAAATAAAATTTTAAATGAATTAATTTGATCCCCCAAAGGGTAAATCAAAAGTTGTTTTTTATCAGAATTTTGATAGGTGAAAAGGAGAGTCCATTGTAGGTATGGTTTAAAAATAGTGGGGTTCTATGCAAGGGGGTTTGATCTAAGGTGGTTTGATCAAAGCCTCTTCAATTGGAATCCTTTAAATATAAATTTTCAAGGCTTAAATCATTATATTTTCTAAAAACATGTGATTTCAACAAAAATTAGGATGTCCCAAAAATTGTAAACCACTATTGTGGAATCACCCTAAGAAGACTACACAATGAAACATGAGTTCAAAAAGAATAATTCCAATGTTTGCCTCCACTTTAAAGAAATTACTTGAAAGTAGAAAATGATGAATGCTAGCAATAAAGAGGACATGGGAGCTTATTTAGAAAGCCCTATTGCAAGTCATATGCTCCCAAATAAAGCTAAGCCATGAGAAAGGGTTGCCCCCAAAATGAAATCCCAAAAGAATCACATAAGGGATCCATGGATTTAGGGTCATAATTTCTTTGCTATACTATTATTAGAGAGCTCAAAACTTTCATCATTCCCAAAATACTCATGGAATAGGAAGAATGACACAGAGAGAGTGAAAACAAAGAAAAATAATTTTAGGTCAACATAGAAGACACCTAAATGTCTCGACACCTTGCATCATCCCCAAAATGAAGGCACAAGACAAAAAAAAGATAAAGGTTTATGACACAGAGAAGAATGTAGTGATAGAGGAATGTCACAAAGAGAGAAATACATCAAATAGAACAACATAGGAAGATCACATTATGCAAATGCAATCGCATAAAACACACATGAAAAAGAAAATAAAGACAATAAAAGTAAGGAACATGCGATTCAACCTATTAGCAAGTCATCTACATCCCAATCATGTTCATCTAATACAGAAGGTGGACAACAAGCCAAAGGGACAATAGCAAGTTCCAAACTAGGGTCATTACCAAGGGTATGTGCAAGATCATCATGGAAAAAACAAGCCTTTAAGTGGCAAAAAATTTAGAAAAATTAGAGTTAGGCAACTTGTCATAAAAATTTGAATAATTTATCTATATTATTTCAAAAATATGTAAGAATAGAATCTGTAGAAAATTGAATGTAGTTTCTAAACTACTAGGTTTAATTTTTTTTTAAAATATATATTTGGTGAAAATTTGAAATTTCAATGCAATAGTAGTTAAATTTTAAGGAAAAAATAAGTAGGTGTTTGTTGACCACCCAAACCACAATAAAATGATAATATTTTTTATAAGATTTTAGATATAAGTAGATGACTCATGTCCAAATTTGATGCATATTTTTCCAAGTAAATAATTAATTATGAATTTTTATTACAACTTTTTAAAATATAAAAACTCGTATGTCTGACCACCTTAACTTGGTCAAAAATTCATGAAATTCATTTTTTTAATCCTATAGTATGCAAATCATAGAATGCGATGAATGTTTCAATTTAAAAAAAATTATACTATTTGAAAGTTATAGATGTTTTTCAATTAGCCTATCAATCAGTACTTTAGTCATAATTCAAATAGAAAATGAATAATAATTATTAATTAAATTCAAAGTAAAGCATAATTTATATTGATGGAAAGATGAGAATCTCCTTTAAAAACCCTTTTTGTTTCATCAATTTTGGGTAAAAAAAATGTCGTCAACCACATACCCTACACATACCCATCATATCGCCACTTTTTGGCCCATCATGATCCTACACATACCCCCAAGTTCAACACTCTTCCTAGGAGAATTATCATTTAAGCTCATAGAAGAGAAAAATAATGTATTCAATTCATTATGCACTTCTTCATCAATTTTAGGAACCTCATCATCTTCAGCCAAGGTAATCACAATAGGAGGTTGAATGATAATGTAGAAAGGAGTTAGCTCTTGTTGTGATTGCTATATAGGATCTTTTTTTAATGAAAAAGAGGGAGATTCATCATGTATTTCTTTAGTCAAGATTGGATGTTGATTTTATTTTTTGTTTCCTTCATTTAATCTTTGATTAAGAGATGACATATATGCATACACGAGTATGTGCAGGATCATCATGGAAAAAACAAGCCCTTAAGTGGCGAAAAAATTAGAAAAATCAGAGTTAGGCAACTTGACGTAAAAATTTGAACAAGCTATCTATATTATTTCAAAAATATGTAAGAATAGAATTTTTAGCAAATTGAATTTAGTTTCTAAACTACTAGGTTTATTTATAAAAAAAATCTATTTGGTGAAAATTTGAAATTTCAATGCAGTAGTACTTAAATTTCAGGGAAAAAAAAAGTAGGTGTCTATCTGACCACCCTAACCACAATAAAATGATAATATTATTTTATAATATTTTAGATATAAGTAGAAGACTCATGTCATGATGTGATGCATATTTTTTTGTAATTTTTGTACAAGCAAATAATTAATTATGAATTTTTATTATAAATTTTTAAAAATTAAAAAACTTGTATGTCTAACCACCTTAACTTGGTTGAAACTCAATAAAATTAATTAATTTTTTTTTTAATCCTATAGTATACGAAGCATAGAATGTGACGCATATTTCAGATTCAAAAAATGTGATACCGTTTGAAAGTTTTAGATGTTTTTCAATCAACCTATCAATCAGGACTTTAGTTGTAATTCAAATAGAAAATAAATAATAAATATTTATTAAATTCAAAGTAAAGCATAATTTATATTGGTGTAAAGCTGAGAATCTCCTTTAAAAATCCTTTTTGTTTCATCAATTTTGGGTAAAAAAAATTCGTTAGCCACATACCCTACACAAACCCATCATGATCTTGCACATACCCGTGCACTCTCTAGAATTTTTGTTTCTTTTAGTATGATTTTCAAGTTGTGTTTGTGTAGGAGTGGGTTTATCAAACATCTAGGTTCTTTTTTTTTTCCCTAAGGGGAGGAACGAAAGGAACCATAAGAGGTTGTTAAACCACTTTCACTTTAGCTTCATAAACTTGGTTTATCTTAGGAGGCATGACGAGATTAATTTTGTTATCTCTTTGTCTTTTATAGGAGATAAGCAAAGGATTTGTCTTAGGTTGGTCTTGGTTGCTTGGAATGTCTTTAGTTTCAATCATAGTTTCATCAATGATAGGAGGCTCAATAATGGGTTGAGGCATGTTTCTAAGGGATAGTTTTGCTATGCACTTCACCTTAAACTTTTGGTAGGATTTGAAAAAGAATTCTTCACAAAGTTTAGTAGGTTCCATAGGTTTGGGCCTAAATAAATTCGATGAAAAAATTCGTATGGAAAGATAGAGAATTAAAGCCATCATAGGGCAAGTGAACCCATTATGTGTTTATATCCATGCTTTCAGTTTATCATATGTTTCTTGATAGAGTTCATGCACAAAGTAAGAATTCTTCAGTGATCACATTATCTCCACAGATGGGATCAATTAATATCCTATTAGTGGACTTGTCATTGATTCAATTAGCTATGTAAAGAGGATCATCAAGTGCATTTATAAAGATATCCTTAGATGAGAAAGAAATGTCAAGAGGCTTTTTAGTTTGGCCTTTACGAGGTATAATTTTGATCAATCCCGCCATAATATCCATAGGAATTTTTTCATCAGTATCCATAGGATCTTGTTCAATGGTATCCATGTTGTCAACATCCATGTTAACATTCATCACATCATTCTTCTTAGTTTCACAATCTTTGGAAAATTAAATATCATGGTTTGGCATATAGTTGGTAAAGATTTGCAAGTTTTGGTTAGGAGCGGAACAAACTTATTTCCTTGATCATTATCACCTCCAATTTGAAGTCAATTAGAATCAATGAGGTCTTGCACAAGATGTTTAAGAAACTTACAATGTTTCGTATCATGTCCATTTTTTTAGTGATAATGGCAATAAGAATTTGATCTAAATCGAAGGTAAAGGCTTATTAGGATCAGGATTTTTAACGGGAGGTAAGGTGATCATTTTATATTCTAAAAGGTGTGACATTGTGTTGTGGAGGGTATTAGATAAGGGAGTAAAATGTCTAGCCAGATCCCCAAATGTGAAAGGAATTTTCTTGCTTATAGCAGCCACTTAGGTATCAACATTTTGGGTTAGTTGAGGGGGGTTAAGTTCAAGGAAACATTTATTCTATAATTTTCTAAAAGGTTGATACTTATTTTGGTTTGTGGACTCAGAATTCTCAAAATGGTTAGAGGTGGTTTTTGTTTAACAACTACTAGCCGATTTTTGATAATCACGAAGGGAAGTACACAAGTGTACAAAGTAAACTTCATCATGATAAGCTTATCTTGTATTTTAGTTTGTAAGTTCTACATGAACATATATTTAAGGTGAGGATTGAGAATATTTACATATATTTGGGAATAAAACATTTGGTAGCTTGAAATAAAGTCAGTAAACTTTTCATCATCTTTTTGTTTACATCACATCAAATCGACTAAGTTCATCTTACGATTCATGTGCACTTGGTAATGGTTTATAAAGGCTTGAAAAGTTCATTGAATGAAATAATTGAGTTATTTGGTAATGAAGAAAACCATTCTAAGTTAGTATCTTTCAAGGATCTAGGGAAAATCTTAGCTAACAGCTTATCCTCAATGAAAAAATTGCTACATAAGGTAGTATAAGAAAAAACATGGTTGGAAGGATCTCCTCTTCCCCTATATTTCTAAAATCTAGGAATCTCTATACCTTGTGGTATAGGTGTTCTCAATATCTCCAAGGATAAGGGATTGATTTTGACATAGTATGTAGGTTGGCCATTTCGATGTTGGTTTATGGTGGAAATTTTCCTTTGAAGGGATGAATTTTTTTTCAAAATTTGGTTAAGGATGGTGTCATTGTTTGTATTTTGAGATGGAGGTGAATATGGTGGAGGTGTATATTTATTTGAGGGGGAAGTGAATGGAATACTTATGGGAGGTAAAGAGATAGTAGATATGATGTGCAATTCCATAAAGGTACAAGGATTGCTAGTAGAAATACCCAAGGTAAGAAAGATATTACTAGTAGGTTGCTTCATTGTTGTAACTTGAGGGTTGGTCTAGGTAGGAGTAGAGACAATGGTCAAGTAGAAGGAGGGATTTGAGTTCCTCCTTGACTTTGGAAATTGTTCAAACATAAAGCATAGCTAGTCATTGAGGTAAGATGTTTTCCAAAAATCTGAGCTAGGTTATGCACAAGTTCAACTCCTTCATTTTCAATCATGTGAACTGTATGTTGTCTATGGTAGGAATAGTAGTGGTTGAAAATTTTTCAGTACTCAGCTGATTTTGTACCAATTTTCTAAGTCTTCATGGATTTGGATTATTTTTTCTTGTAGAATACTAGCAACTATTGTTTCAAGAATTGTCACACTACTTGAATTCAAAGATTTGCTAAGGGCATGGTCCATACCTAATAATTTAGTGTCAACAATAGTAGTGAAAGAGCTAAATAACCTAAGATCCATGATGATTGTGCTATCACGAGATGACATGAGTCTCAAACTTTGTCTCACTGTAGTATTAGCACTAGGATGCCAAGTTGTAATGCTCATGCAAGGGTCAATCAAGGAAATGTAAGATACAATGAACACAAGATAAATGATATAATTTGATTCAAATTAAATTAAGGTATATGCAATGAAATGAATGAAATAGAAACTCAATAAACTAAAATAGAAATCTAACAACAAACAATAGCACATAAACAGGGTTTTTAATGCTATAAAATGTAGTTTCAGGTCTAACACAAGACTAAATCACCAAGAGGGGTTTATGAGACCTAGTTATGGATTTTCAAGGTTTCAACATGAAATAAAATAAAATGGTTTCTTTATGGTTTAGGACATAGAACAACAAATTTCACTACAATCATTCAAGGAAAGCCCTAGAGATCTCAATCTAAAGTATGCAAAGGAGAAAGAGATCTTAGAATAGGGTTTTCCTAGGGTCTGATTATAAATTAAAGAGGGGTTCACTACCAAGCTATGGATTGGAAAGACTAATGAAATGTAATACCTAATGCAATGCAAGATATCACTAAATGATCTAGAAAAGCATATAACTCAAAATGGTAAGTTGGGAGATTAGAGGTGTGCGCCTAGAAATCTATAGAGGCTTGAATGAAGTCTTGAAATTATATAAACATTTAATTTAGTGTTGATTGGGAATCGTATGCCAAATTGTGAAATTTATTCCTAGATTAGGGTTTGTAGGTAGCAACAAAAATATGGCAGAGATATGATTGAAACTCCTAAAATATGCAAATTTTTCTATACAGGGACTCATATGCCAAAAGTGGTGTATCAGTCCAATTGGGGTTTTCTATAAATTGAAAGTCTAAATCTACTCTTCAATGTTTTTTCTCATCCTTTCCACCTGATTTTTGGATCTAAACCTCATATTTGCAACCTGTAGATGTCTTCCTATGATCTCCAATGCAAGATGACAACTTTGAAAACATTGAACACTTGACAACTTTCTCCAAACTTGCACTTCAATATGTCTTCAAACTAGATGTTCAAATAACACACTAAAGAGAGGAAAAAATGTTGTTTTATTATTAGAAAGGGGTTTGCCTTGGTCAAACCTTGTTTTGGTAATCTAACCTTGAAATGAAATGAAATAGGAAAGGAGAATGATGAATGAATAAAATGTAATGTTGCAACTCACCAAACCCTAGAAATAAAGTGCTACAAACATGTAGGAAATGAATCCAATGGATTTAGATGAATGTTTTAGATCTTTAATTGAATGTTAGCTTCAATCACAAAACCCTACTTCAAAAATGTTAGATCAAAAAAAATATGATGCATGATGACTTTGACCTGATTCTTGATACTTGAATAATTCTCTAAAACACTTGATAATCAGCCCTTGAATGCTATTGAATGCTCTTTTAAAATATTTTAAACTCAATTTTTTTATAAGGATCACTTGATTTCTTGTTAGGAGAAAAATGAGTGAAATAACCTTGTATTTATACTTGTTTATGCCAAATTTCCCAAAATTATAACATAACAAGCTAACATTAGATCTAGAAGGATAAAATCCCACCAAGAATTTGAATTAAATTTAATTTTGGGCCACAAGGGACTCATACACCAAAAGTGGCATATGAGTCTGGTTAGGCATAAACATGGGACACATTTTCAAAAATACTTCAAATGATGCAAAATCTAGATGGGGGCCTTAAAACCTAGGTGGGACCCATACACCCAAGGTGGTGTATGAGTTCCAAATAACTAAATCTAGGCCACACAACCTAAAATCACCCTAATTATGATTGGATGTTGATTTATGTCAGGATTATCCTTGGAAAGATGCATTAAATGAGGTTTGTGGATGCAAAATAAGGCCAATTAAAGCATAAAGAAGCTTAATTATTTAATAAAACCCTAGAAAAGTGTGAAAGTGTTGTATAAAACTTTAAAACACTCCAAATAAGGCACCAATAAGCTCATTTAGTTCACAAGGGCCTAACACCTTTAATTTGAATATGCTAGACATATCACAACACTAAATCAAGGCGATGCTAGGGAGTACTTGTTTCGTCATTACGTCTAGCCCCCACTTTAGTGAGAGGAGGAACTTGCTTCCAACTCACACCAAAGAAAACCAATGCATATCAAGAGGGTTCCAAATGTACCAATGCTAGTAAGATAGGACAACCATGATCAAGAGGGTTGTGCAAGCCCCCACAACCAAGGTCCTATGGAAAATCAACATAGGCACAAAAGAACCCACATGAAAATGATATAAAGAGCAATGAAAAAGAATAAGCATACACTGCCAAAGATAAAGTGAAAATAAAAACAAAGTAAAAGAGGGGGTGGATCAAGCTTCAACCATTTTTCCATCACGATGTGGATTAGATCTAGGTTGATTATCTGAAAAATGTACACTCACTCTCAGGAAAAAAAACTTCAGGTTGTCTACTAGGTGAGTAATCCAAGAAGGTGAGACACACACACATGATTGGCTATGGGAAAGTCATGCCTGAGTTTGGCTTCTCATCTAACCATACCAAAGTTACACCTTGTGATAACTTTGATAAGGTAATACACAACAATGAAATTCGAGCTTCACGAGGAAAGTAAAGCTTCATATGCTTGTAACTCATAAACAAACAAGATGGATCCATAGGCATGCAAAGTTTGTTATACAAGGTGGTCATATAACTAAAATTTTAAATGCAAAAATAATGTAAAGAACGTTCAAAGGAGTCTTGCTTAGTTCATGTGAGGTCATAAACTTAGGGAACATTGTGCCTAATGTATCCAAGAGAGGACCAATCAAAGAATAAAAGATTCACACCTTAGGCGATGTAGTGTTTCACATCAAGTCACTAAGAGGAATGTAATATGCTAAGAGAGGTCACTCTCTAGAAGGACATCACACCCAATGTCACCACAAAGAAAAAGGTGCATCGCATGAAGTAAGACTTTACTACACCATGAAACATGAACAAAAATGCAAAAGAATAATGCCAATGTATGCCCCCACTTTAAATAAATTGCTAAACACCATGTTGTGAGAAATTACTTTAAAGTAGCAAATGAAAAATGCTAATAATAAGGACATGAAAGCTTATCTAGAAAGCTCTATATGCCAAGTCATATGTTTCCAAATAAAGCTATGTCATGCAAACGAAAAGAGAGGGGTTTCCCACAAAAATCCAAACATACATAAGGGATCTATGGATTTGGGGTTAGTATGTTCTTGCTACAATGATTTTAAGAGAGCTTAGAACTATCATCATTCCCCAAATAATCATAGAATAAGAATAATGACACAAGGAGAGTGAAAACAAAGAAAAACCTTTTAGGTCAACACAGAAGAAACATGAATGTTTCAACACCTTGCATCATCCCCAAAAGGAAAACACAAGACAAATGAAAAAGATAAAATAAATGATAAAATATTTATGACACAAAGAAGAATGAAGGTACAAATAGAGGAATGTGAAAAAGAGAGAGATACACCAAACATAACAATACAGGCGATCACATTATCCACATGCAATCACACAAAAGAAAAAGAAACAATGCAAAAGACTAGTAAGGCACATGCAAGTCAACCTAAAGTAGGTCATCCACATCCCAATATCATTCATTGTATACCAAAGGTGGAAAACTAGCCAAAGGGACAATAGAAAGCATCAAACTAGAGTCATCACCAAGTTCAACACTCTTCTTAGGAGAATTGTTGTTTCAGCTCATGGAAGAGGAAAACAATGTATTCAATTCATTATTCACTTCATTGTCAATCTTTTTAATCTAATCATTGTCATCTAAGTTAATCACAAAAGGAGGTTGAATGATAATGTCTACAGAGGGGTTTAGCTCATGTCACAGTTGTGTTATAGGATCTTTTTGTTTTGGAAAAGGGGGAGACTCATCATGCATTTCTTTAGTCAATTTTGGATCCTGATTTTCTTTTTTTATTTATTCATTTAACCTTTGAACAAGAGCACAAATTTTATGCCTATGCTCTTTAGCACCTCTATTTATTTTAATTTAATTTTCAAGTTGCAGTTTTGTAGGAGCGAGATGATAAACCATAGGTTTCTTTTTTTCCCTAAGGGGAGGAACAGAAGAAACCATGGAAGGTTGTTCAACCACTTTCTCTATAACTTTGTAAACTTTTTTTATCCTAGGAGGTGTGATGGAATTGTTTTCGTTATCTCTTGGTATTTTGTAGGAAGTAGGAAAAGGTTCTATCTTAATTTGTTCTTGATTGCTTGACATATCTTTTGGTTCAATCATGGTTTTGTCAATTATGGTAGGCTTGATCATGCGTTTAGGCATGTTCTAGAGGGATAATTTTTCTATGCATTTTTCCTTGAACTTGTGGCAAGATTTGAAAAAAAATTCTTCTCGAGGTTTAATAGGTTCCATAGGTTCAGGTCAAAAGAAATATAATCAAAAGTTCCCTCGGGAAGATGAAGGGTTAAAGCCACTATGATGCATAGTGAAATTTTCATTGTTAAAGGGAAACTTTAGGCATTTATGCATGACCAATGAGACAAATTTCATGGAGAAAATCCATGGATAGCCTAGCTTCACACAAAATTGGTCTAGTTGTGCGATGATGTATAATGAAACATCTAATGTTTTTGGTCCTATTTGTAAAGGAAGAGTGATCGATCACATCATAGGGAAAGGAAAATTGTTATGCATCTTGATCCATGCTTTCAGTTTATCATATATTTGATAGATCTCGTGCACAAGTAAGAATTCTTCATTGATCACATTCTCTCCATGGACGGGATCTATTAATATCCCATTAGTAGGTTTGTCATAGATTCGATCAACTATGTAAGGAGGACCATCAGTTGCATGTTTAAGTATATCTTATGAGGAGAAAGCAATCTCAAGAGAATTTTTAGTTGGTCCCTTATGAGGTACGACCATGACCAATCCAACCATATCATCCATAGGATCGGTATCTATAGGATCATTTTGAACAATATCATTATTTTCATCATTTGTGTCAACATTCATCACATCATTCTTTGTATTTTTTATCTTTGAAAAATGAAATATTATGATTAGGCATAGAGTTGGTAAAGATTTGAAATTTTTGGTTAGGAGGGACAATAGAATTATTTCCATGATCATTAACAGCTCCAATAGAAAGAGAATTGTAATCAATGAGGCCTTGCACAAGATTTTTAAGATGCTTGCAATGTTTTGTATCATGTCCATTTTTCAATGATAATGACCATAAGAATTTTTTCTATAGTTTGTGTGTGATGGTTTATTAGGATCAAGAGTTTTAACATGAGGAAAAGTAATCATTATATGTTCTAAGATTTGTGACATGGTGTTATGAAGGGTATCGAGCAAGGGAGTAAATTTCCTTTTCAACTCCCCATAGCTAAAGGGTATCGTCACTTTAATAGTAGCCACTTGATCATCAAAAAGTTGAGCTTCTTGTTGAGGGGGATTAAGTTTAAGGAAACCTTTATTCTATTTCCTAAAAGGTTGGTAATTTTTTTATTTGCGAACTTGGACTTCTCAAGTTGGCTAGGGGTGGATTTTGCATCTTGACTACTAACAAAGGGAAATACATAAGTGCATGAAGGAGGGGAATTTCATCATGATAAGATTATATTTTATCTTGCTTTGCAAATTCTCTATTAACATTTGAAGGTGAGGATTGAGAACCTTTACATTGATTTTGGAATAAAGTGATTGATAGCGCAAAATAAAGTCTGTAATCTTTTCCTCTTCTTTTTGCTTACATTTCATCAAATCGGCCAAGGTCATTTTAGGGATCATATGCACTTGAAAATGGTTGATAAATGCCTCAAAAATTTCATTGAATGAACAAATTTAGTTGTTTGGTAATGAAGAAAACCATTCTAAGGTAGTATCCTTCAAGGATCTAGGGAAAATCTTAGCGAAGAGTTTATCATCAAGAATAAAGTCACTACATAAGGCTGTATAAGTGGAAACATGGTTAGAAGGATCTCCTTTCCCCCATATTTCTCAAATATAGGCACTTCTACACCTTGTGGCATCGGTGTTTATAATATCTCCAAGGACAATGGATTGCTTTTGACATAATATGTAGGTGGGCCATTTTGATTTTGGTTGATGGTGGAAACTTGCTTTTGAAGGGATGAGACAGTTTGCAAAATCTAGTTTATGAGAGGATCATTTCTTGTATTGTGAGATGGAGGTGAATATGGTGGAGGTGTGTATGTGTTCAAAGGACAAGTGAATGGAATTATTATAGGTGGTAAAGTGGTAGGAGATAAGATGTGCGATGCCACAAAGGTACTAGGGATGCTAGCGGAAATACCCAAGGAAGGAATCACATTACTAGTAGGTTGCATTTTTATTGTAACTTGAGGGTTAGTATAGGTTGGAATAGAGGAAATTGTTGTGGGAGGAGGAATTTGAATTCCTCCTTGGCTTGTGACATTATTTGGTGGTAAAGCACAAATGGTGGTTGATGTAAGATGTTTTCCAAAGATCTTAACTATGTTACACACAAGGTCAAGTCCATCTTCACTTTCAAGCATCGATGAATGTTATCTATGGTAGGGATGGCGGTAGTTGAAATTTTATCAATACTTATTTGATTTTGTAGGTTTTCTATGTCTTCATGAATTTGGATTATGTTTTCTTGTAAAACACTAGCAACCATTGTTTCAACATGCATCACAGTACTTGAAGGAAATGAATTATATTTAAGGGTATGGTAAATACCTAGTGAACTAGTGTCAACACTAGAAGTGAAAGAGCTAGACAACACATGATCCATGATAATTGTAATATCATTAGATGACATGAGTCTTGAACTTCATCTCACTATAGTATTAGCAATAGGACACCAAGTAGAAAAGATCATGCAAGGGATACTGAATGCAAGATGGACACAAATTAAATTTAAGCTAAATGTAATGAAATGGATATAATAGAAACTTTGTAAACTAAAACAAAAAGTTATCAACAATTAAAAAAAGCTAAAAAAAAAAGGTTTGAATTTTGGAAAATGTATTTTAAAATCTACACTCAGACTAAATTGCCCAGAGGGACATTTGAGTCCTAGTTACAGTTTTTTCATAAATTTCAAAAAGAAGAAGTGATTTTTATGCTTTTTAGTTTGTATTATCTATAGAATAAATGCAAATGTAGATTTTAGATATATTCAGTGATTTAAGATGAAAAAATGCAACCTGTATTCACTTTCACTAATGCAAGATTTAGAAACCCTAAATGAAAATTAACTAGTAAAAAACCTAATGCAAAGTTAGGAAACACAAGATCTAGGATGATGATGCACTCCAAATAAAAATTATAATGTGTTCTAAATGTAGGTTTCCCAAAATGAAATGAAAG
Source organism: Sequoia sempervirens (assembly GCA_007258455.2). Classification (NCBI taxonomy): domain Eukaryota; kingdom Viridiplantae; phylum Streptophyta; class Pinopsida; order Cupressales; family Cupressaceae; genus Sequoia; species Sequoia sempervirens. The sequence goes on from VDFB02373365.1 coordinate 36,720,788, forward strand.
AAAATTGTTGCTTTATGGTTTAGGACATAGAACAATAGATTTCACAACATTCATTCAAGGAAAACCTTAGAGTTCTCAATCTAAAGTATGCAAAGGAGAAAGAGATCTTACAATAGGGTTGTCTTAGGGTCTGCTTATAAACCAAAGAGGAATTCACCACCAAGCTAGGGCTTGGAAAGACTAATGAAATGAAAGAACTAATGCTTAAATATAATGCAATGCAAGATCTGACTAAATGACCTAGAAAAGAATATAAATCAAAATGGAAAGCTGGGAGATTAGAGGTGTGCACCTAGAAATCTGTAGATGCTTGAATGAAGTCCTGAAATGCTAAAAACATTGAATTTAATGTTGAATGGGACTCATACACTAGAATGGGTGATTTAATCCAAAATTAGGGTTTCTAGGAAGGAACAAAAATCTGGCAGAGATATGACTGAAACTCCTATACTGTGACTCATATGCCAGAAGTGGGGTATCAATCTAGTTAGGGTTTTCCAAAAATTCAAAGTTTGAATCTACTCTATCCTTTCCACTTGATTTTTGAATCTGAATCTCTAATTTGCAACCTTCAGATGTCTTCCATTGATATATCCAATGCAAGATGACAACTTTGAAAACTTTCAACACTTGAAAAATTTCTCCAAACTTGTTATTCAATATACCTTCAACCTAGATCTACAAATCACACACTAAAGAGAGGTAATTTTTTTATTTTGTTAGTAGAAAGGGGTTTGCCTTTTCCAAAACCCGTTTTGGTAATCAAACCTTGAAATGAATGAAATAGGAAAGGAGAATGTTGAATGAAAAAAATGCAATGTTGCAACTCACTAAACCCTAGGAATAAAATGCTGCAAATATGAATGAAATGGCTCCAATGCATGTAGATCTTGAATTGAATGCTTGCTTGAATCACAAAACCCTACATCACAAATGTTAGCTCAAAAATAAACATGATGCATGATGACTTTGACATGATGCTTGATACTTGAATAATGCTCTAAAACACTTGATAATCAGCCCTTAAATTCTCTTGAATGCTCTTGTAAACTCTTGTAAACTCAAATTTTCTATAAGGATCACTTGATTGCTTGTTAGGAGAAAATGAGTGAAATAACCTTGTATTTATACTTTTTTATGCCAAATTTATAGAAATTACAACACTACAAGCTAACATCAATTCAAGGAGGATAAAATCTCACCAAGAATTTGAATTAAATTTAATTTTGAGCCACACATGACTTACACACTAGAAGTGGCATATGAGTCCCATTAGGTATAACTATGAGACACATTTTCAAAAATACTTAGAATGATGCAAAATCCAAATTGGGGCCCAAAAACCTAGGTGGCACCCATATCCTACCAAGGTGGTATATGAGTCCCAAATCACTAAATCTGGCCCACATAACCTAAAAGCACCTAAATTATGATTGGATATTGATTTATATTAGGACTATCCTTGGAAAGATGTAATACATGAGGCTTGTGGATGCAAAATAAGGCAAATTGAAGCATAAAGAAGCCTAATTATTTAATAAAACCCTAGAAAAGTGTGAAAGTGTGTTATAACACTTTACAACACTCTAAATAAGGCACCAATAAGCTTATTTAGTTCACAAGAGCCCAATACCTAATGTGAATATGATAGACATATTTCAACACTAAATCAAGTCCATGTTAGGGAGTACTTTTTTCATCATTACACAACTACTAAAAACTAATCCACACAAAATACCCAAAAATCAGGTAAAACCACTTGGACTGGGACTAAATTGCCTAGAGGGGTGTATGAGTCCCAGATTAGGGTTTTTGCACTAATTTCAAAAAATTCTAAGTGAATGTTAGTTTTTTTGTTTGTGTCATGTCTAGAAAATGTGCAATTATAGATTTCAAATGAAATTCAATGACGCAAGAGGAAAAAATGCAACCTATATGTACTTTCACTAATGCAAGATTTAGAAACCCTAGATGCAAATTAACTAATGCAAAGTTAATGTAAGCTAGATATAGGACTATGATGCACTCCAAACCAGAAAATGAGGTGCTATAAAAGTTAAGTTCACCAAAATGAAATGTAGAAAATTGGTACTCTATATTTTGGGAGATAGAATTAAAGAGGGATTAGAGTTCCTCCACCAATTTCCTTCTAGTTTCATTTAAGGAAACCCTAGAGACCTCAATCTAAGGATGCAATCAGGAAAAGAGATCTATAATAGGGTGTCCTAGGGATGTGATTAAAGACTAAAAGGGGGTTCAAAATCAAGAAAAGGCTTGGAAAGAAAGAAATGCAATGATATGTAAACCTAACTATGCAATCCAAGATATGAAACTGAAAAATCAAAAAATTGAACTAAGAAAGGATAAAGGGGCACCTGGAAAATTGAAGAAGCTCAAAACAAGGTATGAAATCCTAGAAGTCTAAATTTTAATGCACACTATGAATCATACACTAGCATGGTCAATTTTGTCCAAATTTAGGGTTTTGAGCCGAAACTAAAATCTAGAGCTCTACTAAACCAAGATCTACATAAAATGCTTGAAATATGATATACTGGAAATCATATGACACAAGTTGTAATTTTTTCCCAGTATCAAGGTTGATTTGAAACTTTGATATCCTCTAATGTTATCCTATAGCTTCTCTCCTATCAAACCTTCGAGTTTGAAACATTGAATTGCAACCTGTAGGTGACTTTATGTGATCTTGTAATGTAAATGATAACTTTAGTAATCTTACAACCTCGTCAACTTTCTCTGATCTTTCTCCTCAATGGATCTTCAACCTAAATGTACAAATCACACATCAAAGAGAGGGAAAAAAAATGTTAGTGGATAGGGGTTTGCCTTGGTGAAACCCCATTTTGGTAATCAAACCTTGAAATGAAATGAAATGGAAAAAGGGAATGATGAATGAACAAATAAGCTATGTTGCAACTCACCAAATGCTTGCAATAAAGGCTTCAATCTTGTAAGGAATAGCTAGCATGAATGTAGATATTGAATCTTGATTGAATGCTATGGATCTTGAATTGAATGCTTGCTTCAATCATAAGAACCTACATCACAAATGTTAGCTCAAAAACAAACATGATGCATGATGACTTTGACATCATGCTTGATTCTTCAATAATGCTCCAAAATAATTGATAATCACTCTTGAATTCTCTTGAATTCTATTGTAAACTCTTGTGTAAGTTCCCTTGATTTCTTTTGAAGTTCTAGGATGCTAGATTGCTTGTTAGGAGAAAATATATGTGAAATAACCTTGTATTTATACTTGTTTATGCCAAATTTCCTCAAATGACAACACTGCAAGCTGGCATCAAATCTAGGAGAATAAAATCCCGCCAAGAATTTGAATTCAAAATTAGGTCCAAGATAAGTAGAACTCATACACCAGTTGGGGCGTATGAGTCCAAATACCCTAAGCTTGGGATACAAATTTCAAGAATTGTTAAGTTCTATGCCAAATCCAGGTTTAGGCCCCAAAACTTAGGTGGGACCAATATGCCCAAGGTGGCATATGAGTCCCATATCACTAAATTTGGTTCATACAATCCAAAATCACTAAATTATGAGTGGTCATTTGATATGTTTCGGTATTATCCTTAGAAAGAAGCATTAAATAAGGCTAGTGGATGCAAAATAGGACCAAATAAGGTATAAAGAAGCCCAATTTTAGTAGAGAGAGCCCAAACAAGTATGAAAATGTAGAGGGCTACATTTTTCTACACTACACTTCATTAATTCTATTATCATGCTATTTATTGATGCCTCAATTTTATTACCATTAATGGCCGTCAATCCAATGTCTTTGGTAAATTTTAGATCTATTCCAAAGGGTTGTCCCTTGGCTCTAGCTCTCTATGTGCTTACTACTAAAGGATTTGGTTACCTCCTAGCTCACTTTGTGTCTTAAGAGTTGGACAAAGGTATAACTCTACCTAATTCCTTAGCTCAATCAACTTGTTAATGACCACTTTGTGGATGATAAATTCCTCACCCTCCTAGAAGAGGAGAAAAATATTAAACAAGCCCTTAAGTGCCTAGATATTTTTTGTAAAGATTTTGGTTCTATTATTTAGTGGTATGAGACTCAATGATATAGATAATCCTTCCTCCCCACACTCTCTTGGCTAAAAACCTTCATTTGGAAATGTATTAGTTACCAAGAAGTGTTTTAGATCATGAGGCATCTCATTCACCTTCCAAGCTTCACAAGTATACTTATGTAAATCTATCCAAGTTACTAGAATTGAAAAACCAATTTACTGGATCACGAAACAACTCTCTTTGGTAGTAAAATTGTAGTTTTGCTCCAAGATTTGTGCAAAAACCTATGTTTATTATTCCTCATGTTGGGCTCCTTCTAAGGTCTCTTACATGAAGTTTGACAAAAATCTTCATGATTTTCTTTGATTTTCCTCACAAAATTACAAGGGATTTCATATACTGGCATGGGAGTTTTTCTACCTCTCCTAGGATTCTAGAGCCTTGGCACTTTCATCCACCTAGCGCTAAGGTTTGGTTCTTTGCACCAAGTGGATTATCCATGCCCTTCAAAGTAATGAATTCTCAATAATTATTGTATATCATTGCATTGGCTTTGGTCATCCTTCTAAATGACCTACTTGGAAGGGGATTGAGCTGCAAACCCTTCACACCATGAAGAACATAGTACAAATTCAATGGAATTTTGTGGATAAAATTATTTAGACATCTTGAGAAGTCATTAAACATTAGCTTTTCTAGAATGGTTATATATTTCATGATGGTCTTTCCATCAACCATCAAAATATTTGGTGGTCACCCATGTTGCGAGATCAAGTTCATTTGTTGGAAAGGTTGTCTTAGGCACATGCCTTGAGATTTCATAAGAAAGGAATTCAAACCCTATGAGACCTCTTTTGTAGAACCTTAATGAGTCTCTTGACATTGTTGAAGCTAAAGTGAAGCTTCACCTCTCTAATTAGAATTAACTTCTGTTACAATATGTCTCCAACTAGATCAAATATTGCATGTCAAGGTTTAATGAACAATCTAACTTAATTATGAAAGTAAGGTCTTCCCTCAAAATCTAAATTTCAATCAATCATTCTGGAAAATACCAGAAAGAAGAAACCATTAGCTTCTAAAATAACCTTCATATCCTTGTATGACTGCAAGTACAGTGTGTCCAATTCTCAAGAAAAAACAACATAACTCTGAAACCTATCAATTTACAAATCAAAACATGCTCAAATAAATAAGAATATCATCAGCAATAAACTCAAGATTAATAACTAGAATATGACAAGCTTCACTCTTTCTAACAGCTATTAGATTGGGTATGAATATCAACCCTGTTTCAGAAAATTGTGAATATTTTCGCGGATAGTAGCTGTAGCCTCATTAGCTCGAACAGCATCCATAGAAAAAGAAAGACAAAGGACCCCATTGATCCCCTCCAAATCCTGCCATATGTGCCTAGGCCAAAAGACCACCGGAAACAACCAGTAAAAATATGAAGAAAAACTGAATCACCGTAAAACAAACCCATCCAAAAACACAGCACGCAAAAGCAGAGTAAATTTTGAAGAGTTTGCCTTGCATGTACAGGCATGCAAGAGCCGTAGGGCAAAAGAGCAAGCGCAGGAAGGTCTACTGTCACCTTTCCTCAATCCCCCACAGTTTTGTCAAGACGCCTTCGAATGTATTGAATGATTTTATCTTTGACATTCCATGCCTGTAGTGTAATTATTTAATAAATTTGTTGGCACATTTTTCTTTGAGGCCAAAGAAGTTGAACAGATCGATGCTATATTTTAAATTTATAAATTTGTGGTCTCCTGTGCCAACTATTTACATGATGCGGGTAGAAGCTGCTAAGCTCATACGATTCTTCCGAAACTTAATTTATCTTTTCTGGATTTCAAGAAGAAAATTAGTTTGTTCAGATTCCACAATTAGGGACAGATTTTGCCGGCCTATTTATTTGGATCGCGCTAATGGAATTCATTGATGAAGACATAATTTCGTTTTCGTTGTTTATAAATAATTCCTCTCCTACCCTATTATTCATTTACATTTGCATTTTACAAAAAAATAACGAAAGAAAATAGTAATCTGAGAAAGTGACATTGCCAAATGATAAATCATTCATTTGTTCATTAGCGAGACGTGATTCTTGCTCTTCTATTTTCTGTATTTTCTGCTGTCTTATTTCTTTGTCGTGTAAATTTCAAATTGGTATGAGAGGCCAAATAGTATAACCACAAAAAAAATTGCCTTTTAACTGTTCAAACGACCAGCGTCATATTGAGAGATTTTTCTCCACCTTTCCTGTGTCGTTTTCGATGCATGAACAAAAAAGAAAAGGTCTATGGTAATCAGTATTACCTAATCAGGGTCAGTTTACAAATTAAATATTGTAGCACATAATGAAGTGTAAACTATGAATAGGTCATTAGCTATGTCGAAGTCATTTTCTATATGAATATTATTGGCTGACTTGACTTTAATGATCGAGGGGTAAGAATGTAATAGAATGATGGTTCATCATTGAAAAAGATTTGATGTTCGATGAATCTAATATAAAATAAATAAAAATAATATTAAAAGATAAAAATACTTTATACAAAGAAAGAAAGCAAAAAACCATATATTTTTTCTACACTTCCACTAGAAAATATGTTTTACATTCATATTATATTATAAAAGTCAAAAATAAAAACCAAGTAAACTATAATTATTATATTCTACAAATTAAAATAATTATTATTATAATCCACAAAAAAATATTTTACTACACTAAATTTACCTTATCTAATTAAGCATTGCACTTTATACAAAGAAAAAAAACAAAAAAATAGTTATTGTTTCTAATTTCCATTAATATTTAAAGTGTATAAATCATATTATAAAGGCATTGATGGTTGAGAATGTGTTAGCATGATGTAAGACTATTGAAAACATCAAACAAGAGTTTGATGAAACCAATATAAAATAATCAAAGAAATAAAGAAAGAAAAGAATGGAATATTTAACTATATTTCCACTAAAAAATATGCTTCACATTCATATTATAAAGGTAAAAAGAAATTTAAAAAAAAAAACCTAAATTATTAAGTTTTACAAATTAAAAAAACTATTATATTTTAGAAAAAATATTTAAATATAATGAATTAACTTTATCAAAATAATCATTACATTTTATACAAAGAATGAAAGTAAATAATTAAATATTGTTTCTAAATTTCCACTAATACTTACAGTTTATAAATTATATTATAAACATTAGAACAATTAATTGAATGTTTTGAATGTATAATAAATATTATTTAGTTTCAAACATATTATATATATATTTATATATATCATCATCATCATTAATAAGCACTTTTATTACATCTCCTTACACAAAACAAAAATTTATTTTCTTTTTAGTTCAAAACATTTCACAATTTCATTCTACTATAATTTAATGTTAAATACTAAGCTCTATCCATACAAATTCTTAATTAACAAAAAAATCAATGGCATACCCATTGCACACCAAGGTGTCATTACTAGTTTGATACAATATACATTCAATAATCATTCGGTATGTATGTAGATTCTTTATGAACAAGTGTTTACTTATCAATGATTCCAATGGATCTAATTTAATACCCTTTCACTAGTTTTTTTATATGTTTTTATTCCAACTAATCAGATCACAAACAATATAAATATTCCACTACTAAAAAGGCATAACAACTAGGCTATACATAAGATCCCTAGAAAAGAAAACTCAAGTGAGAAATTCATCTCAAGAAATCATTGTAACTTTCTTACATCTAAAGGTTCAACCAAAGTGAAGGAGGTTCCTATACAAGAAGAATAACAGTTGAATCATGGAGAGAAGGTACTAATAGGAAGAGTTGCTAAGCTCTTAGAATAGTCAAGAGTTAGAGGTTTATTCAACTTGTTTGAGAGAGAGCAAATAATAGGTATATTGAGAGCCAATATTTGAGGGAATTGCAAGTTATAGGTCCTAAGTAGCAAGAGAAGCTAGGAAATTAGTAGACTATTACTATAATTCATGAAATTTATAGGTATTTCTTAGGCTACCCTTGAGGAGGATGTGGTGGGTTTGGCTAAACACTTCTCCTCCTAAGGAGTGATAACAAGAGTTGGAATAGAATATATGAAGATTAGAAACTATAATAATAAGAATTTTCTTATATAACAAACATAAGATCATACTTATGATTATTATTTGGTCAAGTTCAAGTTACGATAGTTCATTGAGTCCCACCAAGTGTGCCAAAAATAGTGATGTTCAATCTACACTCTCATGTAAACAAACCTACATCAATATGGGAAGTCTAGAAATGTGGGACATGGTGAGTGCACATAATTGGATGGCCCCACAATGTATTTGATCTAATAACATATGGTATTTTTAGATGCAAAAATTATTTTACAAACCTAACCCCCATGATTGGTCTATTTGTGCTTAATGGGACCACACATTTCCTTTCTAACTAATTATTTTATATTATTGATGGAGTCCACCTCCTCCATTTTTTGGCATTTTCTCCTTGATAGGTACCACATGGTGTGTTCTTGGGAGTTTTCAAGAAATTTTTTAAGAAATATCTCCTCGATTTAGTTTGATTTATCTAATTGTGTTATGCCATATCTCGTCTAATGATTCATGAGGTTTGTGACTATCCTTTTTTTCACTCTTGATAAAGATTAATATTGATAATCATTTTTTGATAGCTAAAACTACCTTGAGGGATTATAAGGAAATTTTAATTAATTTTTTTATTTCAAATAGAGTTTTTTTTTTTGGATAAAAGTGGCTAGGCTACTAAAATTTCATTGAATGAAAAGAAATACATCAATTCAAATAAAACTCAATCCTAATATCAAGAGAGCCTAGAATAAGCGGTTGAAAGTATAAGCATACATCAAAGAAAACCAACCAATAGTAAGCCACCCACCAACCCCTAGTCTAGAAAAACTAGACAAGTATGTTAAACCCACATAACAAAAATGGGAAAAAACATAAACTGATTAATACTCTTCCCCATGAGAATTGGAAGAAGAGCTAGCCTCATAATGTGACTGAGGAAAAAAAGAATCCATAAAAAATGCCTCTACAGATTTGGAAATTGAGGCAGATAATTTCCCTATAGGCAACGATCTTGTAGTAGTATCAAACAAAAAGTGTAAGGCCAAGAATAAATCAATCCCCACAACAAGAATCTCAAGAGGAACTTTATCAACCAAATCATTACAATCCAAAGCAGTCCTGTCATAATCATTGCAAATGATTCTAGACCTAAAAGTAAACAACAAATCTCCACAAAAACCATTAGAAGCCAGCTCAAAATGAGAAATGAAACCACTAATAGGGAAGAGACCAACCCAAAAATTATAATTATCCAAAGCTTTACGGAGTTCCATATCAGAAAGAAGACATGGTTAAACAAATTTTGAAGCAAGGATCATAACCAATTCAGGATCCAACAAAATATCCATGCAAATAGTAAAGAAGCAAGAAAGCACATCATGAAAGAGTGCATTGGGATTTTCCCACAACCAATTAGAGCCCACCACCTTTTTAACATCTTGAAAAATATACGCATCTTCCAAGTAGAAAAATTTGCCCAATTTTCATAACCATAAGGATACGCATCACTAAACTCTTTCCCTTTTGTTTGAAAAAATATTTTGTACCAATCCATGCCAGGAAGAGACCACAAGATAGGAAGATACACAACATATTGATAAATCCATGATACTTAAATATGGAACAAGAACTCTACCCAAAGTAGTCGGCTCAAAAGAGAAGAGAGACAAAGTCGGCTCTCTTCAAACCATCAATTACTAGCCCAACATAAAGATATTACTAACCAAGTCAGCTTGGGAAAAAAAAGAAGTCCCCACACATATAAGAGAAAATCCAAATTGGAATCATGTAAAGAGAAGAGGCACAAGGTAGTGTCACACCAAGGCAATTGAAATGCAAGTGAGTTACAAACTACTCAGTGCTAGCAATTAAAACAACTAAATGTAATTTGAGGGATCATGAAAAGAACCTTGAAATTGAACCAGCAACACATACTTGTAAAATGAAAAGAAGGCCCACTATATTAAGAATTGAATAGAAGCTGAAACTGTGAGAATAAATTTTTGCAAACCAAAACACAACAATATTTGAAAGAGAAGCCCAAACCAATTTCGAAGGAAATACAACAACTCCAGAAAATAGTAGCCAAATGAAGCAAGATACTATGAAAATAAGTTTCTATTTGAGAAGAGGAGGAAGGTCCTTCTCTAAGAATTCTTTAAAATACCAATGCTCATCAATGGCCTTGTTGGCAAGAAAATATGCCACATTGTTAACTTCTCTAAAGCAATGTGAAATTGAATAACTAGTGAACATATTTAATTCAAGACGGACTTTATCCAATAAATATTGTAGTTGCCAGATATGAGACTTTTTATTTGAAATTGCATTGAAAATAACCATGGAATCCCCTTCCAAGAAGATATCTTTCATACCAAGAGATAGAGCCAGATCTAAGCCAAAGTTGAGGATTCTAATTTAGCTTTGTTATTTGTGCCATCAAGTAAAATTTTATAGGCTGCTTTCAATATTTTTGAGTTCGAGTTAGATATGACAACCCCAATGCTAGATTTTCCTGGGTTGCCTCTTGAGGCACCATCAAAGTTTAGTTTGAAGCAATTCTGAGGGGGGTGAAGCCATTTTGCTTCCAACCCAGCTTTACATTTATCTAACTTATTTGTAATGGAGCCATGAAAAGGAAGGGACTTTAACAATGGCCAAGATTTAATGATGAATCTATCCTAGCTTGTAAAAAAATTTAGACTATTAATCTTTTTTAAAATAAATGACTTTGTTGCTTTAGAAATTGCTTTTTCTAATCTAAAAAGCACATCATTAATGGAGGATGGATTACCTCTAAAAAATTTGTTATTTCTTTCTACCCAAATGTCCAAAGGAGTGGAGAGGGGGACACATTCCATAAGCAAGAAAAGAAAGAAGCCCGAAAGACTTGAGGACAAGAAATAAAATGTAAAGAAAGAGAAGGATAGATCAATGAAGACCAGCCCAACTTTTGATATAACCAGTACCAACATTATGTAGCAAAGGGACAATGTAAAAAGAGATGATCTGATGTTTCCATAAAGAAGCCACAAAAGACACAAGGGAAAACTACCATAATACCAAGTCTATCCAATCTCACCCCCGTGAGAACTCTATCTTGATCAACAACCCAAGGAAATGCCCCTACTTTTGAGAGACACGCATCATTCCAAAAAAGGGAAGAGGGAAAAAATGATTTGGTTTGAGAGGATAAAAGAGATTTGTAACCTTCTTTAATAGAATAGTTTCCTAAAGAAGATTTGGTCCATATTAGAACATCTTCCTTATCCATAAAAATGATAGATCTTTTACCCAATTCCTCTGAGAAAGCTAGTTTAAGCGATTGAGGGAAGGGGAGAGACTCAACTGATTTCCACTTAACTGTAGGGATCGAATTAGAGTAATCAATTGAAAAGTAATCTGACACTTTTGAGCCCCAATGTTTCTTAAGGTATGACATTAAGATACCTCAATCCCTAACTTGGGACAAAGAAGGATAACCATTCCAAACATCCTCCTAGAATTTAGCCTTCTTGCCATCATGAACCAACCAAGAAAGATGGGGGAGGATAACTGAGTGGCAAGAAGAGATGAAATTCCAAACAACTAACCCCTTGGGTAAAGAAGTAGCAGTAAAATACACTCCCTTGGATGAAGGTGTAAATATTTGGCTAGCATGATTTTTCCCCATCTTGAGTTTGGAGATTGGCATAATCTCCAAACTAATCTAGCTCCTAGAGCCAAATTCTAATTCTTTAATCCTTTTATACCAACCCCACCCATCTCTTTAGGCAAGAAAACCCTATCCTAGGCAATAAGTGGGATCATTGCCTTTCCTCCAACATTATCATTCCATAGAAAAGAGCGAAGGATAGATTTTAAATGATTTAATGTTGACATAGGAGCTTTGAGAATTGGAAACAAATAAATAAGAATTGCATTGAGAAATGATTTAATCATCTGAATTTTACTAGAGAAAGAAAGCCACTTATGTTTCCAAGAAAGAATCCTACTTGAAATTGACGAAATTTCTTTATCCCAAAAAGAAGGAAGATCTTTCCCAATAAAGAAAGGGATGCTCAGATAAGAACAAGGTAATGTACCAATCTCAAGACCCCAAAAAAATTTTAGTTTTGATTCAATAAAACTAGGCACATTTAAGAGAAATAATTTTGATTTTGCTGGATTAATTAACTTCCCTAATGCCTCAAAATAATCCAAGATGATGCTTTTGATTACTTTAGCTTCAGGAATTGAAGTATGCCCCAACAAAAGAGTGTCATATGTAAAGAGACCATGTGTTTGTTTGTCCTGAAGATTGGGCAATCTAATACCTTTCCATAGGTTTTTTTGAGAGGCATATTTTATTGCTCTACTTAGACTTTTTGCCATAAGAATGAACAGAAAAGGGGAAAGGGGATCCCCTTGTCTCACCCCTCTAGAGGAGAAAAAAATAGAAGGGGAGCCATTGATCAAAATTGAAAATCTTGCAGAAGAAATGCAAGAATAAATCCATTTTGTCCATTTTATAGAAAAACCAAATTTGCAAAGGACTGCAAGAAGGAAATCCCAATTGACCCTATCATAGGCCTTCATCATATACAGTTTCAAAATCATTGTTGGGTATTTTTGTTGCTTAATGGAATGTAAGATTTCATGAGAAACTATTGCTCCATCAGTAGTTTCCCTTCCACGAACAAAACCCCCTTGCTCTTCCAAAATGATGTGGGGGATGATTTTAGGAAGATGAATAGAAATTTCCTTTGTAAATATTTTTTATAAGGTATTACAAAGAGAAATTGGTTTGAAGTCAGCAAATGTGGAGGGAGATTCCACCTTTGGAATGATGGCAATGAAAGTAGTATTTAGTTCTTTTGGAATAGTTTTATTTTTCCTCGACTCTTCCAGGGCACACAAGACATCTTGACTAATTATATTCCATCACTTTTGAAAAAATAAGGCAGTATAACAATCAGGGCCCAAAGCTTTTCCAGGGTGCATATCAAAAACTGCATGCTTTAATTCCTTTATTTCAAATAGAGTTATGATTCAAAAAAAAAAAATTCCTCCCCATGGGTACCTTTTAGCATCTAATTCTTCATTTGTAGTACCTAAGACAAGACATCTAGCTACCTAATATATGATACACAATAAAGAAGGTCAAAACTAATTATTGACTAATTAGTACTTGTATTAGAGGCATCTCAACCACTAATATGGGCACTTATGTCTACTACCTTACCTTGATCAATTTCTATGTGGCTTATAATAAAGTCATTCCTCTAATAGTAATCGATTTTAGAATTTTAATTTTTAATTTATTTTCAGGGACTTCTTTATTATGAGATAGGTATTATATTATAAATATTAGCATACATGCATCCTTTTATTTTAGACCCCATTTTCTACAGATGAGATATGTTAATCCTTTTGTATAAAATTATTTCTAACCCTCTTTCAATTAAATAATAGAACATCTATGCATGCATGGAAAAAATTCTAGTTAGCATGTGTAGTTTATCAATACTATTAGATGCATTATTCTAAGAGGTTGTTATTGTTGAAATTTTGAGTCTTGATTGTGTGTATAAATTTATCTAATGCATATGTGTTTTATTGTTGTTATTTCTATTGATAAAATTGTATTGTGAATTAAAAATATCGATCTTGGTTCTAAGAGAAAATTTATTCAATATGAGACTATTCTTATTTATTTATTTTCTTTCTAACATCCCTTCCCCTATTTCCATTCAAATTAGGCTTAGGTAAAATAGATAAGGACTTAACCTTGTAATCTCATAGATTGATTCATTAGTCAATTCTTAGACCTACAAATCTTTACATACTTGGTGGTCCTATGCATCATATTTGACCTAAGGATATTGATACAATCAATTGATTCCAAATTTAAATGTGTAACTTTAAAAAAAAGTACTTCTACCCTTTTCCACTAGTCATTAGGAGTTGACTTGATAAATATTTGTTTGACTATTCATTATATCATAATTTGAATGCATTCATTTGTGCATTTAAAACACATCAAGAAACAAGAAGTAGCATTTAATTACAAGGAACATTCATTCTATGAGCACTTTAATATGAGCACTAAAAATAACAAATCTATATTTGACATTTACTTAGGCCATTGCATGCTTTAGTTTGTTTTCTTCTATAATTTCCCAATATCATAAAGCTAGTCTTTCAAATGGATTGACTAATGAGACCTTAATTCTTGCGATCAAGTAGCTTCCCTAAGTTATTTTAACATACTACTATTTGTTAAACATTAGCAAACAATAGATATCATTGAAGACCAAGTCATAAAAGTTTGTATTTTCTCAAATCAATACCACGTCTTATAGGTCATTTATGTAGTTTGCAAGATGAACTTTAAGAAGATTATTGGTCTATTATAATTCCAAGATAATAAACACAAAAAAAATATTAATTTTTAAACATTGACAAATCATGTATTTGCATCATTACCATTCATGATCCATTGTCATTTCCATAACTAAATGCACTTACCGAGTCACATCTAGTTTCTAAAACTAATACTTCTATTTATCAATAATCAAAATTTCTTTATTTAAATAAATATTAATATGTCAAAAAATAATATGCTTCATAATTTTAGAACTCTTTTATAATTTTGATGAATGTGTATCATATATTACTTTCTACAGAGATTAAAAATGCACATCCACACAAAAGATGATAACATAAAAATCACATCCCTGAATTCAAACAAGAGAAAATTTAAATTAAAAAAATCCAAAAAGATAAAAGACAAAACCCCTAAATCACGAGCTGAAGCACCAATAAAAAGTGGAACCAAAGCCGAACCACACCCTTTTGTTTTTCTTTATTCAGCAAGGAACCGTAGCACAAATAAAGAGAGACGGCCAAAGATACATGGAATAAGTCAAAAGATTATTATTATTGTAGGTATGCCTGCATACAAGTTCTAACCACTTGTTTGTCCTCACTGCAATCTTCCCGCTCACGCGTTTTTCTGATCACCTGTCCTACCTTATAATCTCCGCCTTGCTTCAACCCCCACTCTCTGCTCGGCCCTAAACGTGGTCATCTGCTTATTTCTTCTGCAAGCCGAAAAGAAAGTTGAAGAGATCATTCTAATTGATACGCGATTCGGAGAAGAGCATCATATATTTGTGGAGAGAATTTCAAGTCGGAAAGCATTTCGAATACCAATTTTCAAGGTAAAATGCTGTGACATCCTCCATGATTAGTAAATGGTGAAAATATTTCCGCAGTTCAAGTTCAATCTGTTTATATTTACAAGAAAGAAGATGTAGTAGGTTATACAGTTAGGGTATCGCCATTGAAGTTAGGGTTTATCATTTTCAGAATCCTATTGAAAGGCGATTGGAGTTATAAAAGATTTGACTAGTTATATATGCGATCTCTTTTTTTTTTTGTTTGATGGATAATTTTAGATTGATATAATCTAGTATTTTAGAATAACACTAGCATCTACTTTCAGAATCAGAATTTTATGTATTACAGACAATGAAAAGGAAAAGGAAAACATCAGGAAACAATTAATCATCTATAACATTTTACTATTAAAATATAAAACTATACGATTGTGCTCAAGTATACATCTGAAAACATTTCCTGTAGAAAACCCCCAATTTAGACAAATAAATTTTGAAATCAACGGTATATAAGAAAGTTACAGTTAGGTTTAAACCAGTTAACTCGTCTATAATCACTACTGCTGACTTCTTATTAATAAGCAGCTCTCAATCCATTTTTACAATTTAGTACTTTTCTAAAATCTTTCTTTAAATGCTATAAATTAATCAGAAAAGTTAAAACAGTATTTAATCAGAAACGATAAATCTTTTAACGCTTGCAATATTTTTCTTATAAACATATATTCTCATAACTATGTTATGGTGTTCGTCTTACATAGTGATAAAGAGTGTGACGTGGTTTACTGAGAGGCACTCAACAGGTTACAGCTCCAAAAAGAGAATTGTTGCAACCTTAAATTTTTGTTTATAACTAATAAAAGAAAATTGGCTTTTGCAAGAATTTCAAAAGGAAAATACCTACTCGCATAGTAGGGGGAGCAAAACTGAACCGACCCGGCTAAATCTGTCTCTAAAAACATATTTCTTGTTAGATTATTGATCAAATCAGATTCATTCCCAACGTTGCTGGTTCTTTCACTCAAATTCCCAACAAACTTTATTCACTCAAAGTCTTTGTAACACTAATCTAAATTCAGTGTTATGGTTTCTTCAACTTATTGTTTTACCTTCTCAAACTCATTTTATTCTTTCCTAAACCATATCCAAGGCTTTCTAATCATGTGAACCCTTTTTGTGCTAAATTGTTTCCTTCCTAAATTAAACACTTGTCATTAAATTCTGCTAACACACTCATCTCTATCTAGGTACGAGTATGTAAAAAAATTAACCCTTAGACTATAAGATAACTGTACAATAATCATTTTTCACTATTTTATTGTTAATCTATTACAAGGTTACAGGTCTGATACAAAGGGACAATTAAAAAAAAGAGTAGCTAAAGAAAGAACTTAAATTTTATAATTAAATGCTTTTTCTATTTGATCTTTTTGTTATCAATGCTGGATTGGGATTCTAGATGTTATGGCACAGTCTAATGAATCTATAATCTTATTACTATCTTATATAAAATAATATATTTATATTTTATTTTATTAGATATAATATTGAGATATTATTAGATAATTTTTTTCTTAGGACATAAATTCATAATGAACTATTTAATTTTCAAAAAATAATATATTTATATTTTATTTTATTAGATATAATATTGAGATACTATTAGATAAAATTTCTCTTAATACATAAATTTATAATTAACATTTAATATTTAAAAAGTTAAATAGATGTATTTTACATATTAAAATTGAATCTTGATGTAAATTTGCTTGCTTCTTCAATTAAAAGAAAAATAATAACAATAATATTAAAATTGAAGAACAATTTTATTAACCTTCCTTTTTAAGTATTAAGATAAAAGATGATGGGTTGTCTTAAAGGTATGGGAAGTCAAATGAAATTAAAAATAAAAGTGTAATATAATTGTTTTGTTTTAATTTTTTTGAATGTTTTGGAAAAAAAATATTATGATATTTTATGGACAGTTTAAAAATAAATTTGTTTCTTAAGTGAGATTAATGATAAAGGTGAGTGTAATTCATAAAGGAGATATATTTTTGTTTCAAAAGAAGGTTATAGTAGATATACCTTGTTAGAATTTATATAAAATAAATGGAAAAAAAATATTGTTTCTCAAACATTTATTAAATTGATATTTTCTTAACAATGACTTAAAAATAAAACATTTTTGTTATTTTATAATTTTCAAACATTTTTACCAAGATTTTATGGGTAGTTAGTGGATATAGAAACTTTGGAGGTTGTGTTGTATTGATAAAGTTCTAGTTTCTTGAAATATTCAGATTTTGAGGAAATTAAAGTTGGGTCATTTGGTTGGCTCTCCTTTTTTTAGTTTTAAGATCAAACCTTGTGATAAGGTGAATAGAGTAGTACTCTTTTTTTTTTTCAAAATTAACATCTTTTCTAGCACAATTGAAGTGATGTGGAGATTATTGGAGTTGGGTGACATAATGTTGGATCAATTTACCTCTTTTTTATTTTTTACTTTTTAAGATTTGGTACTAATAATCAAATGAAGGATTGTGCCATCTTTTTGGATAGAGAGAAATATTTGAAGAAAAAATCTATAGCATGGATTCTAACATTTTGGTCTCCCTTCTTAATAATGGAAAATCTCTTAAATCTTTTTATAATTTTTCATATGTTGTGAAGAATATTATTTTCCTTTCAAGAAAATTTCATTCCATTTCTTTTATTCATTTACGTAGATAATGGAATGTTGAACATGTAGACAATTTAGTCACATGAGTCTATAATAATTACATTTAGAATTTCATAGATTGGAAGTTCTTGTATTTTTTTCAATCTTCATAATTGTTTTAGCTCCTTTACAATGATTTTTTTTATTAATCTAGTATTTTTTCATTAGGGTATTGGGTTTCATTGGTTCCATTGATTACTTTGTTTCCTCGAGGAGATGGGTTTGTAGGAAAAGTCTTTGAATTTTTATCCTTTAGATTCAAGTATTTATTATTGTTTAATATTTTAATTATAAGATTTTAAAATAATATTTTTTATTTATATCTTTGTTTTATATTTTTATCTCGTATATATAATATTTTCTAGATTCATGATTAATATATTTATCATTTTTTATCAAAAAAAATATATATATTTAAAAAAATTATAGAATGATAGTATGAAGAAAATTCTAAATATTCAAAGGGATTATGAGAAATGTAATTCAAAATTTTTAATTTTAAAAATGCATACATATTAAAACATGTTTTTAAAAATTATATATGAAATAAAAAAGAAGATTTTGTGAGAGCATATGAAAAAATGCATAAACCAAGATAATCGAATTGAGAAATCAAGTACAAGAAATACAATGTATTGAAAATGAATATTTAGCTTTACAACAGATAAGTTATTTATAGGTGAAGCTTGAGACAAAGTCTACAACAAGACTCCACAAGAATAGGAAAGGTGGCAGATGAGAACCGATGAGACTAGCTCAATAGTTCAACCTCCCTTCTATGTAGCAACGATGTGTCAAAAATGAGTTGACACATCGACTAGTGACTCACCTAAGGAGACTTAGTCTTTCCACATGTGAGGAAAGCTACTAACTATGATTATGTTAGGATAACTCATGTTGAGTTATACACCAACACCCCCCCTTAAGCATAGCTTAGGTATGTTTATGAAACATGAGTCCTGAATGTGTGCCATTTTAGGTACTCATTTATAAAATATCTCTCAAAAACCAAAGAAAGAAAGAAAACCCTGTGGGAAAAAAATTTCCTCCAAAAGAGAAAATAAAGAAAGGACTTTAGATGGCCCCTCCCGAGGATGATGATGTCGATGTAGACTATACGCCAAGAAGAGCTCATAGATGAATGAACTTTCTTTCTGTAAAGGGTTTGGTAAAGATGTCAGCAACTTGTTATGAAGACTAGCAAAATACTAGGTTGATGATCTGTTCATGGATAAGCTCATGAATATAATGCATATGAATCTCAATATGTTTGGTTCGTTGATGTTGAATTGGATTCTTGTATATTTGGATACTACTCTGATACCATGTGAGAGCATATGAAAAATATGCATAAACCAAGATCGCCGAATTGAGAAATCAAGTACAAGAAATGCAATGTATTGAAAACCAAATTTTTAGCTTTACAACCAATAAGGTATTTATAGGTGAAGCTTGAGACAGAGTCTACAACAAGACTCCACAAGAATAGGAAAGGTGGTGGATGAGAACCCATGAGACTAGCTCAATAGTTCAACCTCCCTTCTATGTAGCAGCGATGTGTCAAAAATGAGTTGACACATCGACTAGTGACTCACCTAAGGAGACTCAGTCTTTCCACATGTGAGGAAAGCTGCTAACTATGATTATGTTAGGATAACTCATGTTGAGTTATACACCAAAATTTTTTAATAAATATAACATATTTTAAATATTGAAAATATAAATATTTAAATAATATTTTCAATTGACTTATGTAAATAGGACCATATATATAATAATTAAAACAATAAATTTGCATATTGTATTTCAAACATCAAAGGGAACTAGTCTCATAATCCATAAACATTATATATAACTACCATAGTTTGAACAATATTGAGTGCATACTTGGTATGATATTCTCTATTATCATTATTGAACATTTAGGTATGAGTAATGTTTGATATATAATGGTGTGAATTTGATTTTTTTGAAATGTAATGGTAAATATAGAAGTGTAGAATATAATAAGAATATGTAATTTAAGTATTATTTGATCTTATTTTTATTTATGTTTAATGATCAATTTAGGATTATTTATTTTCTATTCAATTATACAATTTGCACAAACAAAATTTTAACTTCTAAAATTCAAATTCAAAGTTGGAGAAGACCTAATATTTCCCTCTAGTTTTTATGTGCTAAATCAAAACCCTAATTCATTTCAAATCATTACACATTGTCTAATACCTAGATATCAAAAACATTCATTCACATAATTAGAGCATCATTATTGCATTACCTTATCAAAAAGTCATTAAATTAATATTTTAAAAGTTTTAACCCAAACAAATTAAGTTCTTATCTAACAAATTCTTCAAAAGTATTTTTAAATAATGTCAATTAATTAAAATAGATCAAAAAGATTAAGCAAATTGAATATCTAATATCAAAATTTAACATAGATGAAATATGTACACCAAAATTTAGATATAAAAACGGAGATTAAATCTATAATTACACATATCATTTTCATAATTATAAAATGATCTAAATTAATATATAATAAATTTTCACACTCCAAAATAATCATCTCATTAATTCTAACTTTTCTAGGTACATGAATCCCCAACAAACATCTATTACTATATACCTAAATAAATACTATTTCATTGCATTACCCAAGGGGCCAACATTGTGCAGGGTCCAATAGTTGTGCAGTCAATTGTGATTATAACACCCAATCTTACCACATATTTATACTATATATTGTAAATAAATAGTCCAAATGTTGATCAAAAGTGGACCCACTTGGTTATTTTTTTATTTACATTTGAACTATTTATTTGCAATATATAGTATAAATATGTGGTAAGATTGGGTGTTATGATCACAATTGACTGCACAACTATTGGACCCTGCGCAACTGTTGGCCCCTTTCCCCTAAACAGATAAGAGGCCAGTCCACATTTCAAAAAAAAACTGAAGGTTCTACCATATTACAGTCAATGGCTACATCTTGACAAAGTTAGCCTGCATGACTATAGACCCCTCTCCCCTATTTACAATTATTTTAAATAGAACCTTAAATGCTTTATTAATAAAAACAATATTTTTTGGTATGTTAATAATTAAACATACTCTAATACCATATGATATATGTAAAAATACAGATTTTATTTATTACGTTATTAAAAATACAGATTCTATTTATTATGTTATTAGTCATCTTAAGTCGTCGTTCATATACTTACACCAATTTGGAGACCTTTAACAAAACATAGTTGCTGCTATTACAGTTATGGCATGTGAAAATTCGTTGTCCATCTCACCAGGAAAAAGAAAGGCAGGAAATAAAGATGTGAGTGTAGAAGCAGCAGAAGTGCCTTTAAAGTCGGCAAGAGAAATCCCTTGTGCATTGGCAACCATTGCAACATGTAAGAGAAAAAGCCCTAATGACACAGAAGAAAGAAGCAAGCTTCATCTTCTGGAAGAAGAAGAATGCCCCACCACTCCCAAGTCGGAGAAACACAAGATACCTGTAATGACTTGCTGCCCTCCTGCACCATTCAAACCCAGATTAACTTCCAGAAAGAGAAAGCCTGCAATACCTCCAGGAACCCTCTATATTCCTTTTGATTTTCCCCAGTTGGATTTGTTATTCAGTTCAGAATCAAAGTCCATAGCCCAACATACGAAGAAAAAACAGAAAAAAATAGAGCACTCCATACGGGGAGAATAACCGTGCAGGGAAGATCGAATATATATTAATTATAACTCAGCAGCTACTAAATATTGTTGATGTTATTGATATTATTATAGTTTCAAAAGTTTGCATTTATAGAACAAAATGATTTATAAACTTTATTTTATGGAGCCTATCCCGCAGACTAAATAAAAGTATTCTAAGTACTCTTATTGTTAATCGCCATGCGGCGTATGGGATGGTGAACTATATCTGGTTGTTACGTTCTAATCTCTATGTTGTCCATCATAAACAATGAGAAAGTGCTTCTCCTAGTGAAACTGGATTATACATAATAGTAGAATTCAGCTTGCCCTATTCTCTACTTTCTTTTAATCTGATAAATGTTAGAAATAGTTTCTAGCAAGCATTGAATAGACAAAAGTTGTGAAAAATTGGTGTTATAGAGCATCGGACTGGTGCAGCCTGTAGGATTTTATTTGTTCGTTCAAAATTTTCTTAAGCTCATAATTTTATTAATTTTTCCTATGAATCTTTTAATTTGAATTTTGGTTATGATTTTAGTGATGGAGTAGGCTTCCGCACATTATTAATTATATCATATAGAAATAGAAGAGCTGCTTTTTTTGAATGTTTCAATAAATGAGTTTATAATTTATAGCTTCATTGAAGTTCAACGAATCTTTACAAAAATTTACTTTTGACGTCTAATATTCACACATCCACCACATCTAGTTGACATATTTATAACATATAGATAACTAGTATTTGTATTTAAAGGAGTTTCAAGGATTATACCGATAGAAAATTATATGTATGTGGATGTCATGTACTGCAAATTCTAGTTGTATGTGGCAAAGATTAAATAATTAATAATAAGTGCTAAATAATGGAATGAAATAAACTTAGACAAATATAGATTTTTTCTTAAAGAAATTAAGTATTATCTGATTTTGAAATATTTGCATACAAATTTAAAACATAAAGCAATGCAAATGAAAAAAACAAAGTTGCCATCAAATTGACAAAAAAACATTGCAAATGGAAATAGAATTTTCCCATTCATTTGGAAAATCAATATTTATTCGACTCTTAGGTGATAAGTGTGATTTTGGAGGCTTTTACCATTAAAGGGCAGTTGGTTTACCATTGAACAGTAGCTAAAATTTGTTTTCTGATGACTCAAGAGTGATTTGCAGGCATGAGACTTGTTTCAGGCTTAAATCTCACATTATATGTAGTCTATGGAACAATTATTCATTAATTTTAACAATAAGATGTTAAAATTTATTTGTGAATGTTTAAAGACTGTTGATTTTTTTAATTTAAATTGAAATAATATTATAAAAACAGAAATAAGAATGAAGTGTTCAATTTTATTTAAATATTAAACAGTTTAAGAGCCAAACAATTAATAATTTAATTTCAAACCTTATTTGTGTATAAAGATAATAAGTATTTATACTTTTATTAAAAAAATAAAAATCTGTAACTCTTAACTGTTGAACTGATATTAAAAATAGCTAAAAGGTTTGATTATTAACTACACGGATATTTTACTTTAGACCTTGTAAGGCTCGTATTACAATTTAAAGATTGGGTAGAAAGGATATTTCAGTTGAAAAAAAAGCTTGATATTATTTAATATTTCGTTTTTGCTTTTCTTAAAAGAAAGAGTGTGGCTTAGATTTCTTATATTGGGCAAGACTAAAAAATTATTAGTTTTCAATGGCTGCAATGTTTACAGTTTGAATTGTTTTAGTAATAGGAATATGATTTTCCCTTCTCATTATTAAGAGTGTTGGATAAGCATTGTATGTATTTTATGTGTGATGTTTTAGATAGGATCAACTTAGTTAATTGATATGAAATTGTGAATCAATTTTTGGATTCTATTTTTGAAAATAGATTGGTATTATTTTGGATTTTCATAAAACAGTTACGTTAATCTTTTGCATGATTTTATATAATTTGTATGACTTTTTTTAATGTATTTATTTATCTATATAAATGGTTAAAAGTGAAGTAGGAGAGGTTTACTATTATATTGGAGATCAATTGAATTTTTGAAATAATAATTTTTTTACTCTACTGAATTGTTTACCTAGAAATATTTTATAAGGTGAAAATATTGTATACTCTCTTTCCTTTTTATCATTTTTTCTTTTTTAGACTATAAATTGTGTGTGTACCAATTCTATTGTACAACTTCTTTTTCTCCATAAAAATCTTAAAATTTTCCTTTTATATTTCCATTTATTTGTTTTCAATTATACATGACAAATTATATATAATTGATATTGTGTAAGATGACTATGAATTGTACATTGACTCCATGTTATTTTTTTATAATTTGTTTCATACTTTTCTTGTTCATAATCACAATTACTTTATGACCTTCTTATGGAAATATATTTCACTAAACAAGTTATATTTGAGAACCACAATGACAAATTACACGTTAGTTATATCTTTATACAAAAATATTAGCATGTAGTTAATGTGTCTTATGTAAACATTTATTTGATATGATCCAAACATATAATAATGAAAATAATATAATGTATATAATATAGATCTCGCACAACACAAGAGATGTTTTTTGGGCTAATATGCCCTAGTATCCAATATATGCAGAAATATAGTAAACCCTTGAGGTACAGTAACACCATACAATACTCCTTATGGAAGAAGCCACTTAACACTATATCTCCAAGAGATCCCAAATACAATATCATAGTTCACGCATACCTTACAATGATAATCACCTCCTTTATATAGACCTCCTCATAAAAATACAATGGAGGAGTAATACTAATGATGGCCTACTTAACTCTTGATATAAATTAGATAATTTATTCACATGACTCAATATAGCTATCTTAAGGGATGTGTGCCACATGTTGGCATCTCCATCCACCTAAATACATTATACTATCATATCCCTAGGTACATAACATGGCATCCCTTCTTTTACCAATGGAACTATCTCGCCCTGCCCATAATTTGAATGTCCCTATTCTAGGTACCTCCCGCCCTACCTAGATTTTGAGCTGTGTTTTGGGAGTCTCCTACTCAATGGTGCAACCATTGTCTCCTATTTGAACTCTCCTGCTACTACGCTTGTCTCTTCAATGGTTGTGGATGGGGATTTGGAGTTACTTCCTATTGGTGTGGGACCTTCATCTATCTCCATGCCTCTGGTTGATGTGGCAGAGAATAATGTTGGTTTTGGGGTTGTTGCAGTGGATGTGGATGCCCCTTTCCCTAATGGAGATGTGGTTGTGGGATTGGTTCGGGCTTCCTCGAACTCTACTGAGGGGCTGGGTGTTTGTCCTCAACCTTCTTTTGTTGATGTTGTGAATTCTAAGAGGCCCAGGTAGGGCTCAGTGCATCCCCTGTAGTGTGTAGACTATGCTCTATTGTCTCTCTTAGTAAGGAAGTTGCTAAAAATATTGCTTTTTACTCTAAGAATTCTCTTATTTGTAGATTTTTCTGTTTGCGGCCTTCTCTCCCTAATTTGCACCTTTGGATCACCAACCATTGGTCTCCTCTAGTTGATGGTTCGATGGAGATTTACCCTTCTGCAAAGGGTTTTTTTGTTATGGGTTTTAGCTCTCCTAAAGATAGACAGACTATTTTAGACTATGGTTTGTGGATTTGGGACTCTCATCCCCTCTCCATTAGACCTTTGGTTTATTTTTTTAATCCTTTGAATGAACCCTTAGATGTTATGCCTATTTGGGTAAGATTTCCTTATCTTCCCTTATAGTTTTGGTGCTCCTCTGCCTATGAGGGCATTGGTAATGCTATTGGTAGATTCTTGAGAGTGGGTAAAGCTTCCAAGAATTTTACTCATACCTCCTTTGCTAGGATCTTGGTGGAGGTTGATCTTTCGAAGGCTCTACCTGGTGAGGTAGTTTTGCAGGTTAATGATTGGTCATGATCTCAGATAGTTGATTACGAGGGTCTTCCATTTTTTTGCAGACTCTATTTTGTTGTTGGTCATTTGTCCCATGATTGTTCTCATGCCTCCCACACTATTTTCTCTTCTACCTAGTGGAAGAACTCACTCTGTGAGTACTTAATAGTGCACCCTATTGCTAATTCTACTTCTTCTAATGAAGACTCAAGGCCTCCTTCTCCTTTTGTGAGGAAAAATAATATTAACAATACTATTGTTTCCCATGCAAACTCTCCCTCGTAGGTTCTTTCTACTTCACATGAATCAGTTATGGTGGATACTGCTCCTCCTATGGATACTGCGGTGCGATCTCTAGTTATGGTTGTTCCCAATGTTGTTAGTACTACTTCTCTTTTTGCCCCTATTTTGGAAAATTATGTCATAAATCTTATGGTTTGAGGCTTGGTCTTAGATGCTTCACCTGAAGTATCAGTTGTTCCTCTTGTCTACTACTTTGGAGGGGAGTCTTCTCCCTCTAATCAAAATTTCTCAATTTTAGTTTTCGATTCTCCTTGGAAAATGGTTCACAAAAAGAAGAAGCATTTTTCTAAGAAGGTTACAGTTTCATTTAACTCACCCTCTAAGGCTTTGCTTGGTTCAAGCTTTGTTCCTTAAACAGTTTATCATAGTTTGTTATTTCTCTTTGATTGGATGTGTTGGTCCAGTCTATTTTGCTAAGTTGTTTGGCTCTATTTTTTCATTTTGTTAGGGTTAGAGCCCTTACCTGCTTATCTAATAAAAAACATGGCATCCCTTCTTGACATGTTTCATACCCAAAACATGAGAAGAATCCAAATAGTATGATTATTGAAAGTTATTACAAATATGATGCCATGACCAATCATCCAACCATCCATAGTTGATCCTTGTGTATTTTTCTTGACAATTCCTAGATCTCATCCTTGACCCATATTTCGTTTCTCCCATTTGATTTAATTCCTTATCATAGTAAGTCCTCCTTTGCTTCCATGAGTAGCAATTACTTCTATCATACCACTAATTGTTGTAATTGTTCTTTTGATTCCATGTAGGTCTATAGTAATTTCCTTATCGATTTCATAAATTATAATGTATCCATGATAATTTCTTCCATGATTCTTAGCTCTCACAATGATGTGGATGCCAACATAGTACACCCTTTGCTATTATTAGAACCTTCCTTGATTCTTTACCATTTCCTACTACTTGCTTTAGTGATTCCTTAGTATAATTATTTCTATTCATTTTTCTCAACATCTTTATCCTCTTTATTTTCCTTTAATTCATTGTTACAATCTTCATGAGAGTCTTGAATTTTCTCTTCCTTGACTTTCCTTTGGACTTCTTTATGTGTAATATCCTAGGTAATATAGTTTTTTCCCTTATATACCAAAGCTTCATAAAAATTTTTTGCATATTCATATTTATTGTTCCCAAAGATTCTAATTGTGAGTTTAAAAATCCTTAAAGCTCCCTCTGGCTTGATATTGTTGGTTTTGCATCGGCCCTAGCTCGTGCTTCATATGTTTGCATATTTCCAAGCTCCTTTTTGTAGCACCTTCATCCGCTTGCACCATGTGTCAGTCGTGCACACCTTTGAAATTTTTCTTTCCTTGCTTCTCCTATGAGCTCCACCCTTTTGCCATGTTTCTACAATGTGTGCCTTTGAGGATTCTCTCTCCTCTTTTTTTTCTTTGACCACCACCTATGTGCCACATCACATCATTTCGTGGGTACCTTTTTGGCGGACCCCACAGTAAACGCTTGAAGCAAAAACTATGCCACATGCCATCTCTGTGGGGACTTCAATCTCAAAGGGAGGAAGAAAGAATGAGAGGCCCTGCCTCCATGCCACGTGTCCTAACCGGTTCTTCAGATGGTTAGGCACATGTCTTCAGGAAATTTTTGTTGCTTTCACTTTTAGACTGCATTCATCATTTTCAAGACGGTGTGCTTGGTTCAAAGGAACAAAATGCCATTTTAGTTAGAAGGAATCATTGCGACAAATGGCACGTCTCATGCTAGGGGAATCTTTTATGTTATTGGCTTTCAAGAAGTTGAAAGATCTATATATGCTGCTTTGACTCTCTGAAAAAGGGTTGTAAAATACATAGAAAAAATGTTGAAAGACTGCAGGCCTTTGTATTTTTTTTAATTATTGTATTAAGACTCACAGAATGTGCCAATGGGTGCTGCCACAATAGTTTGTCTCACTTTTGGGACATGCTAATTTTTTCCTAAAATCACTTTTTTTAGAAGAAATAATGATTTTAGCCTTGAGATATTCCATCTAAAGGGTTTTAATTAAAGAGGGATAGATAAGACCCCCTTATATCAAACCCCCTTGGATAGAACCCCTCTAGTATTAAATCATACCCACAATGGAGTCTCCTTCACACCTATCAAAGTTTTGGAAAAAATCATATTTACTTTACCTTTTGAGGGATTAAATAACCTCATTTAGAAATGATCTTTTGCAAGATTGTAGCCCTTGAAATAAGATTTCCAACAAGTATAGTTTTGATATGTTTTCATTTTATCTTGTATTTAATTTTCATTTTTTACTGAACATAGGTTTTTCTCCAAACATCAAGCTCTTCATTCGACGAAGGTGGAGAAGTTGTAAAACATTGTAAAAAAAATTCAAAATCTACCATTTCTCTAGGTATTGATGTCCTTGTTTCACTAATAAAAGAAAAAATATATTTTGATATATACACAGCAAGTTAGGTTGTATGACACACATGCATTTCCAAATTATAGTTACAGTGACTTTAAAAATTAATTAAAAAATAAATATATAACACGAAATTATGAAAAATAATCCATTCCCTAGATATTGATGATGACAATCTATATTCCAAAAATTAGAATTTTATCCTTTATATAAAAAAAGTTATGCTGTACGACATAAACATTACTTTATGAAAATGTTGTTTTTTCTATTTAAAAATAGTTATTAAAGGAGATAATGAAAGAGTCATGATTTATTTAAAAATAAAAATAAAAATATATATTTAGAATCTACACACAAATTTCCACAAATCACTAGTTCACATCATCTTCAAATTCTTAATGGTTTAGCTACTATAGGTCTCAGAAGATGAAGATTCAGTTAAAAATATTGATGTAAATGTCCATCTTGAGCAAAAAGTGAGATACAGTATTGTGATTTCACCCCAATTTTTTCAACCTCTCAATTTCTTATTTAATTGATAAGACATTATATTGTACTACTATTTGTTGTACTAAGTATTTTATCTGCAAGACTTCTACAATTTCAATATAAATTTGTTGATTCAGATCATGTCTTGAAATCTTCTTGTTTAGTGAATGTATATGGAAATCATATTATGTTATTTGATGGACTTCTTAGGATTTTCATCTATGCCTTCTATTATTTTTGGACATGCAGATTGTTGAACGAGCCCTCAAATCTCATCCAAAAAGAAGATTTATTGTTCCTATATACTTAAACCTTAGCGCATCACCTTAGATTAGATTTTATTTTTATATATCTACTTCATTTTCCCATTTCACCCCTCAATACATGGAAGAGTCAGCTTCTTTAAAACCCAGAGGTTACTCAATTTAGTGCAATTGATCCCTCCATTAACTGAGTTTCCCATAAGGCTATGTGCCTAGTAATTTTAGGCATCAACAGTTAGTTTTTTGCACACCCAGTGGGACTTTGTTTGAATGTATCTAGATTTAAAGTTGGTGTATGAGCCATAGACCTATTACTAGATCCCAGACAGCAAATAACCCTAGCTTGCTAGTACCACCGCTGGTAACAGTACAAGCAAGAGCCTATCCAGTGAACATCTTGACGCCTCCTTCAACCCCATTACCAATGGCTAATAGAAATTTTATTGCATGGGATGCTAGAATCCCTCTCATAGCACCAGTAGCACCAGTTGTTTAGGCTCCTATCCCAACATCTGCTTTAAAATCTTTACCAAAATTCATCAGGGAATTCTCAAAAACACCATCCAATCATCTCTAAGATGTGGTGGACGTGTGTTTGGTGCATGGTGTAGTTGATCAAAATGTAGCATTAAGATTTCTTGCAGCCTCTTTCAAAGGAAAGGCATTAGATTGGTACCGCACTCTAGAGGCTAATACTATCAGTACTTGGAATCAGCTTAGAGATCCTTTTTACAAGCATTTTTCAAACAATGGAGATCGATCTTCACTATTGCATCAGCTGGTGACCATAAAGTGGGCCCCTCGGGTTTCACGTGACTTGGTAAAGGATCCAAACCGTTATCCACCCGCCTATCAATTGGCATTCATCTTCCATATAAAATCTCTCAATGCTGATATTTCGGTGATGATCTAGTCCCTTAGTGGGAACACTTTTCTAGATGTGTATAACATTGTTGTAAAGGAAAAGAATAATTTGATCAATACTAGAAAGTTACCACCTCAGCCCACTATGCCTATATTTGCACAGTTGTTAGCCCTTTCCCAAGAGATATCTTCTACCAGTGTGTTTTCTCCTCCCCAATCTATGTACACATATCTGAGCATACTGCAGAATGTTGCTTATGCATCTAATCCTTCAAAGGACAAGATGAGCGACATCAAGGAGTTGTTGCGTAACTTCTCAAATGAAATGACTAGTATCAAGCAGCAATAGTCCATGCCTCTGAAGCAAGCTTACCAAAACTACCAAGGCGAAAGATCTTCCTACCAGCAAAATTAGTTCCAAGGAGGTACATGCACAAATCCACAAACTCAAAAAAATAATGAGATAGTGTTGGTGCCTGCTCCACTATAAAAAATTCACCCAAGTTTGAATAGAGAGATGGTAGCGGGGTAAAATAATCTTGCTAATGATACCAACCCTTGGTACTTCCCCTGCAACGAAGAACATATGCCCCAAAATTGTCCATGTGGCAATTTACAACAAAGAGTGGCAGAACAATGTAGTCAAGGTGTTGCACTAGACTTAAGAGGTTATACATATTCCTCTTTGTAGATGGAAAATGTGGTACTCAATGCTCAAATGCAAGGAATGTTCTTGGAGAAAGAAATAGATATAACTCTCGATCACACGTTCTTCTCATGGATGGCAGAAGAAGAGGAGGTGTTTGAAAATGATGTTTTTACATCAAAGGTCCTACAAGTACAATTAGAGTACAACACTCACTCAAAGAGGAGATTCACATGTGAACCAATTGCTCATCAACCCAAAAGTGTTCCTGACCAAGCTCCTAGTACCTCCACAATTGTATAGAAACCTCAACCATGCAAGGAGATTGTTCTAATAAGGTCTAAGTAGCTGAAGTATTTGAATTCACCACCATTAATGTGGTGGAACAATTGAAGAAATCCTCTGCTAATGTATCTCTTTGGGATATCGTAGCTATTCTGAAGCAAAAGTTTTTGTTACAGAAGGCCCTAAGGGAAGATGCAAGCATAGAGCCAACAAAGCAACCATCCAACGGAAAGGCTATAAATGCAACATCTTAGACCAAAGTCCTCACAAACCATGGAGAGGAAGCCTCTACCAAAAGTAGAGGTAAGCCTAAACCAAAACCCTTCTTCTTGAGTCTTATTGTGGGTAAGAAATTTTTGCATAATTCTATGATTGATTCTGGTACTAACACCATAGTAATGCCTAAGAAAATAGCAGAAGCCTTAGGACTTAGCTATGAACCTTTAAATAGAGGGGTTATGTAGCTTGATGGGAATAAAGTTGAAACTATAGGTGTCATCAGAGACCTCCCCTTGACTCTTTTATCTTTCCCTAGTATCACAGTCCCATAAGATGCCATGATCATTGGCGTCCCTCCCATGTTCAGTCATTGCTTATCCCGAGAGTTCACTACCAAGATAGGAAAGTATCTTTCCCTAGATTGGTCACACATAATTCTTAGGACCAAGCATGGAGCTAAGATGAAGATAGTGTCTGAACCTTTGCATTCAAAACATGTAGTAGATGAAGCCATGATAAATTTTGAGGCTACTCATACCTCTATCACCAAAGATGAGATGTATTGTACTAAGTTACTAGAGGATGAGAAGGTGACCGAAGACCAGACTGATGAAGAAGAGGTCTAAGCCTTGTGGAGTGGATAGGTGTTAAATAAATAATGGTGTTCAAAGACTTTGAGCTAATAGTCAATCAAGTTCAAGGTATCTCCACAACAAAGAATGTCTACATGCGATCTTATAGACATAGAGTCTAGGACTTGATTGAAAGCTTTGAATATTTCAATATCTAGATGGTGCCGAAAGAGTAGAATGTAGTTGTTGATCACATGGTGATGATAGGATCTCAATTCAATCATGTTCCTAACTTAATTGAGAACACAGAGAATGTGCAAGTAATTGTCTGACCCACAATCCTAGACAATGACAAGTGCTGGAAAGTATTTGAAAGTGATAAAAAAATTGCCTCATTTATTCAACACTCCAGAGAGTTTGTCGATCAGCTCCAACCAAAAATTGCAGAAGCTTATGAAGGGAAAATTATTTAGTTGAGGTCCAACATGCTTTTGAAAGGACATGTCACTCTCAAAAATAAATTCAATTATAATGATGCAAGAAATGACAAGAGGAAGTTTGTAGAGGACAAAGGCGACTATGCAGATCTTCAGGTCGAAGAGTGAAGGATACTTAAGGTTGAGAAAGATGTTCTTCAACATGATAAAGACAAGCTCATGCATTTTTATGAAAAATATAAAGGAGCAGTAGCTTGGTCATATGATGACCTCAAGGGATATGATCTTGAAGTCATCCAACATACCATAGAACTAATAGGAGCAAAACATGTCTTGCATAAGCAAAGGCTAGTAAACCCAAAGATTGAGGTCCTAATGGAACAAGAGCTGAGGAAGCTAATCCACTCCTGGATTGTCTTCTCAATCAAACATAGTACATGGGTGTCCAATCTAGTTTTGGTTTGAAAAAAAATGGGTGCATCCGCCTTTGTGTCAATTTTCAGGATCTAAATAGAGCATCCCTGAAGGACCACTACCCATTTCCTTCCATGGAATCAATTTTGAAAATAGTGGATGGATCAGAAATGTTTTCTTTGCTGGACGAATTTTCTAGATACAACGAGATCTAGGTCAAAGAAGAGGACCGACACAAAACAATGTTCACTATTAAGTGGGGAACGTTTTCCTATGAAAAAATTCCCTCTGGCCTCTCAAATAAGGGAGCCACCTTTTAGTGAGAAATGGACATTTCCTTTAGAGAACTAATCAATAAGATCATCTTGATCTACTTGGATGATCTTAATATATTCTCTAAATCAAAAGATGATCATTTTGATCATCTTTAAATGGTATTTAAAAAATTCTAGGAGTTTGGGATATCCATGAACCCAAAAAATTATGTTTTTAGAGTGCCCCAAGGAAAATTATTGGGACATGTAGTGTCCAAAGATGGGTTTCTATTGATCCAAATTAGGTGAAAGCAATCAAGGAACTACCCCTTCCAGTCAACAAAAAAGTGAGTTCAGTCCTTCCTATGGAAGGTAAATTTTGTAAGCAAATTTATTTTGGATTTTGCAGGTTTAATTAGACCAATCACCTTGATGCTCAAGAAGCATCAGTTGTTTAAATAGACAAAAGAGGCCAGAGAAGCCTTTGATAAGGTCAAGGAGGCTATTTCCTCAACTCCTATGCTGGTGAACCTAGACCTATCAAAGGACTTCATAATGTATACATGTTTAGTAGTAAATCTAGCATCGCTACTATTTTGACCCAAAATGATGATGAAGAAAAGGGAGAACATCTGATAGCATTTAACTCCCAGACCTTAAAAGAATATGAGATGAAGTACAACCTCATTGAGAGGCAGGAATTCACCATTGTTAAGGGACTCAAAAATTTCTTTCACCTCATAGCTTGCAACAAGGTGGTTGTATATGTAGGAATTCCGATGTGTGTGAGTACATAATGGAGGGAGAAATCACCAAAATAAGGGCCAATTGGATAACAAAGATCCTTGAATTTATGACATTGAGGTCAGTCCCACAAAGACCATGCGAGGGAGAGGATTATGTGAGTATTTGGCATGTGATGAAGAAGTGGTAGCTGAGGAGGAACAATCCGAGCTAGTTCTACTTAATGAATCCAAGTCCAAAGGCTGCTGGTTGGCAAACATAATGAGATTCACGAAGAATGGGAAATATTTGGTGGGCCTCCCTTCTTAGAAGAAGAGGTTTTATAGGTTGCAAAATAGCGGGTATGTGCTTATTGAAGGTGTTCTCTTCAAAAGGAATTTCAATGGTATTCATCTATAGTTCATCATTCAAGAGTAGGTGCAAAAAGTTCTAGACATATTCCATAGTAGTCATGCGGGTGGACATTTCTCTACAAAGACCACTGCCATTAAAATTATGTGCACATGTCGGGTACTTCTAGCTTGCATTATTCAATGACTCACACTCTTTGGTTAAATTCTATAAAGAATTTCAATTGTTCATAGGAAGGAGGAAGAACTCAGCAATGCCTCTAAATCTGACAGTGGTTGAAGAACCCTTTGCACAATCGGGGCTTGATTTCATTAGGATGGTTAATCCCACCTCTAGTGTTAGGCATAAATGGGTCCTCATGGCCACAAATTACTTTACTAGATGGATCAAGGTCATGCCCCTGAAGAATGCGACTGAGGTAGAAATTGTAAACTTTCCTGAAGAACAGGTAACAAGGTTTGGACTGCCTAAGACCATCATCTCTGACAACACAAAAGCCTTCCTAGGTTCGAAGGTATGTCAATTTTCACTTAAGCATGACATATTCCTAAAGACATCTTTGAATTATTATGCATAAGGAAATGTTATGGCTGAGTTGACTAATAAGAATTTAGTTCAAATGACTCATCAAAAGAATAGGGTCAAACCACCAGAGGGAGTGGCATTCGAACTTTAAAGTAGTGCTTTGGGTGGACCGCATAACTCCCAAGCAAGTCTTAAATACTTCACCATACGAGTTGGTATATGGGAAGGAAGCACTATTGCCTGTCTCTATAGAAATTACCACACTACAACTGCTTAAGTCTCTGGAGGTAGAACAAAATAGAGGCATGGAGGTCCAGTTAGCTAAACTTTTGGAGGTATAAGAAAAAAGGGAAAATGCACTAAGGTCCATATGTAATCATCAACTAGTAGTTAAGAAGTGGTTTGACAAGAAAACCTCCAAACAAGGTCTTAAGTGCTGAGATTTGGTGCTCAAATTCAATGAGAGAGCTGTAAAGCCTAGCCAACATGGAAAATTTGATATTCTATGGGAGGGTCCTTTCCACATCATTAAGTGCAAGCAACATAATGCACTTGAATTAGAAAATATGGAAAAGAAGCATTGAGAATTTATGTCAATGGAATTCACCTCAAGCTTTTTAATTAGCTTTATTAACCATTTGACAGTGTAAATATGTAAATATGTAAAAATAATTTGTGCATTTTGTTTGGTTGGATCTTTATTTAGTGGAACCCTTTCAAGCATGAAAGAAGCCAAAAGCAATGGAGACAAACACTTGACAAAATAGCTATATATCCATTATATGGTAATACTTACTTTGGGATATTACAATTCAAAATGGCTCTTAGGCCAAGCTTTTCAAGAATATATATATTAAGAAGCCTTTTGAGATTTATATACAAAAAAGGAGAGGAGAAAATATTTCATTCATTCAATAGGGGCAGTAAAGTCAACAGGAACGACAAGAGCTTCGACAACAACAACAACAAGTGGAGGATACACCAGGTTTCTAAAATTGCTATACCACTCCACATCATAGAAAAGATCTACATTGTAGCACCTTAGCAAGAAGTGGTAGGCACGACACACCCTCTAGTGGTGTTCCCCAATGGTCATCATGTGAAATCCGCTCAGAAATGGCACCCAAGACACCACCGCATCCTCTTCAATATGACGAAAGAGATCACTTATTGTTGGAATACCAAGGCCATACAAAACATTCATTACAATTTCCCCAAGGCCTCTAAGATAGTGATTGGGTAAAATCTCCATGGTAAGCCTCAATATCATCGGCTTCGATACCTGAATATCAAGCAAAGATGCAACAAAATGAGAACAAATATCACACTTATTCACTCTATACTTGTCCTCATATTCTATACAATTCTTCCCCAACACCAATTTCATTGCAATTATGGCCAATGAATGCTTATTCTTTGTCATACACTTCAAACGCCTACTGGAAATTTCTCCTAGGAAAGTTGTCTAAGACCTATTGCTAGATAGCCTAATGGGAGTATCCATTGCCTCTATCAATAAGCCCAATTACCAAGTGTAAATTTTTCTATCATCCTTAGGTCTATTTATAGAGGTAATTGGGGATACAATAAGCATAATTTTGATCAAGGTGAAAACTAAAAAATCCCACTTGGAGCAAACTCAAAAAATCCCACTAGGTTGTGTTTGTTGCATGCAAAGTGTTGCATGCAAATTGAGGTAATTAATCAGCTAAAACTTGTGGCAGGTGCAAGTGGTAGTCTACAGGGTCAAGTGCTAAGTGTCAAGATGTCGATGCTTTTCAGTCTCCAAAATTAACTTAAAATATTTTGTGTATTCATTACGCCCTTTTGCTTAATCATTCTTCTAAAGTTATTAAATGAAAAAGCGTGCAAAATTTTTTGTACACCTTCAATTACTGGCTCAATTTCCCAAGAGTTGGTGTCGTAGGAAATGATGTCTAATCATCATTATGAATTATTGTCTTTTCAAAAGGTAAAGAATTCATTTCACATGAATGAAAGAGTTGGTGGTACATGTCGAATTTATTGCAAAAATGCAACCGTTTTCTCCAACTCCAATTTGTGAAAAGGCTAATGTTGCATGCAAAAGAATAACACTGCAAAGAGTTTTGAGTACACAGTTTACTAAGAAAGAGTCTTAGTGGGAATTGCAGAGAGGTTGAGTGTTTGCAAAAGTTTATAGAATCTTGAAATGGCATAGAATCTTGAGATGGAAGCATAAGGAGAGGTAGTTGAAATCTTATCTAACACCATTTTGACGATGCCAATGG
Source organism: Sequoia sempervirens (assembly GCA_007258455.2). NCBI lineage: Eukaryota > Viridiplantae > Streptophyta > Pinopsida > Cupressales > Cupressaceae > Sequoia > Sequoia sempervirens. The sequence goes on from VDFB02373365.1 coordinate 36,757,478, forward strand.
CCCAATTTTTTAGTAACATCTCTTATGCCTCAGTTGGGATGTCAGAAAAACCAAAGTGGCCTCACACACAAGTCATGCAGAAGAATACCCATAGGAGAAAAGCCTAGATAGCGGAAGATTGGGACAATATTCATGACCTTGAGCTCAAAACTATGACTAAGAGTCTTAGGGAAGCAACTTGTGAAAGGATGAAAAAAGATAAGACTAGCAACCAAGACTCTTTGGCATACAAGTTGTGGTTCTGCAGTCTTCAACAATATATGGTTCCCTTGGTGCATCACTACCCAGAGTTGGTTCATAATTGTGTTCAAAATTTCAATTTAAATATTGGCATCATATAAGGCCAGAACTTGAGGGTGGTGATTAGTGTTAAAAATATGAGGGATATGCTATGCATCCTTATGAGACAAGGAACAAAAGTGCCAAAGAGATTCACTATAGGTGGCTCAGAAATTTTTTGGAGAACCCGAACCCTTGCTCTAAGTTTTTATAATCAAGAAACAAAAAGGTCCAAGGAAGATAAGCACCTGCAATAGTTTCCAGTTGGGCACAATGTTTTTGACTCAAACATGCAAGATGTCTTCTCTATGTTGGCTTTTGTTTGCAGCTTGGATAGTGACAGGGAGGTTTACGAGTTTCAAATGGGTTTGGGTTTTCAATTAAGAAGACAACATTCTTTATTATGGTATGACTTCATGGAGGTCATTGTTTGGGAGATGCTGAACGAATTCAAGGAATATCATGACACAGTATAGATTCAGGTTTTCTTCTTTTCTTGCTCACATTTTTTTGCACCAAAACCCCAATTTCTTTAAGGACCATATGGGTTTGTCTATCTTTGATGAAAGTGGCATAAAGAAGTCAGTTTCTATGTGGACCCATCTCCTTTCTGTAACTCATGATTATTATGCATTTTCTGAGTCTTTCCTTACTCCAATATTGCAAGATTTTAATAAGGGTGAGGGTGGTTGTTATCAGTTCTCTACCAAGAAAGTAAGATAAATGCAAGATTTTGTCCCTCCATGTGACTAGTTCCTAGGAGAGGATTTTTTGTTTTTCATATTGCATGGTTTTATTGAGGAACCATTTCGGCTCTCAGTTTGTGTCACAAACAGGGTGTTGGCACTTCAGGTATTTCGAAAACTAGTGATTATAGACCTCATGTTTTGTGGGGGAAAGAATAACAAAGGATTTTTCAAATCTCTTAAGCTTCAGTACGATAATAATGGAAAAGAAACAAACACATGGTCTACAACTGTGAAGCTTTCTCATTTGGTGCTAGTATTGATTTGTGACAAATGGGAATATAATCCCAATAATGACTTAGCGAGTCTCAATATTAAAGCAACTCATGGCTTCTGACCCTACTGGGAAGCTCGGTGGACTCTGCAGTTAGAGGACCAAAATCTCTTTGTAGACCTGGACTATGTTCCCAATGATGAGAAGAGGCCACCATGGCTATCTTTCTATTTCCTTTGGCCATGACCAGTGACAAGTGTAAAATTGGGGCCACCTTTTATAATCAATTGGCCAAGAACAACTAGTGGAGTGAGGAAAATATTGTGCAATTCTTGGTGTACCGTCAAGAGACCAAATGTATTGATGCCAAGTTCTAGGAGCCATAAATGGATGACATATTTGATGATCTTTGGATCAAAAAACATGATGACATTGATGCTGAGGATGATAAGGAAATGGAGCAAGAAGAAGAAGCTGCAAAATTCAAAGATAGATAGGTGAAGAAGGCTCAAATATAGGGAGGTGGAGAAGTAGCAGAACAACCTAGTGAAGCTACATTGACACACAAGTAACTAAATCCCATGTGGCAGTCACACTACCATGTACATGGGCTACAAAGAGACCTAGGGAAACCCAACAATCTCAAGAGGTCAGAGAGGTGGATAATTCTCCACTCGAGAAGAGGTTGACCACCAATGCCACTATAGGAGAAAGCTCACAAGTACCTACAACGAGCCAAGGATCAGAGCCTATAGCAAATCAAGTATCTTTCTCTCCCTCTCTTCTTGCTTCTCAATCTTTGGTTAACCTTGTTGCATCCATGTCTCTAATTACTTTGAGTGGTGGCCTATCATTCTCTACTTCTATGCCCATGGGAGGTTCCTTTCAATCTTCCTTCTCTCCAATAAGTTAGGTAACTTTTACTCCCCCATGGTCTTCCCCATTTTTTTGTCGAGGTCCAATCTAAACCTTCTTTTGCAAACCCTTTTACTTTCGTCACATCATCTTCGACTCAACCCACTCAACAGATGGTGACCTCTATGTCTCTGCTACCACCACCACCCCTTATGAGTCCTTCTATCGCTTCCCCAACTAGAACCTGGCATGGCATTCCCCTTTTCTCCCTATTGATGATAGCTTTCCCAAAGAAAACATCATCTAAGTCCATAATGATTTCATTCCCTATTTCTCTTCCTCCTAGTGCACCCTTTTTCGGTGAGAAAATTAGATCACCAAATGATTTTTTTGGGGAAAATGTCATGACTAAGGTGGTGTAGGCTAGAATTGCCCGAAAAAGAAAGGAAAAGGATGCAACAAAGCTTGCAAAGTCATTCGTGCAAACCCTCTTTAATGAAGTTTAGGGGTCATGTTAACATTTGCAACCATGATGCCTAACATCACCAAACCTCAAGGGTAGATGCAACCTGAGGATTATATGATCCATGCAGTAGGGATTGATCTACACTCAGCCTAGCCACAAGATAAAGTTAAGATAATGGATGAAACTCAATGAGTTGTGACTACAAACATTTTAAAGCATAGTCATCAACTAAAAAAGAGGGAAGAAGAGCTCAAGAACATTAAAGAAAGGGTGCATATCCTATAAAAAAGGGAAAATCCTAAGGACACAGCTGAAATTGCACACTTGTCTCAACATGCGTAGGTGAAAAATTCCAAGCTTCAGGAGGAGCTCACAAGGTTCTAGTCCCAAGATCCAAACGTGGTTACCAATCTGCAAGAGAAAAATAAGGAGCTTCAAGAACGATTGGCTCAAGCAAAGTAAGAAATGTAACAGAAAGATAAAGAGCTCCAAGACTGATAGGCTCAATTTGAAAAGAAGATCCAAGAAATAAAGCTCTCCTTGGAAAAGGAATCTAAAACTTGAGGTCAAACTTAGGAGCTATTCAAAAGAAAGGATACCGAGTTGGGAACTCTACAGGAAAAACTCTCTGCAACGAACAAGAAAATTTCCAAGTTGATGGAGGAGATCAAGTCTAAGGAGGTGGAGATAAGTCTTTTGAAAATTCCTTCCCAACCCTCTATTCCTCAATCAGATCTCCTTTTGGTGTGGTGCAGGGGCATCAACACCTTGGATGTCAAAGGATAGGATTTCAAAAGGTTCAAAAGGTCATTTGAGGGAGTTTTCATCTTTGTTCCATGAGGAAATTGAAAAAAATGTAAAAACTTGAAATGTTGTCAATATTGTCAAAAGTTGTCATCCATGGTAAAGGTAGGGTATTTTGGTTTCTTGTGCTTTGAATCATGAATAAAGGATTAAATAAGGTCTAAATGATCATATTTTAGGTGTCTAGAAATGTTAGAGGTCTTTTAAGTTCAATAATTGCAAAAATGCAAAATGTTGCAAATGTTGTTTTGCTGATTTTTACTAATTTGCATAATTAGAGTCATTAAGTGGTAATTAGTTGTGAATATGGTTGGTTGAGGGTGGTTACTTATTTAATATTCTTTATAAGGCCTTCCAAGGCTCGAAGAAGGGTTGTTGAAGGTTGTAATAACTCATATTCAATAAAATACCACGTTTTTGGTGCATTTTCTGAGTTTTTTCACCATTTTTCAAAGTTGTTTGCTGTTGTACGGATTGTACAAACCCAATAATGCCTTGAAATATTTAGAGGTTTAATTTTTATGAGTTCTCTTTCATCTTCAATTGGCTTGGGGTTCTAACTTTCTGATTCGTGAGAGAAATTGCAAAAATATAATGAATACCCTTTTTTTTCCATTGTTAAGGGTTTGAAAGCAAAATAATGAGATATTGACCAATCCACCCACTGTCTAATGCTGTAACTCGGTGGATTGGTAGGAAATATGTTATATTATATTTATCAATGCATTTTATATCATAATAAACCATTTGTGTGGTGATTGTGTGATGCCCTAGGGCTGGAAATGCAATTTTCCCTTGAAAAGTGATGGTTTTGAAGTGCTTCTCAATGAAATTCTGATGGAGTTGAGTTTGTGAGTGTGTAATGTGACTAGGAAGACCCTATGGAAGGTTTTTGGACCATTTATTTGTTTGTTCAAGCCTTGGAGTGAAGATTTTGACGAAACCCTTGTTTTACATTAGAAAAAGGAGGTTTTTTGAGTTGGGAATGTTTCTGTCCATACAGGTGCAAAATAGTGGTGGATTCTGTGGTTTTGGACCATTTAATTTGCTTCCCCAAAGTTTCAAGGTGATTGGATAAGTTTGAAGGGTACTTCCTTTGTTAAATTGGCCTCTTTTCCTTGATTTTCCCATGGTGAGTGTATTGGAAGTCTAAACTGGTCCAAAGAAGTTATATTTGATCTTGAAGTATGTTGTGTAAGTCCTTAATGGGTGTCTAAATCCATAATTTAATTTACAATTCTTTTGGGAAAGTTGGTTGAAAAGTCCCTTGAAGCTGTTTGGCACCACTAGTAGAAAGAATGTACCTAACAAGTGAATTTGTGAAGTTCTTTTGAATTAGAATTGGATTTTGAGTCTGCATCATAGTGGCTTAGTAATTATATGCCTCATATTGGGAGAAAGTCAAGTCTTTTTATTTTTCCTTGCAACTAACACTATAATTCATGGTGGATGCAACCAATTTAAGCAGGGAGGTGAATGGTACCATTGAGAAAGTTCCACAATTCATTGTTGAAAAGGTGCCCGAGGCCTAGAAATTGCTGGATAAATTATACACAGTGAAAAATGTAGACTTAGCAAAGGGGAAAAGTAATTGATTCGTTATAATGTAGCGATCCTCCAGGCTAATAGTTGTTTGTTTTCACTAAATCTGACCACAAAGAATATGCAGATATAATTTTCTCACTTGACTTAGTTGGGATTGCCTTCTCCTTTGCTCCGTAATGGTTTAGTGGCCACAGTGGAGCATATTGTAGCAAATATCGAGGAAGAGTAGAAAGATTTATCTACTTTCTAAAAATTTAGTCAACCTCCCATAGTAGCAAACATTAAAGGTTCCATACATTCAATAGCATGGCTTCTTTTGTAGCTTGAGTCTAGGTCTAGGATCTCTATGGAGATGTTGTTCAAAGAAATTATTGATCTACATGAGGTGCAAGAAAATATATGCACCTTATCAATGCCATCCAAGGCCAACTGGGTGCCTCTGCAGATCGTACTTTCAAAGCTTTGATTATTTCCTAATGGATTAGGCTATTGTCTTCAAACTAAAATTTTTGGATTCCCATTCTGTAGGAAAAATGCCCCTGATGGTCGCCAAAAGCTATGGATTTAAAAATCTTTAAAGCTCCCTTTGGGTTGATATTGTTGGTTTTGCATCAACCCTAGCCTGCGCTTCATATGTTTGCATACTTTTGGGCTCCTTTTTGTAGAACTTCCATCCACTTGTGCCACGTGTCAACCACGCGAACCTTTGAAATTTTTCTTTCCTTGCTTCTCCTCCAAGCTTAGCCCTTTCTCCATGTGTTTGCAGCACGTACCTTTGAGGATTCTCTCTCCTTTGCTTCTTCGCTGAGCTCCACCTATGTGCCACATCCCATCATTTTACGAGAACCTTTTTGGCAGACCCCACAGTCAACGCTTGAAACATAAACTATGCCACGTGTCATCTCTGTGAGGACTTTAATCACAAAGGAAGGAAGAAAGAATAAGAGGCCCCATCTCCATGCCACATTTCCTAACTAGTTCTTCAGACAATTAAGCACATGCCTTCAAGATATTTCTACTACTTTCGCTTTCAGACCACATTCATCATTTGTAGGCGGGTGTGCTTGGTTGGAGGGAACAAAATGCCATTTCAGTTGGAAAGAATCATTGCAACAAACGACACATCCTGTGCCTAGAGAAGTTTTTTTGTTATTGGCTTTCCGGTGGTGGAAATATCTATATATGTCATTTTGACTCTGTGAAAAAGGGTTCAAAAATACATAGAAAAAGTGTTGAAAGACTGTAGGCCTTTGTATTATTTTTAATTATTGTATTAAAACTCATAGACTATGCCAATTTGTTCAGCCTCTTTGTTTCTTAGTTAATTGATAAGACATTATACTATGCTATTTATTGTACTAAGTATTTTATCTGCAATACTTCTACAATTTCAATATAAATTTGTTGATTCAAATCATGTCTTGAACTCTTCTTGTTCAGTGAATGTATATGGAAGTTATATTATGTTATTTGATGGACTTCTTAGTATTTTCATCTATGATTTTTGTTATTTTTGGACATGCAGATTGTTGAACGAGCCCTCAAATCTCATATGAAAGCAATATTTCCCATGCTTATATACTTAAACCTTGGCACATTGCCTTAGATTAGGTTTTTTTTTATATATCTACTTCTTTTTCCCTTTCCACCCCCAATACATGGAAGAGTCAGCTTCTTTAAAACCCAAAGGTTACTTAGTTTAGCACAATTGGTCCCCCATTTTAACTAAGTTTCCCATAAGGCTATGTTCCTAGTAATTTAAGGCATCAACACTATCCAAGGATAACCAAGAACAATATCCAATCCATCCATATTCAAAGCATGAAATTTTGAATGTAAAACATGCTTACCCATAGAGAGCTCTAAATATTCAAAATTTTGAATATTCATACCTAATATTTGACTATCCTTAATTTTCTTTTCTTGTATATATGTAGCATATTGTCTAATTCCATGTTGATGAAGTTATACTGATTTAATGGTTTATAGAGACAATAACCTTTTCATTTGGAATGCACCCATGAAATTGAAAGATCAAATCTTCCTTCCTTCAAGATAAAGTTCATGTACTTGTATCACCTCTTTCTTCTTCTAAGTCTTATCCTTCTCCATCTTCTTCCTCTTCTTTTTCATATTCATTTTCTTCTTCTTCTTCTTTTGGAACCCATTTTTCTAAGAAAACTTGTTCTAGTTCCTCCAAACAAAAGTATCCTCAAACATTGGCATAAACCACTATAGGTCTACCTTCATTAGTTAAAGATAATGAAAAACACAATTTCCATAATATAATTTTACCATGAGATATTTTATATTTTTACCACCATTATAATGCATCTTCACTTCCATCAAAACTAGTGACCTTCATTAAAACTAGGGTTTAAGAAAAAACACTTTCAATAGATAACCATTTTATCAAATTCAATTGACCCAAGCCTGATTTGACCAATACATGATGAATTCAGCCTCACATTAAAAAATTAAATTGATTTACCCCTAATTAATTTTGATGCCCTTTCTAAATTTGTAAAAAAATTAGAAAAATACCTTGATTTATGACCTAGAAGGTGAATTTATGAAAAATCATAAAATTGCAATAAATTGCACAATATTAATGTTAGAAACCCGATTTCTAGACTATAGCTTCCTTATATAATCCTCCAACTTTAGTTTAAAAAAATGAAAATTTTACAATTGTCTAAAAATAGGGTTTCATTCACTATTGCCTAAATCAATGCCCTAATACCACATGATATGATCCAAAAATATAATGTATAATATAGATCTCACACATCACAAGAGAATTTTTTGGTCTAGTATGTCCTAATATCCAATATATCTAGAAATAGAGTAAACCCTTAAGGTATGGTACCATAGAATACTCCTTATAGAAGAAGCCACTATAGACTATATGTCCAATAGATCCCAAATACAATATCATACTTTGTACATATCTTGTACAATGATAATCACCTCTTTTATATAGACTTCCTCCTAATAATACAATTGAAGGGTAACCCTAATGAAGGCCTACTCAACTCCTGATATAATTAATTAGATAATTTATTCACATGACCCAATATAACTATCTTAAGGGATGTGTGTCACATGTTGACATCTCCATCCACCTAAATACATTATAATATCATATCCCTCGGTACATAACATGAATAAATATGTTATGAAGAAAGTAGATGTCCTAAAAAAAAAATTAAACACTAAAAATAAATATAATAAATAAATAGAAATAGATTATATTTTACATTTTTGATATTTTCAAATGGTAAGAGGCATAGATAAAGTTAGAAGAAGAAAAACATAAGAAGCTTTACCCTTATATAAAAACTTGTAGAAACCAAAATAACTAAAATCACCATGATCGCTAAAAGAATAGAACCTCTTATTTCGATGAACCAAGTATATTTCCATACTTTGTAGCACTTTTTCAATTATATTTATTTTTTTAATGTTAACTAAAATTTCATATGGATTAGGAGCAAGAAAAAAGGATGTAAAATTACTAAATAAAATATCTTTTGAATTCAATCTACAATGTATTCAAAGAGTGTTCAAGAATGTATTTAGTGTTTCATACATTTCTAATAGATAAAAAATATTTTCATGTTTTTATTAGGAAAAATAATTTTGAAGGAACCAAAAATCCTACACATTAAAAATTACAACTCAAAGTGAACACAACATCATCCCCTATGGGAGTAAGAAATATTTATATGCAAGCTATCAAGTGCAATCGAATATAATTACAACTAAGATGCATGCAACAAAAATTACCATAGGATCCAACCTAAACAATGTCAGACTCAACCTTACTCAATCTCACACACTTCATTTTAGTGTGAGATTAGGAGATAGATTTTGGAAGAATATTATTCTACCTCTGTACAACTATCCAAGAAATATTATCTTCTAAGTCCTTAGATCTACGAAAATTAGGGAGATTCCCTTTAAAGGACCCATCCATGGGTGCAACAAAACCAAAGGAAAATCTAGCTAGAGTAGTTAAAAAAACCACATCAAAATCAAGTTGAAATTGAGTCAAAGATGATAGAATAGTAGATTGAGCAATTGAAATAGGTGGGGGGGACTCACCAATAGGAATTGAAGGAGTAGAAGGGCCTATGAGAAGAGATGATCCAACAACTTGAGAGGAACCATCAATTAGAGTGTCAAAAGCATCAATATAGTCAAGTAATTTTTACAAGAATTCCTCCACACCCTTGAACCTAGAGAGTGGACAATTAGTAGCCAAGTGGTTCATAGAAAATAATCATCTACATTTGAAGGGGTGTTCCCCATATTCAAGAAATTGAGTCCAAGGACTATCACTCACAATCAAAACAACTTTTTGTGAAGATCCCTAGAGATATCAATGTCCACTAGAATATGAGCAAGTATTGAGTGGCCAATGTCTGAAGTAGTACAATCCACCTTCAAGAAACATCCAATAACATTTTTAGTGACCTCATAGAAGAAATATTTTCAAAAATGGAGTGGAAAATTCAATGACAAGCCCACACATGTCTAACATTGAGAGGTTCAGAGAGGGGATTGAAGGAGACAAACCAAGGCTTGATTGAAAGATATTTCTCACCCCATATCCATAACTTGTCAAGCACCAAATTCCTCTATTTTGAAGAGGAAAATGATACTATTAAGAAACCCCTAATACAAGGAAAGAGCTTGATATTTCTCTTACTTACAATTTTCTATGAATCCAATACCCAATTGTGTAAACTAGGAAGAGAATATAAAAAAATATTGAATTTGCAAACAAATCTCCTATGCTAACAAAAATATTCATTTAATGATATGAGATTTGGACACAACCCATATTGAATGAGATGAGAAAATTTACACACAATAAAATCCAAAAGCAACAAAATTACATATAAAAAAATATTCATTTTCAATCATGTCCTACCCACACACCACCAGAGAAGATTATGCATGGGAAAGAGATTATAATTTATCTTATAGAATTTGTGAAGAACTCCTACAGCCTACAAAGTTTTGCATACAATTTCCAATGACCCAAAATTGAAGCTAAAAACTTTAAAACACTAGAAACATAACTACACAAAGAGTCCACAATCATTGGAGTATAATCCCATAGATTCATGGATCCGTAACTAGCCCCAAATAATAAACCAACACCAATATCTAGACATGAATATCTAAAGTAAAAATGTTGCTAAAATTGGCATGTGTGGGGAATAGAAAAATATATATCTTAGAGTCCATGAGAGGTGGCATGACTCCCACTCTACACGTACCAAAAATAATGTCAATTTTTCTAATAAGGAATTTGTGTATTAATAATTAATAAATAATATAATTTTTTTTATAATAAGATAATGTTAGAATTATTGATTATATTAATTGTATGTAGTATATTTATATATTATATTTTTATGGATTCACTTAATGAATTAATGATACAGTATTTGCATAATATATTAATAAACATCTCCTTTTTCTATCTTTTGAATTTATGTTTGATATCTATTATAATCAAAATATTTCCTAATTTCTTTGTTTATCTTTTGTAACTTATTTTATTAGATTTTTTATATTCTTTATTATTTCTACCCTATCAACCAAGGTTACTTCCACATCTACAAATAACTCAAATTATTTTGAATATCATCTCATGTACATTAAAGCTTTATAGTAGAAAATCTAGATAAGTTATGATAAATTTATGTTTTCCATAAAAATATTTGATTTAAAAGCACTTTTACATTTCAACTCCTATTTTTTATCAAACCAACTCTATTTATTAATTCTCTTAATAATAGATATCTCAATTTTGTATACACATTAATCTAAATTATAAAGTAAGGGTTTTAAAATACCTATTGATTCTTTTTGTAGCACCATGATGTTATTAGAAGACATTCAATGTATAGTTCTAGAAAACTTAGGTATGATTATACTAAACTTGCATGACCTTGATATGACAATTATTTTTTTATAATTATTTGAATTAGATTTAAAATTAAGCAAGGGCCTCTAAGATTTACAATAAGAAAAAATAGCTTTGTAACCTTGGCAAGACCCACATATCAAATGAAATTTCCTCTTATTCACTTGTGAAAAATGAATGGTATCCTCTTATTCATTTATACAAAGTTATCTATAGAGGATTTACAATACTAATTATAAATACCCCACCCCATTTTAGCATATGCTTCTCAACCCCCTATATCTACCTATATCACATTAATTAATTATCCCATTTCCCTTTTATACTAAACTGATATATTGTGTTATGTTCTGGTTACTTTAAAAAAAGTCAATGAATATGTGTGTGATAAGGTATTGCTTCAAAGGTGAATCTTCTAGTTATAAAAATAAAAATTACACAATTTTGATGATCATTGTGTAAGATGATAATTAGCTAGGTTTGACACGGGACTTAAATAATCTAAATTTTATCAAATGGGTTCTCACCATACATATGTTATAATGATTGATGTTACAAAAGATCATAGTAGATATTGGTGATATAGAGAGGAAAAATATTCATTGGTACTACTTAATTAGATTTCTCAACCCATTGCAACCATTGCCATTATTTTTATTTGAGTAATATTTTTAGATAGAAAACTATTAACAACATGAAAAGTGAAGAATTGTGATTATAATCTTTGTCTCTATTTTGACTCTTGAAAAAAACATTCAATATATTTTAATTTTCCATGAACTTCTATAGAATTTTATATTTCATATTAATCTGAATTATTTCTATAAATACCCTCTATCTACAATAATAATGATGACAATGTTTGTGTTCATGGTTACTCCTTTTGTGTATATTGTTTAAAATTTATTGACGTGTGAATGCATGTATCATTCATAAAATGAAAAAAAGTTATCATATTGCTTAATTTTATTCATAGGTGTCCATTTTTCAAAAATAATTATAGTGACATTATCTCAGAGTGCTGCTCCCGCTCTCTTTTTAAATCGTTTCTTAAATTAAAAATCAATACTTTCATCGCTAACGAAGTAGACTATTTCCTTTCTACGTTTGCTTAAGGAGCTCAAGTTTTCAGACGTGTAAGGTACAGGCTCATTCTAGGAAATTTAAACTGCATTCCAGAGAGCTTGGAGAGAGCTTCGAATGCATGTACACCATCCAGTACAAAGCACTAAGGAAATTTGAGCTTCTTTTTGTAAAAGGTAGAATGTTTAGTGAATTATTGAAGGGTGAATTATTGAAGGGTGAATTATTGAAGGATGAATTATTAAAGGTTCCAGTTTAGATTATTAAATTTAATTAATGAGGATGATGGTATGTTTTTTTATTATGTTACTTATTAAAATTTATTTTTTGGATTTTTGATTATGTGAAGTTTGGTCCTTGCAAATTTTTGATAGAATGAGTCTCCTTATTTATATCAGTTTAGCGCAAAAATACTTTTGATTTAAATGTATACTCTCTTGAATAAAACACAAATGCAAATAGTTACTTGTAACAACTTGATCAAAAAGTGACTTCTAGTTTATGCAAATATCTATTTATACACTTTAACTATAAAGATGACTTTTGATTTAAATATATATTCTTTTATAAAATGGAGGTGTAAATATCTACATGTAACACCTTAGTTAAAAAGACAATTCCTAATTTAAATATCTAATCTCTAATACAATAGAGATGTTGATATTGGTGAGAGAGTCAACTGAAAAAGCATCAACATCAATTATCCAATAGATATGTAATTATCCAATAGATATCTACTTCTAATTTTATTCCCTCATAAAATAGACATGTCAATATCTACAATTAACACCTTAGTATCTTATACAAAATAATTAGTTTCATACTAGAGGGTGGAATTGTATGGGATTTGACCATCCAAGGGAAAGGTCAGCCACTCACTATACAATGAACTTAAGACTATTCAAAATACTCTTAAGGAAAATAACCTTCTACTATCAAGGGATTGTCTTAGGATATGGAAATTAATAGGTATAATGAATTTCAAATGTATGTAAATAAATGTCGATATTGATAAGAAGGTGTTTAAGTGTGAGATGATACATATGTGGAAATAAATAAAGGTGTGGGAAAATGAGCCAACTTTATATAAAAGTGTGTATTTGTTAATATATAATTGCATTAAGTCATTCCATCAAAATAAGCCCAAAACTAAATGAGAATTGATAATATGCAAATTTCACCATTACAATTATATATTTTGGAAAAGCTTTAGTGGGTGTGATTAATGCATGATAAATTTATTTTTCTTGAAAAAATTACACTCAAACAATTTAGGCTAATTAAATTATTAAAACAATTATATAAACAAATTGAGCTCAATTAATATCTTTGGAATATATGCTACAATAAATTAATAGAATCAAATGTAACAATACTTAATAAGGACATCCTTGTGCATTGTTGAAATAGAATACAAACAAAGAGTTTGAATTTGTATATGTGCTTGTGGTAAACCTCTAATGTGATACAATAAGAAGGAAAGTATATTAAGGGTAATAGATTATACACAATTTTTTTTTAAAAAAAATCTCATTTATTCTCAAATTTTCATTTTAAGTACAACCTTTCACTCATTATTCATGACATATATACTTGTTACATTCATACCACAAGGATAGACATGCATCACATATACTTGAGTGATCTACTCTTATGTAATCTCTTTCAATCATCTACCATATACTTGTGTTTGGCTCTTTATCTCTTTGAGCTTTCAAATCTTTAGTTTCTATCTAGCTCTAGATCTTGATCTTCTAAGAAGGTCAATAGGTGTGGTAAATGGTGCTCTCCTGCTTCTAGTTTTTTTTTAAATTAACATTGATGGTTATTCTTATGGTGACTCAGTGCTATTGGAATTGGAGGAATTGTTCATGCTAATGATGGTATGGTCCTTTTTATTTTCTCTTATGTGATTGGCATTGTTTCTAACAATTTGATGGAAGTTCAAGCTATTCTAGTGGCTCTTGAGAAGGCTTGTGAGTTTGGTTGAAGGAAGTTTATTTGTGAATCTAATTCCTTGATATTTGTTTCTCTTATAAACAAAAAGGGTTCTCAAGAGTAGATTGCTTCTTAAATGGACCAAATCCTTCATCTCTCTTTGAATTTTGAGGCTTTCTCCTTTGCTCATATTTATAGGGAATGAAATGTTGTAGCAAATTGCCCAGTCCAGTAGACTTCAAAAGAAAATCGGCATTGGTATGCTTCTAAATAAAGATCATTACCTTCCAATAAATCTTTTTAGCTTTTCCAACTTATTCATAATAACCAAATTATATGAAATTGAGTTTTACTCTCTCAATGATTAAGATAATTTAAATTATTCTATATTCTATAAAATTTATAATATGTAGTAAACCATCTTAAATTTTCTCACTTTTCACTTTAACAATGACTCTTTTACCATTTAAAAATCACAAAATATAAAATATAATCCATTTCTATTATGCATATATATAACTTTAAAAAAACCACTAATAAGAGTCATAATCATTTAATTAGTAACCACACCATTTTGATCTTATTTCTTCAGCAGGAACAGTAACACAAATAAAAAGAGACGCCCAAAGATACATGGAATAAGTCAAAAAGGCATCATTATTGAAGTCATCACTCCAATAAAGTTATAAGCATTTGTTTGTCCCCATTGCAATCTTCCCTCTCACGCAACACTTGTTTGTCCTCATTGCAATCTTCCCCCTCACACGTTCTTCTGTTCATGTTTGTCCTCTCTGCAATCTTCCCTCACACACATTCTTCTGTTCACATTTCCCACCATATAATCTCCGCCCTCCTAAGAACCCTACACTCTGCTCTGCTCTGAACGTGGTCGTCTGCTTATTTCTTCTGCGAGCCAAAAGGAAAACTGAAAAGATCATTCTTTCTGATTACGCGATTCGGAAAAAAGCATCGTATATTCGTGGAGAGGGTTCCAAGTCGGAGAGCATTTCGAAGACCAATTTTCGAGGTAAAATACTGTGAAATCCCTCACGATTAGTACATGGTGCAAATATTTCCGTACTTTAAGCTCGATGTGTTTATATTTACGAGAAAGATGATGTGATAGGCTATAAAGTTAGGGTATCGCCATTGAAGTTAGGGTATTTTGATTTTCAGAATCTCATCAAGAGGTAATTAGAATTAGAACAGAATTGTTAATTATATAATTTTAGATTTGATATAATCTAGTATTTTAGATTTAACACTAGCATCAACGTTGAGAATCAGAACTTTATGTATTACAGACAATGTAAATGACAAGGGAAACATCAGGAAACAATAAGATGATGTTTCCGGATTGACTTTTAACATTTGGAAACCCCAATTTAGACAAATGATTTTGGAAATCAACTCTGTAAAAAAAGTTACAGTTAAGTTTAAACGAGCTAACTGGTCTATAATCACCTTTGTTGACTTTTAGAAAGTAGTTCTTAATCCACTCTAACGATGGAATACTTGAATCTTTCTTATATTAGGGAAAAGAGAGTTTGTAAATTTATTTTCCAACATCTTTCTTTAAATATTGTAAATTAGTCACAAACATTAAATCTTTAAACACCTGCAAAGTGTTTTCTCTTAAAAACATTAGGTTATGGTGTTGATTTGAAGTAATGTTTAATGGTGTGCCATGATTTTCTGAGAGGCGCTCAACAGGTTACAGCTCAAAAAAAAAAGAGAATTCTTGCAACCTATAAAATTTTAGCTACTAATAGAAAAATGAAACTTGCAAGGTTTTAGAAAGAGAATACTCAGGCAATAGAGTGGAACTGAACTGACCGGGATAAATCTTTCTCTAAAAATGTTTTTCTTTTTTTTCATAATAATAAGGTTGCTGGTTCTTTCACTCAAATTCCCGCAAATTCTCAGTCAAAGTCTTCGTAACACCAGTCTAAATGAAGTGTTATAGTTTCTCCGGCTTATTGTTTTACCTTCTCAAACTCATTATTTTATAAGTTGAACAAAACTAACAATTCTTTCCTACAAATATGGGAATTTGAGGTTGAGTCGGACTATTGCTCGTTGCCATGGCTGAGATCTGATCTGCTATAGTGATTCCAATTCTATATCTTTTCTTCTTGCTACTGCAAAATAGCTTACGGTGATTGATTAGAATGGCGACTGCGTGTGCCTTCTATATACTGATCTGCAAAATGGAATTGTAGCGGCTTCACCAAATGCTCGAATTTGTTTCTTAAGGCAATAATGACTTGTGTGGTGTGTGATGTGGAACCTAAAATGTAAATTCACAAAATTAAATAATATTGCAGTATAAATTAGTTGCGAAAAGTTATTGAATAATAGTAGTTGTGTGATGATTGTAATAAATTTTTATTACCAATAAGAAATGGATATTTTGTCTTATGGATGTTCCTTGATTAACCACGTAATTCTGTGTTTTCTCTATTATTATGTTTGATTTTCTTCATACGTTTCCGCTTCCACAACTGTGATGAATGATTACAGTGCTTGCGGACTTTGCCTTATTTCTTGACAGTCAAGCTCCAAATCTTCGATCTCCTTCCTTAATTAGCTCAAAATCCTCGATCTCCTTTAGCGGCGGCTGACTTATGTTGCAGGCGGCATTGTTTTGTTGGGCCGGCCACGGTTTCTTCAAGAAGATTCCTTTTCCTTTGTCACATCCTTCATTTTATGAGAGTAGAATATAAGAAAATAAACTAAAGGATGGAAGAGAGGACGAATGCCTACAGTCGCAACAAAAGTAGATGAAATTTTTGTCAGAGGGTGATTGCAATTGTCTTGGTAGACATGAATGCCAAGTGCGAGGTTCGGGTGGCTCATTAAAAAAGTCCTTGACGACATAAAAGAAGGCATGCCATTATTGCAGGTGACAGAAGACATGGATTTCCTCACGAGGCATAGGCACCGTTTCACCAAATGCAACAAACTAGTGTCTAACCTGAACACTTCGCCCTTAGAAGCTGAAGAATAAAACTTAAAAAACCACCTCTCACTATACTGGAAATTGGAATTGTAAAAATCATCACATTCAATAATCAATACATATAAACTTGATAAATCTGCTCTAAAAGAGAGCGAACAGCAGCGCTGAACAAACTGGAAAATACTGATTTTACTGTATTCCATTCCGCTGTAAAATGTGTATATTTTCAGTTACAGATTTAGAGACCAGCGACGAAATAAAGCTAAACAAAGTTAAATAAAACAAAGCTAAAGAAAGCTGAAAAAACAAAGCTAAGAATAAGATGCCGTAGGCATCGAACAGCTAAGATAGAAGTAAAAACTAAAGCATAAAGCTGTCGTTGTGAATGCAAGTCTTCATAAGCATACTCCCTACCTGTGCCAAAATAAGAGCTTTGCACACCCATCAAAGTATAATTAAAGTGAAGGTTTCGTTAAACGCAGTAGTTGCAAATGCCTTGATGAATACACAAGGCAAGTGAATTGTTTCACTGAATGCCTCAAAGAGATATGGTATTGTGGACTAATCATTACAGGATATGCACAAAACCAATTTGTTGAAAAGGTTGAGAACTTCCTAGAAAATCCAATTGGTCGGTGTAATTCTTGTTAGAAATATCTAATCTCAACTAATTAATTATGTAAATTCCCTCTAGCTAAGGCTACGTACCAGCATTTAAGGCAATTTATTAGGAATTATTTTTGAAGAAGATTTGGGAGATTTGGATTAATTCGCATTAATTGCCTATTTACTCTCACAAACTTTGTGGGTAGTAAAATTATTAATATTTTATTACTCCTTTGCTGTCCATAGTAGCTTTTAGTTTTATTTCCTTTTTGTGGTCATTTTGCATAATGCAAGAAACAGGAAAGAGAGCAATGCAACTTTGCATCTAAGAATATGGTCTAAATAAAAACAGGGCATTGTAGCTGTTGTATTCTTTTGATTAATGAATATATATAAATCTAATTGCTGTCTATATTCTGCTATGTCAATTATGTGTTTTTTGAGCAGCTTTCAATTCCAATTGAATTAGTTTTCTTTAACTGTTGTATGCTCTTTGTTTGCTGCTCTGTTTTTCATTTCAATTCCTCTGCCTCTATTCCCACATCTGGTATCAAAGCCATTGGTTCAAACCCCTAGTTTCTCTTTTCTAGGTCTGCACTTATTTCTTGTTTAACAACCATCAATGGCTTCCATAGCCTCAACGTCTGGTGCTTCCTTGTCTAGCCTGCAAAACCCTCTTTTCATAGGAAAAAATTATGAATATTGGTCATTGACCATGAAAGCCCTATTTAGGTCTTAGGATGTTTAGGAAATTGTTGAGAATGGTTATGCAGAACTAGCAGACCAAGCAGCTTATAATGCTCTCACACAGGTAGAGAGATTTCTTGAAAGATCGGAGAAAGAAGGATGAAAAAGCCCTTTTCTACATTCATCAAACAATGCATCAAAGCATACTGCCAAGAGTTTCAGCAGCAATGCAAGCATAGGAGGCATGGGACACACTACAAACAACCTATCAAGGTAAGGACAAAGCTAAAACTGCAAAACTCCAAATACATAGAAGAGAATTTGAAAATATAAGTATGAAAGATTCAGAATCTATGGAGTTATTTTTTACTCATGTTGTTGGGCTAGTAAATCAGATAAAATCTCATGGTGAAACATTAGAAGAGACAAGGATAGTTGAGAAAATGTTAAGGGTTTTTCCTACTAAGTTTGATCCTTTAGTTATTTCCATAGAGGAAACTAAGGATTTAACCCAGCTAACAATGGATGAATTGCATGCATCTTTGATAAATCATGAATATAGGTTGAACAGATCACACACCTCTATTGAGAATGCTTTCTCATCTCAGGCTTCAATAAGTCGTGGAAGAGGTAGAGGTAGGTTCACACCTAGGGGTAGAGGAAGAAATTCACTTAGAGGACATAGCAATAGTCCTACAAACCAAGGTGGAAGAGGACATAACAATGAACACTTTCAAAGTCATCCAAGTGGTCAAAGACAAGATAAGTCACATGTTCAATGCCATTACTGCAAGAAGTATGGTCACTATTCTTTTGAGTGTAGAAAGAAACAACATGACCAAGGAAGACAAAATCAAAATCCCCCACAAAATTCTACAAAAAATTCTATGTTTATTGCATGTGCAAAGATTGCTAAAGCAATTTCTACAAAATCACTAGTTGAATGCAATATGGTTCAAGACAGTCCAAATGATATTTGGTATTTATATTCTAGTTGTAGCAATCACATGTCTAGAAATCTATAATTATTTTCAAGCTTGGATAAATCGGTCACTTTAAATGTTACTATTGGGAACAATAATCAAGTTAATGTTATGGGAAAAGGCACTATTGATATTCTAACCAAAAAGGGGGAGCAAAAAGTCATTCATGATGTTTTTTATGTTGCTGATCTGAAACATAATCTGATGCGTATTGGTCAATTAGTGCAAAAATGATATAGAATTTACATGAAAAATAATGCATGTGCCATTCTTAATAAAGCTCCAAGTACGTAGCTCATAGCAGAGGTACAAATGATAAAAAATCAAATATTCCCATTGAGGTTGAAACCTGACATCAAAAGAAAAGCAGCTGAAGCTTATCATATGGCAGAAAATACACAAGTTGGAACAACATTAAAGGCTGAAAATTCTCAAGACGCCTCTCAGAGTTGCTCTAGAAATTTGCTCCAGAAAATAAAAAAGTTATGGAATAGAGCAGGGTTGCTCTGGAAAGGCAGAAATTGAAATGAAAGATGAACAAAATGGTAATGTAACTGTTCAAATAGATTTTCAGTCAATGGTAAAGAATGCATCTTCATTATGGCATCTAAGATTTGGCCATTTAAACTTTGGAGGTCTGAATTTGTTGCATAGAAAGAATATGGTTAAGGGGTTGCCATTGATTCAAAAACCGAAAAGAGTATGTGAAGCATGCATTTTGGGTAAACAGCATAGAGAGAACTTCCCTATTGGAAAATCAGAAAGAGCATGTAAACCACTTGAGATTGTTCACTCTAATATGTGTGGACCAATTCAAACTCCTTCCATTGGAGGTTGAACATATTTTCTAACTTTTATTGATGATTATACAAGAAAGACATGGGTCTATTTTTTGAGGCATAAATATGATGCATTTGGAGTCTTTCAGTCGTTCAAGGCTCTTGTAGAGAAGCAAAGTGGTTACTACATCAAAATATTAAGGACTGATAGAGGAGATGAGTATAGTTCTAATGATTTTCTAAATTATTGCAGACAACATAGTATTCACAAACAATTTACAGCCTGTAACACACCTCAACAACATGGTGTGGTTGAAAGAAGAAATCAAACTATCATGGATATGGCAAGAAGTATGCTGAATTCAAAGAATTTACCAAATGAATGCTGGGTTGAAGCAATAGCAACTGTTGTTTATATTTTAAATAGATGTCCAACTACAAGTGTAAGAAATGTGATTCCTCAAGAGGCTTGGAGTGGTAGAAAGCACAATGTTGCTCACTTCAACATTTTTGGATGCATTTCATATGCTCATGTGCCTAAAAAGTTGAGAAGAAAATTGGATAACAGAGGTGAGAAATGTATTTTTGTTGGGTATTCAGAAGATACAAAAGCTTATAAGTTCTTTAATCCAATTACAAGAAAAATTATAATCAACAGAGATGTGCAATTTGTGGAGAACGAAGCATGGGATGGAAGTGTAGAAAAAATAATAAGTGTAGTAGCATCTGATCCACATGATGATATGACTGATGAAGTGATAGAACAATAAGGTATTCCTCAAGCAATACTTCCTTCCACTCCCGAACATGCAACACAAGTTGTAGCACAAGCTACACCTCATTCTAAAGCAAGACTTTCAAGAAATCGGAATTTTACACCTACACAACAAACTCCACAAAGAACACCAACCATAACACCATCTGGAAGTCCATCAAACTTAGTTGATAGAAGTAGCTCATCGGATCCTACATTGGCAAGCTTATTGCAGTGAAAAACAAGGATTTTAAGAGATATCTATGAAGTTGATTTTAGTGTTGACACATCAAATTCTTTTTCCGTTTTTTCTTTATTTTCAAAAGTTGTGGATCCAATGTTCTTTGATGAAGCAATTAAGGATGAAACATGGGTTGAATCTATGGATGAAGAGATTGAAGCTATTGAAAAGAACAATACTTGGGAGTTGGTGGATCGCCCGCAAGGAAAGGATGTAATAAGTGTAAAGTGGATTTACAAAAAAAAGTATGGCATGGATGGAAATATGTTGAAGCATATGGAAAGGTTGGTTGCTAGAGGTTTCACTTAGTAGCCTGGTATTGACTACAATGAAACATTTGCACCAATAGCTCACTTGGATACAGTAAGAAGTGTTTTGGCCATTGCAACTCAAAAGAAGTGGCATGTTTTTCAATTGGATGTAAAATCTACATTTTTAAATGGTTTGATTGAAGAAGAAGTTTATGTTAAGTAGCCAGAAGGATATGAAATTATAGGTCATGAAGGCAAAGTATACAAGCTGAAAAAGGCACTCTATGGACTCAAGCAAGCTCCTAGAGCATGGTATAGTCGAATTGATTCTTATTTAATTAAGAATGGTTTCAATAGGTGCATCAGTGAGCCTACTTTATATATCAAGATGGATGAAGAAGATGAAATTTTGATAGTTTGTCTTTATGTAGATGATTTGATCTTTATGGGAGACCTTTCTATAAATCTCTTTAAGGCAGCTATGATGAAAGAGTTTGAGATTACCGATCTTGGTCTTATGAAATATTTTTTGGGAATAGAAGTTAAGCAATCAATAGATGGTATTTTTATTTATCAGTCAAAATATGCAAGTGATGTGTTGAAAATATTTAATATGCTAAATTGCAAATCAGCTCCTACTCCAGTTGTGACAGGACTGAAGTTAAGCAAGGAAGATGATCATTCATTAGTTGATCCTAAACTGTTTAAAAGGATGGTTGGTAGTCTCATGTACTTGACTACCACAAGACCTGACATCATGTATGGTGTAAGTCTTATCTCAAGGTTCATGGAGTCTCCAAAAGACTCTCATTGGCAAGCTGGAAAAAGGATATTGAGGTATGTATGTGGAACAAAGAACTATGGAATTTTATATTCAACTATAGATGACTTCAAACTCATTGGATACACAGACAGCGATTGTGTTGGTAGCATAGATGATAAAAAAAGTACTTCTGGTTATGCCTTTAATTTTGGATCAAGGGTTGTATCATTGGCTTCAAAGAAACAACCCATTGTCACACTTTCTTCAGCAGAAGCGGAGTATGTTGCAGCCACAGCAGCATCATGTCAAGTTGTATGGATGAGAAGAATGTTAGCTGAGTTGATGCATGAACAAGATGAAGCAACAAATATTTACTGTGATAATAACTCAGTCATTGCATTGTCTAAAAATCATATTTTTCATAAAAGAAGCAAGCACATAGACACTAGATACCATTTTATAAGAGAGTTAGAGAACAACAAAGAAATATGTTTGGAGTTCTATAGATCAGAAGATCAATTTGCTGATATTTTCACTAAACTATTGGCAAGAGATTCATTTGAATACTTGAGAATTTGTTTGGGTGTTTGTGTTGAAGATGAATTCTCCAAATGTTCATGTTCTAGTGCAGATGCTCTGAAACTTGAAGGAAGATGCTCCAGAACTTTTGAACATAATTTAGGAACAAAAGGAAGATGCTTCAGAACTTAAAGTCAAATTCTTTGAAACTTGAAGGAAGATGCTTTGGAACTTTTGAACATAATTTAGGAACAAAAGGAAGATGCTCCGAAACTTGAAGTCAAATGCTCTGAAACTTGAAGGAAGATGCTCTAGAAGTTTTTTGTGCAGATTATTAGCTAGTTGAGATTAAGGGGGAGTGTTAGAAATATCTAATCTCAACTAATTAATTATGCAAATTCCCTCCAACTAAGGCTACATACTAGCATTTAAGGCAATTTATTAGGAATATTTTTGGGAGAAGATTTGGGAGATTTGGATTAATTCACATTAACTACCTATTTACTCTCACACACTTTGTGGGTAGTAAAAATATTAAAATTGTATTACTCATTTGCTGTCTAGCGTAGCTTTTAGTTTTATTTCCTTTTTGTGGTCATTTTTCATAATGCAAGAAACAAGAAAGAGAGCAACGCAGCTCTACATCTAAGAATATGGTGTAAAGAAGAACAGTGCATCGTAGCTATTGTATTCTTAATATTAATGAATATATAAATCTAATTGTTGTCTATTTTCTATTGTGTCAATTATGTATTTTTTGAGCAGCTTTCAATTCCAGTTGAATTAGTTTTCTTTTACTATTGTATGCTCTTTGTTTGCTGCTCTATTTTTCATTTCAATTCCTTTTCCCTTATTCCCACAATTCTAAATGCCACTTTCCTCAACATCGTCTCTGCCTGTGCTGAAATGAGAGGTTGAAATAGTAAATGGAAGCCCATTAAAGCAAGCATGAGTTTGAGGGGATGGAGTTCTTTACTTTCCTTCCATTAGAAACTACCTTGTGGAAGAAATTCGGTGTTTTAGATAACCTTCTCACACAAAATCCTCAATTTCATGGTGGTTTTCTTTATTGGTAGTGACATCAATATGTTGGAAAAGGATGATTCCACATTACAAGACTTATTGAAGGATAGCCCACAAAATATCAAAGTTAGAATCTTTCTTGCTAGAATTCAATGTCTTATATTGCATGTATTTTTTAATCTATAGATTTTGTACCAGAAGATAAGTGTATCTAAAAATTTGAAGAAACATAATCTACACTATGTATATAAGTATTTAATCACAAGGTCTTCTTAATCTATGGGGTAAGTAATAGGCATGTGTACAGTTTTATCATAATATTGTATGATATTTTTAATAAATAATTAATAGTGATGTCAACTATCTTGGGTATGGAGTAGGTATTTCTCTTTCTTAAGATGAGTTTGTAATTATTGAAATTCTTTTAAAGTTTCAAAGTAGTTTTTATGGGGCTTTATCAATACAGGTTGTGAAGGATTACAAAATTATATAATATGATCATGACATTGGTATCACTAAACCATATTATAATAGGACATCATGTCAAGCCATATCAAGGTCTCTACATAATTGTTGCATAGTGATGATATTTTGGTTGCTTCTTGTTTCATCATGCTTTCATGTGCCTAAGCTTACCTTATATTTATTATGTTCTAAGCATAATTTCTATGTATGGATTGATTATTGTAATTTTAGTAATTGTCGGAATGAAATGGGATGTTAGTCGAACTTGACATTCAATTAGAGTTTTCAATGTCACAAGTGGGTAATAAAGTCTATTAAGTTAAATATATATTTATAATTAAATCTCATGACAAATTAGTGTAATCTTATTACAATAAAATCACTATAATTTACATTGACATCAATAATTGTAGCATCTAATACCTTTGGGGAAATAGGAATGGTGTTGTAAGGAACTAGTTATCCTAATGGGTTTGTGCCAAAAATAAAAAATAAAAATCGTGTTAGAGTAATCATCCTAGATTTTGTGTCAATGAGATAATTCCTATGAGAGATTTTGGGATATTCACATTAAACTATGAATAATAATGGATGGAATTTAATTTGAGATCTCAATTCACATGTAGGGGAGTGCACTAGGAAAATATTTATAAATTAGGAACCACAATGGGTTTCCCTATATAGTATTTTGATTACGGTAAAAATGAGGACCCGTACCCATTACAGAATAGCCATAAAGGAAAACTTTATAAAAAAACCTCACCAGTGGTGAGACAAGGAAAAACAGTGAACAAGACAAGTCTCATAAACACTAAGGAGAACAACAAGACCAACAAATCTTCTGACTGGAGCAAGGAACCATAAACAAGTTTTGGAAAGACCCAAAAATAACAAAATACAATCAAGGAAGCTTGAACCCAAATGTCAAAAATAGCCTCAAAGTAGGGGTTGGGTGAGATTGAAAAAAACGATCATTGTTTGGATCCATTGAGGTTCTAATATCATCATTAACATCTCTCTTAACCTTGCAAGAAACACCATCCTTTCTGAAGAGGGCATGCTCAGTAGGATACTTCTCATTCTCTTTAACAATAGAGGGGCAATCAGGTAGATTACAAGCCTGAGGACACTGCTAAGTGGACTACAATAGCCAAGAAGATTCATACTAAAGTTCCTACTCCCAAAACCCAAGCTTCATCACAAAAATCTAAATGGATCTTCGAGAGGCACACCCAAATTGGTAACATATTAATCTTAGAAATGTTAAATCCTACAATCCAGCTTTCTAAATGAATAAAATCCTTTTTAAAAAATCAAGAGCCTCTCTGAAAAATGTCAATGCATTCCTCCATGGAATGAAAAGAAAACAATATAAAACCATTTATCAAGGTCATAATGTGAAGACCAAAATCCATCCAAAAATTGGAGTTCCAACTTTGAATAATGTCAATATTAGGTCTATAACCAAAATCTTCCAATAAGAGCATATTGCAAACCATCCATATTTATGTCATCTATTCATATGGAATAGATATAGAAATAGTAGGGGAAGCAAGGAAAACCCTAGCATCACTTAACTAAAACTAAGAGGCCTCTTGAGGACCCACTCTAGAAGTAGCAACTCCTCGAGGTACATGGAGATTAGTTTTTCAGATAAGGAGGCTAAGGATCCTCAAAAATCCCCAAAACACCATTCTCCAACAATCCATTTTGAACTAGACCAAGACCAACAGGAATTGGGGCTACCTCCAAGGAAGGAGAACCTAAATAATAGCCCACCCCAAGAAAGAGGGAAGGCATAGAAGCCTCCTCAAGCCCAATAGCAATAGGGATCAGATCAAGTAAGAGAATTTGTAGATTAGTCAAAGGATGAGGAGAAATCTTAGGCAATAGAAAGCCCCTCATGAGAACCCATTCTAAACCAAATGTTGAGAATACTCACCCTACAACTTCATAAACCAATTTTTTTTTGGTTGAGCATTGAGAATCCAATCAAAAATCCATAAGTAGAACATCTTCCTTATGATCCAACTAATCAGTCCTCCCCACAAAAAGACAAAGCTCCTCACAATTCTATGCTTTCAAATAAGCCTCTAGAATAATTTCAAGGATTTTTTATTCCTCATCAAAGTACGAAGATAAATCCTCCTCAAAAACCAAGTTGTAATCAATGCCAGCAACATCATCTGTACTAGCACCATTGCTAATGTTGGATAAATTCACCTCCACAACAAGAGGACATGGGACATATGGAAATAACTCTTAGACCTAGTTTCTTCCATCATCTTCACCTTCTGCATCATCACCCTCCCCAAAATAGTCATCATTGTTATCTTTTTCTCCCACTCCAATTAGGGTTTCCCTATATACTATTAAGCATCATTAATTGTTGGTAATTATTAGGAAACATGGTGGGGTGTGAAATAGTAATCCAAGAATCTAGAGTTTTTTATTAAAGTGGATTGTTACAAAATTTTCTTTCAAATTCTTGTATGGTATTCCATGTATAGTATTATTTTTATTTTGCTCCCATGAGTAGGGTTATTTAAGTGGTTGTGAAACTTCAAGGTATAGGAACCTATGAGAATTTTTCTTGATAGATTATTATGAAGAGAAATACATAGAACTCTAATCCCATTTGAAAGTAGGTATGGAGGTAGCATGTAGGTGAAGGATGTCCATATGACCTCAGTTTGTAGAGAGGGTTTAGGGGATATCTCGATGGTTTGGTATTATTCCTAAATGTGGTTATCTCTCCCTCCTTAGTAATCTTTAGTTTGAAGCTAAAATTGGTATTATATGGTGGTGAACTTATGTTTCGATTAATATGTTCCCACCAAATAGGTTTTGGATAATAAAAGGTAAACTATCATCAAACAAGTATCTACTCTAAGGATTATCTTGTTTGGATTTCCAAAACTACTCCCATATAGGATGAACTTTTAAAGTCACTATCATAGTGGTTTGTATTGAGGTGAATGGGATATATTTCCTCTAATATTATTTTAACTAAAATAATTGTTGGAGCAAAGCTCCAAATCACCCAGGAACAACCTCCTACAAATCAACCCTCACAACCGAGAAAATAAAAATCACCAAATATGTGATGCTTTATTAAAAATCCAAGATAATAAAATACATTATATTATAGGCTTATAAATCCATGAGAAAATCCAAACGGGTGTGCAACCACCCAATCCAAGAATACAAGGAAAACTAATCAAATCTAATTTTCCCTAAGTTAAAACTTAATTATTCTAGCACACCCCCTTAAGTGCAACTTAGGAAGAATGAAAATGCAAAAAGGAAATCTCTCGCAACCAAAGAAAAGGAGAAAATCCCTATGGGAAAAAAACCCTCCAAAAGAGAGAAAATAAATAAAAAATGAGTCTCTAAAATCTGTCCACGCATCTCCTTCACCAAGTATGATGATGTCACCAACAAATTAGGGACTTTCTCGAAAGATGAAAAACTCAGACAATGCAGAAACATATAAGAACAAAATCCAAAGACAATAAATAAGCCTCCAAACAAATTTGATGAACAATATCGAGCCTCCTCAAATCCACCAAGACTAAGCCACCAATCCACAAGATCTGATCAAAGCCCTCACAAGACACAAGGGGTCCACAACACAACAAATTGAACATGTGAGCTTCCACAATGACTCCACGTGAGCCTTTGCTCATAGCAACATTAGCAAGTGCAATGGTATATAAATACTAAAATTTCCTCCCACATTACCAATGTGGGATGAAGGATCCCAAAAATAAGTTCAAAACCACTTCAAAATGGGGCCCACTAAATAATTCCCTAGTTGGATTTTAGTAGTGGATAATAACGAAAGCATCGATAGAGCTCTGCAACTTTTGGTCATGCATGTGAATTCCTGGTGTGTGGGTGTCCTCAGAAACCTATGGAGGAGGCTTGACCCTCCTCCATGATCTTGCTTAATTTTCCTCATGTACGTCAATGCTGCTCTAGACGAGGGGTTTTATTGAGAGGATCTAGTGTGTTGTGGGTGTGACGGGCTCCTCCCATTAGCCACTCGAGTCGTATCTATGCATGTGTGGATTTTTTGTGGTGTAAGAAAATGGTGGAGGGGGATACATATCCCTCAAAAAAACCCCTAAATAGCCCGGCTTCTGGTAGTGAGGTTAACCATTCCTCCAAGTCATTTTGGGATATTGTTGTAGGCGAACGAAGTTGGCTTCCCCAGGGCACTAAGTTTGTGGTTGAACTGGTTGAATCTTTGTTGGAAGATGGAGAAGAGGGACAAGGTAAGCAACACTTGGCTTCTCTCTTGAAATCTATGTTGGTTCTGAACAAAGCATTAGATGAAGCAATATCTGAGGAAGATTTAAAACTTTCAAAATTTGCAATTTTCTTTGTGGTCGTGGACTCCAATAGGGTTCTAGCTAGGAAATACATGGATGAATGGTTTAAAAATGTTTGGGAATGAAAACTAGGGTTTCATTTCTATTATTGTTGCATGGTTCAAAAAGGCTTATTTGTATTTTTTTTCAATAACCCTAAATCTCAGCAAGAAATGATTAACAAACAATTTTGGAATGTTGAGAAAGTTATTTTTTGTGCCATGGAATGGCACCTAGAGGCAATGAAAGAGGTGTTGGCTTTTTCTAGCCCCTATTGGTTGGTAATTAAACATTTTCCCCCCCAGTTATGGAAGTTTGTTTAACTGATGATCGAACCATATGGAAAAGTTTTGAGAATTGAAGAGACTAAGTCTCCTCTCCCACATTCGGATGCAAGGGTTTTGGTTTCCTCGACCCCTGAAATGGATATCCCATAGATTCTTGAAATTAAACTTAAGTCTGGAATTATAACTTGTGCATTGGAAACCCTCGGTGGGTTTAATGATTGTTATCTCTATCATCGAGAGGGACACATTAGAAGGAATTGTGCTCTAATAAAAAACAAGACTAATAAATCCTCTTCCTATGGTGGTAATAACTCTAAAAAATAGCCCCCTCCAAAGAATGGGAGGGTTGAAAATAATTTGGGGAAGACTAAGGAATGCAGCCTAACCCCAGAGTTAGACAAACAAAATAAAGAAGGCAATGATACCACTTGGATTAAAGATAGCATGGAATCTCTAATACGGGAAATGGACATAACCTTGGCAAGCAATAACATTGAGGGGATGGATACCAACAATA
Organism: Sequoia sempervirens; assembly: GCA_007258455.2. NCBI lineage: Eukaryota > Viridiplantae > Streptophyta > Pinopsida > Cupressales > Cupressaceae > Sequoia > Sequoia sempervirens. The sequence continues at coordinate 36,786,565 of VDFB02373365.1, forward strand.
GGAATGAATTTGTAATTCACCTACCTGACAAGATGAATTGAAAGAACCTCCAAACAGTGGCAAACTCAATGCACAACAATTGGCATTAATGAAACTTAGACAGTTGAAGTGACCTAAAGAAAATAATAAAAATCCTATAAAATAAATATATTCCTTCAATGATAATTTTTTTAGAGAAGAGGATAGTGTAGGTGGGATTGAGGAAACACAAATTGTTTTCTCTCATCTCAATAAAGGAGACTTAGTCTCTAAGAAGCAAGGAGACTGCCCCTTCAAGGATATTGAGAGTTTAGAGAATTTCAATTCAGATAGAGAGATTAAGAAAGTGGAAATCCCTCAATCTATTGGAGTTAAGAAAGATTTGAGGCCACAGCTTGAATTTGATACTATTTCTTTTGGGTAAAAGTACAAACCTGTGTCACACTTTATAAAAGAATCGTCCAACATGAGAAAAAGTTCTCAACTTCAACCACATAAAAGTGGTATTTATGTTTTGAATTTCAAAATGATGTAAACTAATAAAATGTAGAACTTTTGTTGAAGTTTATTCCTATAATTTTTCAAATTTTTTTTGATATATTTTTATCAATTTAAAAGTAGATTTCGTTATGCTAAAAATTTCAAGAAAAAGTGACGTTCAGTTGACGTCAAGAAACATATAGAAAAAAATCATTTTCTCCTGATTTTTTTTCCCAAATAGCTGACTTCAATATCTAGGGCATGGAAAAAAAAAAGAAATTTTGATGTATATTTTTCTCGTAATAACATTTTAAAGTCAAACTAACCCGAATTTGATAGTTTTCAGTTGACATCAACTATTGTTTTTTTTTTTCATTTTCAAAAAACAAAATATACCCTTTTGAAGAGGATTCTCTCCTCTAGGGCATCATATATTTTGCAATTTGTTTTATGATGATTTACTATTTTTTATTTAATTTCAACTGAGCCTCTTTTTGACTTTGAACAACCTACTTGCAATATTTTAAAATATTTATATACTAAAATTAATCAAAAAATATATATATATTTGGATTCAACACTCTAAGCTCTAAAAAGGGTATTTTTATTTTTATTTTTTAAATAATTTTGATTGAAGAAGTATTTAGTAGAAGTGGAAAATTTCTAGAAATTTTAGAAAATGGTGACTTTGTTGCCATGTCACCTGCCATGTGGATGGATTCAGCAGAATATGATTTGATCGAATCCTAATCAAATGAATAGTTTCCAGCCAAAAATGTGTCGATATTTCCAAGCTATAAATACTAGATACACTCACTTTTTCATGTGTTTGGCTAGTCGTATTCAGCCAAGTACCTTTCGGCCGAAACCTCTTTGGCCGAAAATGTACCTACCACGTTGGCACCACATGGTTTTAGCTGAAAGCCACTTGGCCAAATATCTTCCGGCCGAAAATAGTTCACTCAAAACCATTTATTTGGCCAAAAGTGTGGCACAGTTTTGTGCTTTTATCCTTTTGTGAATGGGAATGAAAAGGTGGATGAAATTTAGATTCCAAATCTTGCATTGTTAACACCTAACTCCCTTGATGGAGTGCTCAGTTTAGATGGGTTTTCCTCCCAGTCGAGCATGGATTCTATAGATGATCTAGGGATATTCTCTACTAGGGAAACCATTGATGAGGAGGGATTTCCTATGGAGGTGCTAGGTAAAAAAACTTGGCGATACAAAAAGAAGAAAGGAATGGATAATGCCAAACAACAGGAGGAGAGACACACTAATCACTTGTTGAAAGATAAAAGAAAGAAACTTAGTGGGGTGATCCTTCCAGCCACTGCAAAGAGAATGGATGCAAAAAATAGACTACCTAAATGTTTTGATAAATTTAGGTGTGACAAGGGACCCACTTCCAATTAGCAAAATAATGGAAATTAATTATCTTTCTTGGAATGTAAGGGGTCTTGAAACCCTTGATAGGAAGCATATGGTTAGGAGACTTGTTTCACAAAATAAGGAGAAATATTTTGTTCTCTTACAAGAAGTCAAATTCATTGGCTTTTCCCTGGAAACTAGCCTAAGGGTGATTTGGAAGGATTCTTCTCAATTTGTTACCAATCATGAAAAAGGTAAGGGCGGGGTTGTAATACTAATGGCTAAAAAATGGGCTCAGTATGTGGAAATTTTTAGAGTTTCCCCCTATAATCGGGCTACTTGAGTAATCTTGAAGAGGAAAGATGAATGGTTTGGCATCTATTCAGTCTATGCACCTAATGATTATAAAGACAGAGTGCTTCTTTGGAAATGGATGTATAATTTGCAAGACATCCCTTGGATTATAGGGGAGACTTTAAATTTATTGAAAAAGGGGAAGACAAATGGGGAGGAGTTGGTCATGAATAGAAAGAGGTTAAGAGATTCTATTGGCTAAGGCTAAAATCCAAGTTAAAACTTGAAGACCCCATTGAAGTCCAAAAGAAATATTGCAAAGATATTTGGTACACTTGGTGTAACTTTCAAAGAGGGAGGAGAGTACTCTACAGACTAGACAGATTCTATATTAATAATGCCTTCTTCTCAGTTGCTCTGATTAAAGAAGGCTACAAAGGAGGTCACCCCCTACTCTCTCTCTGACCATCACCCAATAAGGGCTAAGTTTCTTTTCAAGAAAGAAGAAAGAACAATTGTTGGCTCTAAAGATAGGTTATGTCTCAACACTAGCCTCCTCAAAGATGATGATTGTAAAAATTCCATAACTTCTCTTAGGTTAATCAATAACTAGTTGCATAGAGCTTTATCCCCCATTGAGTGGTGGAACATGGATGTTCATGGATGGAAGATCCTCTTTCAGACTATAGGGAGGAAGAAGGCTAAGGATAGAAGAAAGAAAGAGTCTCTCTTATAGGATAATCTTTACCAAGCAGAATCAGAAGTCCAAGCTAACCCTGTTGATAATCTCCTAATTTATAAGCTTGCTTTGGCAAAAGAAAAACTAAGGATACTCCAAGACAATAAGATTCAGGGAATGAAAATTAGAGCAAAAATTAATTGGCTTGAGAATGGTGACAAGGGGACAAAGTTCTTCTTCAGATACCTAAAAGAAAAACATGCCAAAGAACAAATTGGTCAGATTAATGCAAATGGCAGTATTCTATTAAAGCAAGAGGAGATAAGAGAGTAGTTTTTTCTCTTCTATAAGATCCTTTTCACCTCAAAAGGGGCTAATGAACCCTGCTCTCATGCTATAGAGTATATCAAGAAGATCATTCCTAAAAGGATTAGTGATGAGATAGATGCAGAGCTAGATAGGGAGATATCTAAGGATGATATAAGAAGAGCCATTCTCTCCCTCAAAAATGATAAGTCTCCAAGACCATATGGGATCCCTACAAAATTCTATAAAACCTTCATAGATTGGGTAAGTTAAGATCTCTTTCAGGTATAGAAGGAAGCCTTTGAGAAAGGCACCCTTGGAAAATATATCAATAAAGAAATCATTAAGTTGATTCCAAAAGAAGGGGATAAAACCATTGGCAAGAACTAGAGGCCCATTACACTCTTGAATGTTTCTTATAAAATCCTGGCCAAGGTACTTGCTAAAAGGTTGGCTAGCATCCTTCCCATTATCATCAATTCTACTCAAATTGGATTCATTAAGGGGAGGTATATCTTGGAAAACCTTATAACAAGTTAGGAGGCCATGAATTGGGAAAAACTCACAGGGCAAGATGCAACAATGCTTTTATTGGATTTTGAGAAAGCGTATGATAGGATTGAATGAAATTTTATTCTCCTTGTACTATATGCATTTGGATTCCCAAAGACATTCTTCCTTATGGTGAAAACTCTCTTCCAGGATGCATCTACACTGGTGAAGGTTAATGGAGTTCTTTCACTTGATATCTCACTTGGGAGATCAATAAGACAAGGTTTCCCACTTGCACTAGCCTTATTTGTAATTTCCTCTGATGCACTTCACTATGTCTTAAGGGATACTTCATTGATCCCAAAGGTGAGAGGTATCAGGGTACCTGACAATAATGAGCTCATTAATCTTCAGTTTGTTGATGATACTTCCATCCTTCTACATCTAGAAGAGGAGAACTTTGCAAATTTAATGGAGAAGTTCAAGATCTTTTGTCTTGCTTCTAGGGAAAAAATTTCCCCTACAAAGTCTTTCCTTTTGGGTTGGAAGGAAAAGCCTCTAGACTGGGTGAATAAATATGGCATCCAATGTGGGGGACCCTGGAAGTTGGTGAGATACCTAGGTATCCCATTTGTTGTTGAGCCTAATTTAAAAGAAATGTGGTGTTGGATTAGAGACAAGATTGAGAAGAATTTGGCCAAGTGGAACAAACAGTACCTTTCATTAGCTAGATGGTTCCAAATTTGACAAAAGATATTGTCCTCTTACAGCATTTACTTTGCCTCAGTGTGGTTCTTTAGCTCCTACCAAATTAATGCCATCCAAAAAAGAATAAGGGAGTTTCTTTGGTTTGATAGTAAAGGGAAAAGGAAAAGACACTCAGTCAAATGGGAGTGATGCACCATATCAAAGCTTAGGGGTGGTCTTGGCTTGAAAGACCTAAGGATTCAAGGCATTATTTTGGCAACAAAATAGGTGATTGGAGCCTTGGAAGGGGAGGAACCTTGGAAAGTGCTAATCAAACATAACATTTCCAATGTTGTTCCTAAACATGCTAAATCTTGGAAGTTTCTCCCTTTCAATGATATCCTTAGTAGTGATTGGCCTATGTCACATGTAGGATACAATGTTTTTAGAACCATATGGAAGGCTTGGGAAATAATAAAAAAGAATCTTTCCAACTACCACTTCACCAAGGGTGATAACAGGGTCATCCTCTCTAACAGATCTATATGCTGGAATTTGAAACACAAAGGAAGGCCTCTAGCTTTAATTCAAGGATGTTCTGCAAAAAACTGGGCTCAAAAAAGGATACAATGCTTTAGTGAAATTCTGAAAGATGGGAAACTACAAGATTGGAATGATATAAGCTAAAAATATAATTTCCACTTAGTAACTAGAGGACATATATAGTGATAAGAGAGGCCTATAGCCATCTAAAACTTACAATTGAAACTTAAAATGATCCACTTCAATTTATAGAATTCTTATGGAAAAATGGTAACAAATACTTAATGCAGTCTAAAGTAAGAGAAATTTATGCTATGTTAACTGAATAGGTGGACTTAACAGATCACATGAATAAATCCTAGAAAATGAACCTAAACAAAGACCAATGGTAGAAAATATTTTTTAAAAACTAGCAGAAAGAGTTGGAAGCCAAAAAGGCCTACTTTAGATGGCTCTTGTTACTTCAGAAACTCTCCTTTAAAAGTAAAATGGATGATATTGACATTTGCAGTTTATGCACGAAGCCTGAATCAATTACTCATGACTTTTTTATTGCATTTTTGCTAAGGAAATATGGAATATGTTTTGCACTACACAAAATATATGGGGGAAAAATGGGGATCCGCTCGCTGAGAAAATCATTTTCATTCAAAATATCAAAATGAGAAAAACTAGTGCTTTATTCTAGCATATTCTTTCAGCTAAAATTTTGTGGGCAATATGGAAAGCTTGAAATGAAGATAGGTTTCAAGGAAGGAAGAGATTGCTTATTGAGTCCTATAAGGGACTTATCTTTTACAATTTTTCTATGCAAGTCTTCGTCACAGTGGAGCTCATGAAGGATAAGCTCTGGAATACCTAGAAAACAAAGAAATAACCATTGATACCTTGGAAGCTAGATATAGGCATATGTGGCAGGAAGGTCATCCTAGGGTAGATGTTTTCCTAAGGGCTCTGCAAGCCTTTAGGGAGGAACTAAAAGAAGAGAAAAAGAACAACCCTGGCAATAGAAAAAGCAAAGAGATGGTAATTATACTAATGGAAAGGAAGAATAATAGAGCTCCTACTCTTTTGGTGGAGGAGATGGTTGTTGTAGGACACTAGTGGCACTTCGAGATTCTAACAATAAAGTTCAGTCCCTCTAGGAACCAGCCATGGAACCTTTTTGTTCTTTTTGGTTATCAATGGTAACAAGTCTAGTACATACCTAGATCCTTATATAGATGCATATGTGTAACTACAGAATACAAGTATATTTGTAAATCCTTTGGGGTGGTACTCGGAACAGTCTTATTTTGTGTTGTCATTTTTTTTGTTTTAAAGGTAGTGTGGGATATGTATATTTTATAATCTGGGGCAATAGGATGTGTTAGCATATTCAAGGCTTCCTAGAGGCTTGATACTAATGCAATTTCTCTTATGCACTATGTAATGATCTCTCTATACTTAATACAAAAAAATGGGGCCCACTCTAATCGGATGCACCAAAAAATCCCTAAATATTTATTTGAAAACTTTATAAAGTTTAATAAAAACCCTTCAAAAAGAAAAAATCCCAGGAGGTAAATCGAATTCCTCTTTAATGGAACGCTTCCTTCAAAAAATGAGGCTCTACTCCACAAATTTCAATCACAAAATTGAAAAAATTGAATGCCTTTCTTCAATAGAGACACCCAACTTTGATAAAGGTGTAGGCTAACCACATGAAGGTCTACCAAAACACCAATAGGAAAAAAATCATCAACGAAAGGAAGGGTAGGAGATCTACTTTGATACCATGTTGGAGCAAAGCTACAAATCACCCAGGAACAACCTCTTGCAAATCAACCCTCATAGCCGGGAAAATAAAAATCACCAAATATGTGATGCTTTATTAAAAATCCATGATAATAAAATGCATTATATTATAGGATTATAAAGCCATGAGAAAAGCCAAATGGTGTGCAACCACCCAATATGAGAGCAAAGGAAAAACTAATCAAATCTAATTTTCCTAAAGTTAAAACTTAATTATTCTAACAATAATCAATGTTTATTTATTGAGATCTATGGCCTTATGCTTTTGATTAGTGAGAAGTATAGGAAGGTATAGGTTAGCCTCTAGAACTTGTGATGTGTATTCTTCTTATAATTAATGCCATGATAAACTTGACCATGATTTGGTTATGAATGATTTATGATAACCTACTAACTTGTATTTAATTATGATGTCAAACTAAACCATTATGATCTGAGTTTGACAACAACTCTTAGTATGTGTGTATGGTCTACTTTCTTTTCATATACACTTGGATCTATGTTGATTTTAATACTAAGTTCCTTAGCATGACCTTGCAAACTATAGACAATTACTTTAGTAGTTATTGCCAAATATGATAGGGAATTTTACCTTTTATATCTATCTAGTTGATAATGATATCCTCACATTTATGATTAGTATTATATGAAAAGATTGTGTACTTAGAACTAAGATTGTACTATTATGGGTTTAATTTTTATTTGATAAATAATATTTTTTAATAAAAATTAATGAAGTGAATAGAGTTTGATTTCTATGAGTTTGTACTAGTTATGCATTTGGGTTTGGATAGAGGCTAGCTCATGTGGGTTCAATGTGTTAATTGTCTATTGGTAAACTAACCCCAAGGCCCATAAAGTAATTTTATAGTGTAATGAATCCTTTGGGGTAATGTAACTAGATTAACTAGACTAGGGCATAAACACTTCAAACATTACATTTTAGATCAATATATTTGTAGCCTCTAACATCATAATTTATTGAACTAATCAACCAATATAGGAGCTAATTTATTTGTATCATAACTAGGGTTGAGCAAGGGACACAAAGGGTATATGTATAGGATATAATTATCCTTAACCTAGCTTATACCACTCATCTTGAAGTGATCACCAATATTGTAAAATATATGACCCACTTATAGATAGGTTTAGAATTGCTCTAGTGTGATAGGATTCATAGAGCATGCTCTACCAAAAGAATTATTTTTCATATCATATGGTAATTCGACTTTGACTAGTATTATAAGAGACAGATTTGAACAACTACCTAATTCTATAGGGTTTAGATAGGCTTTCACTAGCAGTAGGAAATGAATGACATGATCTATTTATCTTAGGTGTTCAATATTGGAATTGGTGTACCAAAATAAATGTGTGTGAGTGTGTGTCCTTTTTTGTGTTCTCCTAAGGTATGATTTCATTATTTTGATTGTTAATTCAATCCAAGTGATTGATAGTATAGGCACTAGTCTTAGATCTATAGTACAACCATTAGGCATCTTGACTTTGTAACTTATTTGATTGTATGATGATATAGATGATTAAAGGGGATATGAAAATTTTATTACTATCTTTAGGTGATTTTATTTGTTACACTTACACCTTATCCAATGATGATCACAAATAAAATTGAATGATTATCATCATTACAACTGGTGCAAAAAATAAAGAAAAAATAAGGGACCCAAGATGTAGTCTAGGATGCATCAACATTCCTTTTTAAATGGCATTTTCTATCTAGTCACATTGTGATCTCCATTTGATGTGTAAAGTTGCAACTACTTCCATTTTCTATCTAGTCACATTGTGATCTCCATTTGATGTGTAAAGTTGCAACTACTTCCATTTTCTATCTAGTCACATTGTGATCTCCATTTGATGTGTAAAGTAGTCATTGTCTTTACCTATGATGTGGGTATGGGATAGCAACCCTATCCATATGTGATGTGTGCTTGAGCTAACCCCATGTGTACCTATAAGGTGTATAAGAGTTAATCACCTATGTGTATGTGAAACAAGTGAGAGGTAGCCATGTTGTATCACTGGGTCAAAATAGGATGTTTAAATGAGATGATCCCTATGTGGTTTTATTTGTGTTTGTACACTAATGATTGACATGGAACCAACATCTGATTGGAGTGTTTTTTTTTTTTATTATTGTAATTGGATTAATTTGAAAGCATAATCTCAATGAATATATATAGTTTGAAAGAAAGACCAAAGATCCTATATAACAAAAGAGGATAAATTCTCTCATATTATTTGACTATGAATTATGGAGCCTCTAATTTCCAAAATGAATACATAGATGGAGTCACCCTCAAAGATTAGGTCTAAGTCTAGATATGACCCTGAAATTGGGAGCTTACAACATTCTAATATGAGTATTTGAATTATTTGTCCCCACGACTATGATTGAAATAATTTTAAAATTGACACCTTTAAATTAGATGGAAGAAACTTGATCAATTAAATTTATTAGAAACAAAAAAACAAAACAAAACAAAACCTAACCTGGAAGGCAGTTATTACACTTTAAACAACAGATATAATATGGATGACAGAAATATTACGACAATATCTTTTCCAACTTGGGAACGACTATCTTCTTGGCTACGGTTCCTTGTCTTATCTATAGTATGATTCCTCCTCTCCGCAACCCATGATCACTTTTCCCACAATGGCATTTACGTTTTGTGTTCATGGCTTCTCCAAGTACTTCAGGCAGGCTTTCTAACTATGGATAAAATATGAGTGGCGATCTTCAATCCCAATTTTGGTTGCGATATCCTTTATTCCCATGCGATCACTGGCGACTCCACGATCTCCTGCACTGACGTGTCTTTTATTCTTCTCAAACTTCAACCTCAACTACACTAACCTGTTCTGACACCACTCTAAGGAGGATAGAGGCGACGTCAAATGTTACAGACTACAGACTACATACAAAACTCTTCAAGTTCATTTCGTTGATTTAAACTCATTACATATGCCTCATATATAGAGATACTTGATATTTACAAAACATTAGTTACTTGTTGCAATCATTTACTGAATAATAAATTAAATAAATATTTAATTATATTTGTCTTTATTTAATAACTGTAGTGGAGAAATTAACCACTTGTTTATTCCAATAGGTTTAGATATTTTATAATTTGCAAGATTGGCATAAGTGAATTCTATAATTCATATAAACAAATCTATAATTTTTTAAAATACGAATTTAAGTTGGAGAATATCTAACATTTCTTACTAATTGTTATGTGTTAAATCAGACCTTAATTTATTTGAAAGCCTTTGACATCACCTAGCATCTAGATCCCTGACACACATTTGAAATATTCATTCACATAATTAGAATATCATTAATCTATAATCTACTTGCATCAACATTTTGATCATTCTCTAAATGACTTTATATTATTTTCAATCTTTTCAAATAAATAATTATATTAGTTTCTCAAAAAAAAAAAAGTTCTTGTCTAACAAATTCTTCAAAAGTATTCTTATACAAATCTAAGTTAAATCCAAAATCACACTATAATTATGACTTAAAATGAAACTATAAATTTTTAAATTCCAAAACATTCATTTAATTAAGATTTGAAGGTGTTAGACTTCTTAGCTCCTCCAACCCTGAAGCTAGTAGAAACTGTGTGCCCTCACCTCCTACCTCTCTCAGATTTGAAGGTGCTAGACTTCCTAGCTCCCCCAACCCGGATGAGCTTAACCTCATATTAGAATAGGTTCAATCTGGTAAAATTTTGGCCTCTGCTAGAAACGACATCAATTACATCTTCAGGGTCTTGAAATGGGCCTATCAAAAAATAAATGAGCTTAATCAAAGAAACAGGGCTCTGTTTAGTAAATCGAGCTGAAGCTGAAGCTGGTTGCTCTCAGTAACGAAGAAGGGAAATAGAATAAGAACAATATTGGTAAGAAAGGAGGTGACATTGAGGAAAAGTACAAGTTGCTGGAAGAGGAAATGGTTAAAATTAAAAATAATTTGAAAACAGTGGTGGAACAAAACCATAAAATGGCTAGGCACAATACCATTATTATCAATGCTCTGTCTCAAAAGCTGGAGAAAGCGCAACAGGGTTCTGATTTGGAAGTGAACAAGGAAAGCAAGAATGAAGATTAAGGGATTTCTAAAAGGACCCAGGCCAATCTCAAAAGGGAAGAGCCTCCTACTACACATATGGTTCAGATTTTAAAGAGGGGGATTCAGGGTATGAAGGAGTTGGAAGCTGAGACTGCTAATCTTTTAAAGACACAAATTTAGCTGTTGCTAACTTTTTGGCTCATTTTTTTGTTTTGTGGCCTTCGCTGGCCTTCTGATGGCTGTGGTCATTTACTGTTGTTATTTTTACAGCATTTCTGTCTGTTAAGTCTTTTCTAACTTTTTCTTTATGTTATAAACTTTGTGGTTTCGGGACCTATAAAACCCGTTTTTTCATCTTTCAAAAACTATTTTCAACATTTATTTCATGGACAAATAATTTGGCATGCTGAATTCATCACCAGCAATTCACCGGCCAGCAATTCAAATTCACCGTCAAGTAAAATTCACCGCGGAGAAAATTAACCGCATTAATATTTTTAATAAAATCAAAGTTTTTGAAATATATATTAAAAAATATTAATGTGGTCAATTTTCCACGGCTGTGAATTGCGAATTTTCCTCGGTGAATTTTCCATGACGGTGAATTGCTGACAGTGAATTTTCCTAGAGCCAAATAATTTCTATCTCAGCTGATTAATCTTAAGATAAAGTTATAAAGCTATTAATGTTAATAATTTTACCTAGAACCTTCAAATGTGTAATTGTCTATTATTATCACCATGTTTACGAATTTAGTAAAACAATCGTTAATCAAGAATATCGTTTAGATTCAATGGAGTTATATTGGTATATTGCTGGTAATTGAATATACTCATATTTTGAAAAATACAGGTTCTATTTATTATGTTATTACTAATCTAAATCCTTCGTTCATATACTAATACCAATTTGGAGACCTTTAACAAAACACAGTTGCTGCTATTACAGTTATGGCATGTGAAAAATCATTGTCCATCTCGCCAGGAAAAAGAAAGACAGGAAATAATGATGCAAGTGTACAAGCAGCAGAAGTAGAAGCAAGAGAAATCCCTTGCGCTTTGGCGGCTATTGCAACATGTAAGAGAAGAAGCCCTAATCACACAGAGGAAAGAAACAAGCTTCATCTTTTGGAAGAAGAAGAATGCCCCACCACTCCCAAGTCGGAGAAACACAAGATACCTGTAATGACGTGCTGCCCTCTTGCACCAATCAAACCCAGATTAACTTCCAGAAAGAGAAAGCTTGAAATACCTCCACGAACACTCTATATTCCTTTTGATTTTCCCCAGTTGGATTTGTTATTCGGTTCAGAATCAAAGTCCACAGCCCAACATAAGAAGAAAAAAATGGAAAAACACTTCATATGTAGAGAATAATCATTCAAGGATACAATATGTATTGATTATAACTTAGCTACTACTAAATATTGTTGATGTGATTGATATTATTCTAACTTCAAAAGTTTTAATTTATAGAACAAATAAGTAGTAAACATTGATTTCCCTTTTGGTTTCATGCATCCAAAGGTATTCTGTCGACTAAATAAAGGTATTCTAAGTATTCCTATTGTTAATATCCATGCAGTCTATGGGATGGTAAACTATATCCGGTTACTACGTTCTAATCTCTATGAATAGGGCTACCGTCGCTTATTTGTTATGGACAATGCTTCTCCTAGGGAAACTGGATTATACATAATAGTAGAATTTAACTTGCAATATTCTCTACTTGATTTTGATCTTTAATCCAATACACTAAAATAGTTTCTAGCAAGCATTGAACACACAAATGTTGTGAAAATTTAGTATTACAGAACATTACATTGGTGGATATGATTTTATTTGTTGTTCATAATTTTTTTTAAGTTCAAAATTTTGTTATTTTCTTCTATAAACTTTCTGGGTTATGATTTTAGAGATGGAGTAACTTCTCATGCATTATTAGTTTTATCAAATAAAAAACAGAAAATATAACAGTTGCTATTCTTATTGATAAAACAAATGGAGTTTAGTATATATAATTTCACAGAAGTTCAACAAATCCTTACAAAATGGAGCTATTCTTGATATAAAATGAAATTGCTTTACAGCAAAATTAACTGATAATGACACTTCTCCTACATTTAATTGACACGTCTACAAAAAGCTTGATATTATTTAAGATTTCATATGTTCTTTAGTTTAAAAATGAGTGGATTAGATTTCTTATTGGGAAAGATTATGAATTTATCTTTCATGTTATGTGTGGTTGATAAGTATTATATATTTTTAATGTAATTTTTTATTTAAAAATTAAAATATTTTTTTATTATATTTTTGAAAAAGCAAAGTCGAATTATTTTTGAAAATGCTTGTTCATATTTTAAAACAGTTAGTATTAATATTTTATATGATTTTATATGATTTATAAAATTATTTTCAATATGTGACACACATATATAAAGGTGAAGAGAGATATATTATTATGTTGGAGACTTGTTGAATTTTGTAGTAATTAATTCTTTTTATCACATTAAATTTTTACCCAACACAATTTTGTAAGATGAAAAATATTACATATTGTCTTTTCTTTCCATCATTTTATTTTTAATTTTTAATTGTGAATTGTTATGTACTACTATTATTTAAAAAAATTAATTTTTTTGTCTAATATTTAGTTTATTTTTTTCAAATTAGATGTAAACTAAGTTTTATATAATTTAAATATTATAATTCATAATAATTGAAGTTATAGTACAATTAATACAAATCAGACATTGACTTCATTTTTTATATAGCAAAAAGATAGATATATTAATAAAATAAATATTAAAAAGTTATATATAAAGATTTCCAAACAACTATAGGTGTCATTAAATCATAAAGAGTAAAGATTTGTTGAGGTTTATCACAAACTTTCCACCTCTATGACCAAAACTAAAAGATTAGATATAACACAAGTCAACCATATTAAACCAAATTATTATGAAGGAGTTGATTAAACTATGAAAATTGAGCATAAGAAAGGGATGCCCAATCTATGACCTTCCAAATATGATTAACATCAAATATCCATTTAGAAAATTGTCTACAATAGCATTCCATTCATGAAGAATATGAATACATTAGACACATTCAAAGCTCCATAAAATACATAGAATTTGATCAACATAAAAAGCCTAACTCTAAGAATTGTATTAAAATCTATCATTATTCATGAGAAGGGTAGCCAGTATCAAAGAATCTATGTCACAAATAATCTTTTTCCAACCTATTTAAAGATTTATGAAGCTACAAGGAGCATCCAATCTTCCATCTAATTATTAGTACTAATCACTATGTAGTAGAAGAAAAGAAATGAACAAAACCAACACTTTCCCATCCAACTCTACATATCCCTATAACTTTTGGCTTACCACAAGAATAACCATTAACATTAGTTTTGAAAAATTCAAAGGATAAGGAGACCATTTACCAGTGCTATTCACCTTATTAGAAGATTTAAGCCTAGATCTAAAAGGAATAGCTCAAAAAAAAAGTTCCAAATCAAACTGCTTCAAATTTTGAATATCATAGGGACTAACATCACCATAAAATAAACACTTAGCCACCAAGATTTATTTGAAGGCGTCAAAAATATTTTTCCAAACATAATGAATAAGACTTAGGTGACCTTAGAAAAGTTGGTAGTTTTTTTCCAACCAAATTTTCTATAGAAGAAATATAGGGGCAATATCCTAATCCTCAAAAAGAGATAAAGTAGAAGTAAGACATCCTAGACTAACCCAAAAATCAAACAAAGAAGTAGCATGAAAAACACGTTGGTTTCACATGTACCACCATTGTTTCCAAAGACCCTCAAGGAAAGGACATTCAAAGAAAAAATGAGTGATGCATTCCTCATGAGCACCACAAAGAATACATTTAAAGGAAACATTGAAACCTCACTTCCTTATATTGTCCTATGTAATAAATTTATTTTGGAAAAGTACATATAAATAAATTATAGGCTAAAAAATCTATTCAAAACTATTTTCCTCCAAGGAAAAATTTTATACTAAATATTTTCATGTTCTAAGATTTGATACCCACTAGAAGCTAAATATACTCCTTTTGGACCATAACCCCAAAAAAGAGCATCATCCAACCAACATCCAAAACTATTTTACTTAAAGTAAGTGGGTAAGAAAAGGAAGTAATAATTAGAAGATATGATTCCGACCAATCCAACCATAAAAGAGCCTTGTAACTAGATTTTATAATCTAGAAAATGCCTTTCTTAACAGTTAATGAAATTTTTTAAAGATTATTCTAGATTATAGAACCTTTTCCATTCAAAACCATTTTGGAACCTCATCAACAACAATACCATAAAAATTATTTTAGGTGAGAATTTTTCCTCAAAGATGATCATATTGCTCACCATCTCCAATTAAGTTTAGTATCCAAGACTAGATTATTCAATTTAGAAGCTTGAATAACAAGGCCCCCAAATTATTATTTTCTACAAATAGAGTCCACATTAATAAGACTCCATTTGTGATATTCCCAGTTTCCTACCCAAAGAAACTTGCTTGAAAGAGATTCAAACTCTTTTAGAAGGCTTTAAGGAGTAGAAAGAACTAAGAAACTATACATAGGATGTGAATACAATATAGATTTTAAAAGGGTAAGATGTCTAAGAAAATACAAAAAGTAAAAGTTCTAGTAAGAAACACACATTCAAAACATCTCAAAAATCCCTTTCCACTATAGGAAATTAGGACTACTAATTAAAAATAAAGTCATGATATAATTCATAAGAAGTTTTCCAATTCTAAACTACAAATCAAGAATAATTCTTTGTTGAATAGCTAATGGAGTATTGAAAGAATAATTTTTTTTTTCTTCATTAATTAATTGACCAAAAACTACAAAGTGTTAGGGTAATCACACATTAGGTAATAATTAATTAATTTTTAATTGATTATTAGGCTAATTCATTTCATGCACTTAAGCTAAACCTAGGATTGTTTTTTTGTTACTAGAGTGAGCTATTATTAGATCATTATGTCTCATCACATAGGATGATGGCACTTGTCATGATCTAATCCCTTTATCATTTAGAGTTTTCTCTTATAAGAACTCTTCTTCATTGTAGCTCTAAGAAATTTTTTCATACTTTATTTTTTCTAGTTGAGGATATAACAAATTAAAACATAGGAAAATGTGGTCTCCAAAATTAAATGAAGAAAAAGGGGAGAGAGGATCTAAAGGATGTGGAAAAATCCCCTCAAAAGGTTAAAAATGATGTGTGAGGGACCTATGTCCAATGCAAAAGGGGGTGTCCACCTAATCATAAATCCACCTTGAATCCTATTTCATTAGGAAGAAGGATAGTGCCACAAGCAATTAGAATTTAACTACAACCTTAAGGTGAGTCAACTCCAAGTTTTTGGACACTATGTGGTCTCTTCTTCCTTATGGAAAAAAATTGTAAAATATGGCTTTAAAAAAGTTTTCGGAGAAGAATAAAAGTGCATTAACAATATAATTTCTGAGATCTACCACTTGGAATGTGAAGTACTAGATAATACTATCAAAAATAATCATTAGCCAACATATCTGAGAAGGTTATGACAGTTTGTACCCAACTTTAAAAATGTTGTAAAGCATTATATTTAAGCGAATGTGTCCTTGTATCCTTATTTAAAAATTATTTTTACAATCCTTTGATGTTCGATCTAAGGCTTTGATTTCTTCAGGTTTGATTGTTAGAAGGCCAAAAACAAACTCTATAGATGGGTTTCTGTTTCTTGACAACTTTGATGACAACTTTAACAACGTTGTAAAATTATACTTTTGATCCAATTTCAATCCTTCTTCACCTATAAATCTACAAACACACAAAGAGAGGATAAAATTGTTTGTTTTTGGTGTATAATGGTTTTCCTTGGTCAAACTCTAGTTTGGTAATCAAACCTTGATAATGAAATGAATGAAAGGAATTATGAATGAACACTAGCTTGTTGCAACTCACCAAACCCTTTAATGGCTACCCTTATAGGACTGAATTCTAACACATCTCTCTAAGGATTAGATATTGCATGAAATGGCTTGATTGGATGCTTGATTTGACACTTGATTTGCTGCTTGAAAATTTCAAACCTACATCACAATGTTAGCTCCAAAAACATGTATGAACATACATAAATCTTGACATTATGATAGGATCTTGAATTCTCCAACAAATGACTGATCAATCTGCTCTCAAATACTCTTGATAATAATCAAGTTATCATTTTTCTCCTACAAATGTCTTAGATTTCTTAGGATTTGAATTGATAAAAAGACCTTGTATTTATAGGTGATTCCTTAATTTCCCAAAAATTAAACATCAAAAGCCAACAATTGCAATTTGAATTTAGATCATGAAAATACGTCCAAAAAAATATTAAAAAATGGGATCCTAAACTTAAGGAGGACCCATTCGCCCTTGGGTGAATCGGTCCTAGATCCTAAACCCAAGACACACATATTCCAATATGTGTAATTTGATGTTTGCAAATGTTTAATGTAGGTTCCCCTTTTAGAAAACAAAATTAATTAGGATTTTAAATGTATTAGGGTCATCACCAAACACATAACTTGAAACATCTACCAAAGATCTCAAGGACACCCATATTTTACCAAAACAAAAATCCAAGATGAAGTTATTAAAATGAAAACGTGAATGCAAGATTTTAAATCTGATAAGTGACTAATTAAAGTGCCAAGAACCTGAAAATGATGTCTTTTTAATGCCAATTTTGATTTCAAACAATGCACTTTATTTGACCAATTAAACTTAATGTAAGAAAGTGTATAATTTTCATTTTTTTGGAACTAAAACCCAGATCTCACAACAGAATAGAATGAAGCAAATAGAGACAAAATGATGCCCACAAATTTGAAATAGCACCTATATGAGGATAGGTTCACTCAAGGGTGAATGAGTCCTTGATCGAGGTTTGGAAAAATTTAAGTTTTTTTTTGGTTTAATGTTTGAACTTTTTGTTTTAGGTTGTAGATTGTGAAATTTGTGATAGATTTTTCTAGTTTTAGGTGTCTTAATGCAAGTGTAAATAGGGATAAAAAAGTGACCAGAATGACAACTTATGGAATGTAATTTTGAATTGAAATTGATTTTAAATGATTGAAAGACACTTTTAATGTAACCACAATGCAAGATGTATGCAAAATGAATACAAATATTTTTTATTTTTTTATGAATTTAAGTGATGCAAACATTGAAAACTAAACCCTAAATGCAATGCAAAGCACACTAATGCAAACCTAGATTTAGGGTTTTGAATGAACTCCAAATTAGAATTTAAGATGTACAAAGTAAGGTTCACCAAAAGGAAACATAGGAAAGTGTGGTCACCATAATGAAATGAAGAAAAAGGGGAGAGGGGATCCAAAGGATATGGATAAATCCCCACAAAAGGTTGAAAAATGATGTTTGAGGAACCTATGTCCAATGCAAAAGGGGGTGTCCACCTAATCACAAATCCACCTTTTCATTTTTCATTAAGAAGGATAGTGCCACAAGAAATTAGAATTGACCTACAACCCTTAAGGTGAGTCAACTCCAAGTTTTGGGACACTATGTGGTATCTTCTTCCTTATGACAAAAAACTATAAAATATGACTGAAAAGCAATTTTGGGAGATAATAAAAGTGCATTATCAATCTAATTTCTGATATCTACCACTTGGAATGTGAAGTTCTATGTTAAGACTATAAAAAACAATCATTAATGAGCAGATCTAAGAAGGTTGAGATAATTTGTACTAGGATTTAAAATTTTTGTAAAGCATCATGTTCAAGTGAATGTGTCCTTGTATCCTTTTTTGAAAATTACTTTTGTAGTCATCTAATTTTGGATCTAAGGCTCTAATTTCTCTAGGTTTGATTGTTAGAATTCCATAAACAAACTCTATAGATGAGTTTTTGTGTCTTAACAAATTTGCAAAATTAGACTTTTGATCCAATTTCAATCCTTCTTCACCTATAAATCTACAAACACACAAAGAGAGGAGAAAATTGTTTTTTTGGTGTATAATGGTTTTCCTTGGTCAAACCCTAAAGCAAACCCTAGTTTGGTAATTAAACCTTGATAATGAAATGAAATCATAAATGAAAGAAATGATGAATGAATACTAGCTTGTTGCAACTCACCAAACCCTTTAATGGCTACCCTTAGAGGATTGAAGTCTAACACATCTCTCTAAGGATTAGATATTGCATGAAATGGCTTGATTGGATGCTTGAAAAATTGAAACCTACATCATAATGTTAGCTTCAAAAACATGCATGAAAATACATAAATCTTGACATCATGATAAGATCTTGAATGCTGCAATAAATGACTGATAAATCTACTCTCCAATGCTCTTGACAATAATCCTTTCTATTATTTTGCTCCTTTAAAAGTATTAGATTGCTTAGGATTTGAATTGATAGAAAGAACTTGTATTTATAGGTGATTCCTTAATTTCCTAATAATTAAACATCAAAGGCCAACAATTGAAATTTGAATTTAAATCATGAAAATACCACCAAAAACATATGAAAAAATTGATCCTAAACTTAAGGAGGAACCATTCGCCCTTGGGCGAATGGGTCCTAGGCCCTAAATCTAGGACACACATTTTCCAAGATGTGTAATTTGATATTTGTAATTATTTAATGTAGGTTACCCTTTTGGAAAATAAAATTAATTATGATTTTGAATGTATAATTGTTCAATTATAGTCTTAATTAAGTCCAATTAATTAAGGGGATGCAAACATAGTGTGAAAATGTAAAGGAGTACATTTTCTGACACTACACAAATTATTGTTTGTAGCTCTCTCGCATGGACGGTATTTTTTGTTCGTTATTTAACCTTTTTTTCTCATATTATTCACAATTCTAACATGGTACATTAGAGTGTATATTCAATGAACCCCTTCTCAATTTTTGAGGGTTTTCTTCAACTAGGGTTCTAGGGGAATCAAATTTAGAATCTTTATATTTTTTAGATTATGAAGTTGGGAAATTTTTTAGTCTATTTTGAGGAAAAAAGGACCTCACCATTGCATTTAGGAAATGAATTTTTATCATAAATTTACCCAATTTCATCGACAGGAACATCAAAGGAAAAAATTTGTGCAAGGTCCTGAGGGTCCTCCTGTACAAAAATTAAAAAAATAAAAATCACTTTATTGCATTGAGCACTATACATAGTTCCTACTGCTCTTTGGTTTGTTGGCAGTCTTATATTTGTTTCACCCACTTTTTAAAATAAATGGTAGTCACTTTTTTTTTTTGCCACTCCCAAACTATCTCAGTGAGATTTTTTGATGCAAGTAAACTACTCTCAACATTAGGATCCCAACTATACCTATGACATCTTCTGCCACGTCATTGTTTCCAAGGGTCATATTTTTTCTAACAAACCAATTTTTTCTTCCAATGGATACATATTCCTAGAATATTTCACTCACATCAGCAATACAACCTACTGATAGGGCCCCTTCGAGCCCCCTTTGGCCTTAAAAGAGTATTTTTTTTTGTTTTGGCCATAAGTTGGGCATATGGTATCAAAATTGGACAAATAAGACATTTTTGGAAAGCTTGCTTTGTGTAATTTTTAGTGATGAGGGTCTTATCACCTTTTTTTGTTGTTGGTAAATTCTAAAACCTATCAAAGTTAGTTTTTATTTTTCACTCTCGAGCTCACAACTTTTGACCATCTTCTCCATTTTTTGTGATTATAGTGGCATTGGAGAGATCTTTCACAACTCTTCATAGTGATCTATGCACTTTTTTGATATTTTTCTCTAGGTACATTTTATTTACTTTTTTGTTTTTTTACATTATGTTGAATTACTTGAATTTTTTAGCTCTTTGAAACTTTTTGTTTGCATGGGATAACTTTTTTAAGGTTTTTCTACATGTATTTTCAATATCTTATCCTATTTGGGCATTCTAAGCATCTTTTGCATGTAATTTCTCTTCTATAGATGCACTAAGATAAAGGTCACATTGATATATTTTCTTTTTGGGGATTTTACACATCTTGTTGTGCCTTTTGTACCCACACTATGATATAAAGTGTCATGGGGGGTTTTTAGGATTTTTTTCCATCACAACTTGGTCAAGTTTGTGTTCCAAGTTGACAATAGCATCAAAACCTAGTGATTCTTTCATCATGCATGTGTACCTTGTTTGCATACCCTTTTTCAATTGTAGGTACTCTTTCATGCACGTTAAAATGTTATTTGTTCTCCAACATGCACTTCTTGATGACACACAATTTTAGTGGACATTTCATGGCTCTCCCTTTTCAACATTATGGGGGGCATTCTACTAATGGTGCTAATTCTTCATTGGTTTCATTTTTTGAGTGATCTATGTATCTAGTTTTTATTCATATGTAACAGGTAGACGTAGTGGCTTGTTACCCAAGCATTTCAATGAGATTGAGAATTTACCATGTGGAAACTCTTGGATTCCTATTTTTGGAGGTGACCTGCCATTTTCACTTGATCAATGTTCTTTAGACTATTGGTAGCACTTTTATTTTTTACTTTCATCTTGCATGGTTGTGTAGTGTCTTTAGGGCCACTCATGCAAATTTGCATGCCATATGTATCTTAATTTTCTAAATGTCTTCCTTTGTTTTCCATCTAATTCAAGTAGTGTCATTGGAGGCACTCATACATATTCTTGACTTATTGATCTTGATTATCATTGTTCTAGAAGAGGTTCTTCATTTCAACACTATATCAGTCATCATTTGATAGTTGTCTATAGCTTCTTTGTGCTTCAAAAACATTCTTCATGGTCCTATTCTTTTCAGACACTATTTTGGAGTCTTATTAGTCCTTGATTTCACCTTTCTCTCTTTTTGAGAGGAGTTTTCCTATGAGGTTTTCTCATTTTTTTCTCTAGTTGTGAGATATTAGATTTTTTGTGTGTAGGCACCTTATTAGACCTTGTTTGCAAGGACCCATCATGAATTCTTTATTTTGTATGCATTCACTTTTTAGGGTTTTTAGCTACTCCCTATGAATTTTCTTAAGGGGGTGTTAGTGTAATCATACATTAGCTAATAATTAATTAATCTTTAATTGATTATTAGGATAATTCATTTCATACACTTAAGCTAAATTAGGAGTATTTTTTTGTTACTAGAGTGAGCTATTATTATATTATTTTCTCTTATCACATAGGATGAACACTTTTCATGATCTAATCCGTTTATCATTTAGGGTTTGATTTTATAAGCACTCTTCTTCATTGTAACTCTAACCAAGCTTTTCATTCAGTATTTTTTTTCTAGTTGAGGATATAGAAGATTATTATTTGCACCTATCTTGTGTGGAAGGATTTTTTATTTATTTTTAATCCTACATATCATGGGGTAAAAGCACAAACCTGTGTCACACTTTATAAAGGAATCGGCCAACAGCAAAAAAAATTCTAAACTTCGACCACATAAAAGTGGTCTTTATGTTTTGAATTTCAAAATGGTGTAAACTAATAAAATGTAGAACTTTTGGTGTGGTTTATTCCTGTAATTTTTAAAATTTAAAAAAAAAAAAATTATTATGTTTTTATCAATTTAAGGACAAATTTTGGAATGCTGAAAATTTCATAAAAGAGTGACTTCACGGACCGTCAAGAAATAAAATGAAAAAAACTTCATTTCTCCTTTTTTTTTTCCAAATAAGTAATTTCAATATCCTATGCATGGAAAAAAAAAATCACATTTTGATGTATATTTTTCCCGTAATAACGTTCTAAAGTCAAACATGTCAGAATTTGACAGTTTTGACGGACCGTCAACTAATTTCAAAATTTTCAATCATTTAAAAAAAAAGAAATATATCCTTTTGAATTAGACTTTCTCCTCTTATGCCTCATATAATATTTAAAATATTTTAATAAATTTTACTATCATTTTTTTAATATCAAATCAGCCTCTTTTTTAATTTTTAAAACCTACTTGCATTATTTTAATAATAAAAGATATCAAAACTAATCAAAATATTATAAAAATTCTATATTTGGATTCTACACTTCAAGCTCTACAAAAGGGTATTTTTATTTTTTGCAAAAACATCAATCTGACTAGAGAAATACTCTGCCAAAAATGAATGTTTCAGAAAAATTTAAAAAATGATGAGTAAGCTGCCATGTAGGATGCCAACTAGACATTTTCGGCCGACCCGTTTTCGGCCGACTAGGTTTCGGCCGAAACCTAGTCGGCCGAAAACTGGTCGGCCGAAAACTAATCGCTCGAAAATTTATCGGTCGATAACTACTCGGCCGAAAATTAATGATATAAAACAAAGTTGTTTTTTTCCCAATTTATCAAATTAAAAAAATTAGAAAATAACAAATATTTCGAAATTTTTTCAACTATTTTCAATTAAAAAAGCTTGATTTCAACATTTTGGAAGGCAATTTACAAGACGTATTTCGACGAAAAAAAAGGCATTTGGAGAAGAGGAGAAATATTTTTAAGGTGTGTTGATCTTTAATTTATTTAATTGATTATGTTTTTTTATTGAAAATGCATTTGAAGTTTGTTTTCACTTTTTCTTTATTAAAATATTAACATCAAATAAATATATGTAGAAATATATTCATTATTCAATTAAAAATATTTTATGTTTTGCATCTAGTTACAAGTTTTTTAAAATATTTATGCTATATTACATGTACATGTTTCATGGAAAGCTTATGTGTGTACAAATTTCTATGTAGGCAATCATTCAAATTTGAGTGTAATTTGTGATGGCAAATCAAAGGACTAGATCGAGGAAGTATGAACGAACATGAGTAAGACAAAGAAAGAGAAAAGCGGATGAAGGAACATCTACTGAACAACAACCCATGGAAAATATTGATGATCAAGGTGACGTATAGGTACAAGAACAAACTGAATCTAATACTAATATAAATGTTTTGGACTATGGTATGGAAAATTTGATGGAGATGGATGAAGATTCTCTTTTCAATAATATTTCATCTGAAGATATGTTATCTGAAAGCACATTGAAATTACACTCTAAAAAAATATGGGATGAATTTTTTGAAGAGAAATCTTTAATTGGAAGAGCACAGTTAATTGCAAAGTTATTTAGACGAAAAGAAATGACCCCTGTTTTGGAGTTGTTAGGGGTTGATAATAGGAAAAAGTCATCAGATTTAAAACAAACAATTGTTGAAAACCTGCAAGAAGCATTAAAATGTATTGAAAAGAAGAGTCGGTCTAGTGATTTAAGTGCTGCACGTAGAGCGTTGATGACTGTAATTTCTAGTAAGAAATTATCATATAGAAGACAAGTTCAAGCAATTTCTGAATTACTAAATGTTTCTAGGAGAACTGTTCAAAGATATATTGAAAAGAGAGATGAAATAGATGGAAAAATTGAGAAAAATTGGGTAAATATTTGTAGGGTTCCTCGAAAAGATAGAATTTCAGAAGATGTAAAGAAACAAGTTGTTGAATATTGGACCACCCACTCTCGTGTTTCTTCCAATAGAAGGGATACTATACAAATAATAGGTGATGATGGTACAAAAATTTCTCATCCAAAACATTTTATAGATACAACACAAAGTGAACTTTTTGAAGCATTTAAACAAGAATTTTTAAATGTGAAGATTTGTCAAAGGATGTTTGAAACACTACGACCATCATTTGTACGTATAAATAAAGTACGTGAAACTTGTTGTTGTCGAAATCATGTTGAATTTGATCTACACCTACAATCATATAGAAAAGTTATGGCAACAATTGATCGAAATTTAGCCATCCCTGGAAGCACAACACAATTTGTGAAGTCTCTTCTATGTGAAAAATCAGAAAATTCGGATGAATTCAACGTTCAGTGTATAAAAAATGTATGTAATGATTGTGGAGATTTGAAGAATCTTTTACATGTTGACAATAATGAAATGCAAGTTACTTGGAAGAGATTTGAATATGAGACATACTTAACGAAGTCAGGAGTTGAGGCCAAAAAAATTGTTGTCAAAGAGAGTGGATTGCCTTACAATGAATTCATGAGTAAATTTCGCAATATCATATATCCACATATCCAACATTGTCATGGTGCAAGATGGCAATCTAAGCAATTTCGTTATTCAAAGAATTGTTTTCCACCAGGTTGTATTCTCTCTATTGTAGATTTCTCTGAGAACTATACATTTAGTCCTCAAACTGAGATTCAAAGTCAATATTATCATTCAGAGCAAGTTGCAATCTTCGTGCAAGTTTGCTACAGGCATGCAGAGTTAGCGGTCGATGGAATACAAAGTAGCAAAGATGATAGAATTATCATCAAAGAGGTTCACTTTTATATCAGTGATGATACGAATCATGATAGAAGCTATGTAGCTCATTGTTTCAAAATGTTTTTTGAAGACCTAAGACGACGTGGCATAAATCAAGAACAACATTGGATATGGTCTGATGGATGTGCTGGTAAGTACATTGGTTTTTAAATTATTTTTAATTAATTTATATTTACTTTTAAAACTTTGAGACTTAAATTGTTTTTTGAAGATAATTCAAGGTTTTCAAGTGTTTAATTATTTGTAACTTCACAGGACAATTTAAGTCTGCAAAAGCCTTTGTTTGGTTATGTAGTCAACATGCTAGACGCAACACCAAATTTTTGTGGAATTTTTATGAGAGTGGACATGGAAAAGGAGAGCACGATGGAGCAGGAGCATGTGTGAAGCGTGCACTTCGTCAACATGAACTTGCTGGTATGTCCAATTTAGCTTCATACTTTTTAAAAGATTAGATATATATATATATATATATATTTAATTTAACTAAATTAAATTTTCTTTTAAGTTCTTTGAAAGTAATAGGTGACAAATTGTGCCAACTTGTCTGTAACTTGTAGGTAATGCCATACGGAATGCAAACGAAATTGTTGAATGGTGCAAAAGTCATTTTTCTGCTCGCGACTCAACATACAACACACGGTATTTTTGGGAAGTTACAGGTATGTATGTCTAGTCAAAATTTGTTTTAAAAATTTGAATTTCAAAGTTCAAGTACATACATGATTTCAAATTGAATTTTCAAGTTTGAATTTAAACAGATATTGATCGATCAAATCCTTATAATTGTCAAGCAATTCATGGTATTAGAAATCTACATCAAATCATGACAACGGGGAGTAGTAGGCCTTATGCAATGATTGTGAGAGAAAAATCATGTTTTTGTACTGATTGCATTGAGGACAATGCAAATATTGATCAATGTGAGAATATTAGAGATGGGTATGTTTCACAATGGGAAATGAAACAATTAATATCAATGCCTCCTTTTGTTGAAGATGACAATGTTGATGTCTATGATCCACTATATTCAGCTGATTACGAACGTGTATCTGATTTAGTTGTTATAGGTATGTCCAAATTGATTAATTTAGTTAAAATCAAGATTTATAATATATATATATATATATATTCTATGTTTAAGTAAGTTTCAAATATAAAATATAAATTTTTACAACTTTTAAATGTATAATTTACTTAAATATGTAAATATGTGGTGTGTGTACAGGAGATATTTTTGCTATAGTTGCAGATCCTGAAAATGCGGAAGGTGTAGATTACTATCTACTAAGATGTACACAACCAAAAAGCAAATTGTTCGAATCGATGACAGATGGTGATGGACAAGAGTATCCCATTGGATCAGTCGTTATTGAAGGCACATATTATCAGCAAATAAAGATAGATAAAAATGGTATTATATTTGTTGATTATAGGCTAGGACAAAAGGTTCTACATTACAGTCACTTAGTTTTGGCAACAAAAATAAATTTAGAAACTTTACCTAAAAGAGGACGTGCCAAACAAAAGTGGAGGTTGCCTATTGAAGATCATGAGAAGATTTTAGAGATAATTAAAGATAGAGAGGATCCAGATTTTATGTACCAGGAGCTTTAAGTTGTTTTTTGGATACATGTGTACACATTTATGACTCCAAATCTAGATAATTTATATATTTGTATTGATTGGACATGTGACATGATTTAGAATGGTTTTTTTTTAGAATGTGACATGTATATGTTAGATCATATATATGCTTGATCTACAAAACCCAGTGACTTTAAAAATGTTTTAATTTACATTTTGCCTAAATTCCTTTAAATCATCTAAATTTCCAATTGCATTTTTACATGTTGGACATGGTTCATTCTTTTAAACCTTCACTCTTGAGAATCTCTCTAGAAATTCCTTTATATCATCTCTCTAGATTCCTTGATTGTAAATTTTTATGTTTGACACATGGAATTGTTAAACTCACTTTCAAATCTTTGAATTTAAATATTTGTTCAACTCCACCTATATACATGTTCCAATTTTGCATTTAAATTTATTTATGTTCCATGGAATTCTTAAGTTCACATTCAAATCTTTCATTTCATTTGAACATTCAACTCCACAAACTTGTATAAAATTATCTAGTTGATTTGGTGTTTTCAAGTGGTGAAGAATCTAGACATAAATGTTGTCTCTAGTTTTCTTTATTTTTTATACATTACTAATGCACGACATTCAATAATTTTACATGATCATTTGGATTTTCATGTATCCATCTCAACCATACATCCAAATTTACTTAAGAATATTAGCTCCTATCTTTTAAGTATAGAACTAAATTATTTATCCATTTTGTTAATGTTAGATTGTATCCAGGTTCTCTTGGTTTGTCCTTTCTTGTTCACCTTAAGGTGCATTGGAATATATGAACATTGTAGTGAATCACAGTGATATCTTCCAAGTCATATCTAATTCCCAAATATAGAAATTCCATATCCTATTGGCATCAATTTAGCTTTGTTTACCATGTATAGCTTGAGACCATGAGCTACCTACATCTTCCAAGTCATATCTAATTCCCAAATGTAGAAATTCCATATCCTATTATCATCAACAACAAGTTCTAATTGTTTACCATATCCTATTATTATCTTCCAAGTCATATCTAATTCCCAAATGTAGAAATTCCATATCCTATTGGCATCAATTTAGCTTTGTTTACCATGTATAGCTTGAGACCATGAGCTACCTACATCTTCCAAGTCATATCTAATTCCCAAATGTAGAAATTCCATATCCTATTATCATCAACAACAAGTTCTAATTGTTTTAGAGGTGGATCTAGAAGAAGTTTATCTCTCTAGGAGACATGCCACCATCTATAACACCAAAAATACTATTTGAAGCTTCATTATATATTATAGCTTATTTATTTATTTTTAAAATATTTCAATCAATCACTAGAAAATTATAAATTTATTAATATGAGTAACCTTGTGTTGTCATTTATTGATTAAAAGATGAATCTTTGTTTTGTTCTAATATACATGAACTTTTCTTTCTTTGATAAAATAGATTTTATTTAGTAAATATTTTTATAAAATCCTTTTATCCCAACACAATACACTCATTTAAATATTTATTTTTAATTCAAAACTCATATATGAGAGATTATATATATTTCCTTCTCCAAGACCAAGATGCTAATACACTAGTAACATCTACAAAAATATAAGGTTTCTATATTAGAACCCAATTTGAATTATCAAGCTATTTATAGCTTTTTTTTGTGATTTCATAGTCCAACCTTAAAAAATAAGGATGTAATCTCTATTCCTCTCATCTTTAGTACTTTATTTATATATAAAATATTTTTATGCCTATAAAACGTAACTTTTAGTATATTTCTCTAGGAATGAACATAACTTCATTAGTTTTGTAATTTGGTCCATCTTTCCAGTACAATTAAATATGAATTGATCAATTTTTAATTTATATATAGAATTGTCATCCAAGAGATCTACTTGATCAATTTTTAATTTATATAGAATTGTCATCAATTTTTAATTTAATAATAAATGTGCATGTCTTTCAAGATTTAAATATATATATCAATTTCTAATTACATATATATAAATGTTCCACATGGAATTCTTAAACTTTCAAAACTAGAAATTTGATTTCATTTACATTCAACTCCACGAATAGCTTGCATGCTTTATTTGAATTATATGGTTCATTCTTAAGTATAGCTCAACATCTAGTTCAAGAATTCTTTGCATGCACATTCAAATGAACATGTGTATTAGATTATATGGAATTAGAAATTAGGTTAATGTAGAGCGTGATATATGCACAATTTAAATGTATAAATAACTTTTACTGACTTTAAAAATGAACATTTAGAGCTTTAAAGAATTCAATCTAACTATCATCTATTTTCGATTGCATTTTTATGTTCTACTTTAAAACATGTATAGCATTAATCTCAAGCATATATGCATTCAATTTTTTCTATTTCTTGACCTATTTATTAAAGACAAATTCATTTTAACTATTTATTTAAATTAATTACATGTACATGTCCATCTTTTTAAATTTACAAATAGCAACCATTAGATAGTGGAGTGGACAACATTTTGATTTCACAATGTATTTAGTTATCTATATATGTACAAGAAGTGCATTTGAACAAGTTACCATAATTTAAATTTAAATAAAGGTACTTATAGATGTAATGTAAGTGAGTTCATCAAACCATAATAATGCACGTATATAACAAACCTCTAAGATTCAAACCATAAAACATAATTGTATGAATGTGACATGTAAATTATAACAAGTATATATATGTGTACCATAAAACATAAGTATGTAACACGTCCAAATGTTCAATACATAAATCATAAAAAGTGTCCCCAACATATAATAAAATGATCTCAGACATGTAATACTATAAAACAAATCTCAAAGAGAGGGATGTCTGGTATGAATAGAATCATCAGATCTATGGCTCGATCTCTCCCTCGACCTCTCCCTCGATGCATGGCTCG
Organism: Sequoia sempervirens; assembly: GCA_007258455.2. NCBI lineage: Eukaryota > Viridiplantae > Streptophyta > Pinopsida > Cupressales > Cupressaceae > Sequoia > Sequoia sempervirens. The sequence goes on from VDFB02373365.1 coordinate 36,816,208, forward strand.
ATCTCTCCCTCGACCTCTCCCTCGATCCATGGACCGATCGCTCTGCTGATCCAAGATGTGTGGATCCATGTCCCGATCCAATATCTCCCGATCTGTGTCCTGAGCCTCGTCCCAACCCCTGCATGTGTTCAAGTACACATATATGTAAAATTATCTAAAAATTTTACAATGTACTTGAGTTCAATGTGTTCAAACTTAAAACATCAAGTAATTAGTTTTTTAAAATTAAATTTAAATGTACCTCATCTGCATACTGCATGGGATCGCCATCATGCTCCAAATTTCCAAAGTCTGGGAATTCACCATACTGCTTAAAATTTTCAAGTACACAATTTCAATCAGGAGTTAAACCCCTAGAAGTTTTTAAAATGCATTACATAAATTTTTAGAACACAATTTTAAAAATATATACATGTATTTAAATTATAAATTGAAAGTACCTGTTGTGCCTGCTTGAAAGCTCTACCAATGTCACTAAGATCACGAGAATGTAAAGACATCGTAGGGGGCCCTGTAGCATGTACAGTATCAGTAGCAAAAAGAAGTCGACTATATGTCCCATGGACAGGATCAGGTGTCGCAGTAGCCTCAACGTGACCTGTAACATCCTGATGACCACCTGGGCAAGCTAAAGGATCAACAGAAACATGATGTGCACGGGATTCTGTAGGCTGATGTGGAATATCCTGAGCTGCATTTGCCACATTATGGCTCATATCTGTATGAGGATATCGTTGTCTAATAAATTCTGGTACCCTGTCAAGAGCAATCCCATGGTCCTCACTGATAACCTGATATGCTGCTAGTAAATCCAAAATTGAGAGTCTACATGTATTACGTAGAGTCGTGTGGGTCATATGCTCGACATCTGCAAGAGTAGGTAGATCGGCACTAATAAATGGATCATACGATGCAGATGTAGCCTCAGTGGGAGGAAGGTTGATCCGTGGGCGTAATAAATATCTACCAACTCGATCAGATGAAATCTGATCAATCTGCGTCGTAATAGAGGCAATGTTTTCAAAAATCTGACTCTGAGTGGACCCTGTTGCTACCTCCCCTGCTGCTGCCAATTCCAAACGTTTTGGTAAAACCAAAAGGTTTGGGCCAACTAATGCCCTCTTGTCCACAGGCGGTGGCAAATTTGAAGGTCTAAACTGTGGTTTGTCATAAAAACGGCCTTTACCTTGGCCAGCATGCTCAGGATAAGATGTGTAGTCCACCTCTATATGTAAATGAAATTCTGCATATAACTGTTTGACAAAATACAATGGCAGCTCATCATTGTGAGGCCATCTATGATGTGCTGCCAACCATCTAGGGTATATGAATGGCGCAACAAGAGGATCTTCACACCTCGTAACCATATATCCTCTAATTTTATTTTTTCCTCTATAAAATGGGAACATGGATAACACATTTTCACCTGAAACTAATTTGGCAACTTCTTTATGTTTCACTGTGCCAGTAACACTCCTAGCAAGAGAAAAATAAAACTGTTCAATGCTGATTTCATCATAAGGATTGTATGATCGAATTGTCTCAATCATCTTCATAATCTCTTGTCTAATAGTGACTAATCTATCTCGATTAGCCAAATTGGGGGAGTTGTGAATTGTTTGCTCTAAACATTTTAGAGCATTGTCCAATCTAACAATACTATCCTGAAATATATTTGATCTAGTTTGAGCTTCTCGCTCAGAACGAGGGGAATGATGAGATCCCTCATCGGCCATGATATATATAAATAGATAGAGATCTGCATATCATTAAAACAAAATTACATAATGAACTACACAAATTTAAATTGAAATTTTTTCAAAACTAAAAAAATATATATATTTAAATTAAAGGTAAAATTTTCAAGTTTCAAAACTAGAAAACAATTTTGAATTTAAATGTATCTAATGAGATCTAGTTCAAACTTTATATCTATCGAGCTATGTGAACCTATTAAATCATAGGCATGCATGTAATATTCAACCAAGAGTAAATATGTAAAAAAAATATTTATCCTTTCAACCACTCTATACTAAAATTTTGATCAAAATAAAAAAATACTCTTCATTACAATTGGTCATATATGATCTAGCCTTTCTTTGTAATCAATTATTTTTTAAATCAAACACTAGAAATTATAAAAAGGTTAACATTTCCTTAATTTTTCGATCTAACTTAAAACATATTAAAGTAATAAAGTTAAAATTTAATTTAATAGTGTATGTGTGTATGTATGTATATGTATGTGTGTATGTATGTATGTATATCTAACTTAATTTAATAGTGTATGTGTGTATGTATGTATATGTATGTGTGTATGTATGTATGTATGTATATACATATATATATGTATGTACATGCACATGATATATGTGTATGTGTGTATGTATGTACATGTATTATATATGTATGTGTATGTGTGCATGTACATGCATATATATGTGTATGTGTGTATGTACACATGTATATACTCAAGTACATACATACATACATACACACATACACATATATATGCATATACATACATACATACATACATACACATATGTATATATAATGCATGTACATGCATACGCACATACACATATGTACATATATATAATACATGTACATACATACACACATACACATATATGTGCATGTACATATGTATATGCATATACATATATACATGCATATACATACATACATACATATATATATATGCATATACATACATGTATACATACATGCATGTACACACATGCATACATACATGTACACACATACACACACACACACATACACATATATACATGCATGTACATACATATGTATACATACACACATGTACACATACACACATACACATATATACATGCATGTACATACATATGTATACATACACACATGTACACATGTATATATAATACATCTACATGCATACGCACATACACATATATGTACATGTATGTATATGTACATGCACATATATGTGTATGTGCGTATGCATGTAGATCTGTATTATATATACATATGTATACATACACACATGTACACATATGTATATATAATACATCTACATGCATACGCACATACACATATATGTGCATGTACATAACTTATCAAAGGCGCTTTATTTGGGAGATAAGGTTAGCATTTTATTTAAGAGATTAGTTCATATGGAATGTAGATTTAAAATTCATTTACAAGTATAGGAGGTATTGGAAAGCAACATATCTAAGGTGTACAACCCATGGACCAAAGGAAGTCAATTGAATCAAAGTGGTTTGAGACTGAAATGCTTTAAGAAACACTGAACCTTATCCATGGAACAAAAGTCCTTCTAAATTGTTCTCCCTTATTTAAGTGTTCCTCTCAATTTTGAAGGATTTGAGTGATCAAAAGAACTCACTAATATTTCACTAATATTTCCCTTCTTGATCGAATATTCCCATGTACCTCAAGGGGTAAAAGAATGTTCCTTCTCAAGATAGTTTTTCTTCAATATATAACTTTTTATCAAAATCTAATAAACATGCTATGGGAATGGCTGTCTCTCTGTAAGATAGTTTTCATGCTAGTTTTAAATTGTAACATAGTTTTCTGGATTTAACTTTGAAAGATGTCAAATCCATACTTTGTAACCACATTGGTCAAAACTCAAATCCAACAAATAGTTGGCATTAGCT
>VDFB02373365.1:36819978-36877838 GCA_007258455.2 Sequoia sempervirens
GATAACTACTCGGCCGAAAATTAATGATATAAAACAAAGTTGTTTTTTTCCCAATTTATCAAATTAAAAAAATTAGAAAATAACAAATATTTCAAAAAAATTTCAACTATTTTCAATTAAAAAAGCTTGATTTCAACATTTTGGAAGGCAATTTACAAGACGTATTTCGACGAAAAAAAGGCATTTGGAGAAGAGGAGAAATATTTTTAAGGTGTGTTGATCTTTAATTTATTTAATTGATTATGTTTTTTTATTGAAAATGCATTTGAAGTTTGTTTTCACTTTTTCTTTATTAAAATATTAACATCAAATAAATATATGTAGAAATATATTCATTATTCAATTAAAAATATTTTATGTTTTGCATCTAGTTACAAGTTTTTTAAAATATTTATGCTATATTACATGTACATGTTTCATGGAAAGCTTATGTGTGTACAAATTTCTATGTAGGCAATCATTCAAATTTGAGTGTAATTTGTGATGGCAAATCAAAGGAATAGATCGAGGAAGTATGAACGAACATGAGTAAGACAAAGAAAGAGAAAAGCGGATGAAGGAACATCTACTGAACAACAACCCATGGAAAATATTGATGATCAAGGTGACGTATAGGTACAAGAACAAACTGAATCTAATACTAATATAAATGTTTTGGACTATGGTATGGAAAATTTGATGGAGATGGATGAAGATTCTCTTTTCAATAATATTTCATCTGAAGATATGTTATCTGAAAGCACATTGAAATTACACTCTAAAAAAATATGGGATGAATTTTTTGAAGAGAAATCTTTAATTGGAAGAGCATAGTTAATTGCAAAGTTATTTAGACGAAAAGAAATGACCCCTGTTTTGGAGTTGTTAGGGGTTGATAATAGGAAAAAGTCATCAGATTTAAAACAAACAATTGTTGAAAACCTACAAGAAGTATTAAAATGTATTGAAAAGAAGAGTCGGTCTAGTGATTTAAGTGTTGCACGTAGAGCGTTGATGACTGTAATTTCTAGTAAGAAATTATCATATAGAAGACAAGTTCAAGCAATTTCTGAATTACTAAATGTTTCTAGGAGAACTGTTCAAAGATATATTGAAAAGAGAGATGAAATAGATGGAAAAATTGAGAAAAATTAGGTAAATATTTGTAGGGTTCCTCGAAAAGATAGAATTTCAGAAGATGTAAAGAAACAAGTTGTTGAATATTGGACCACCCACTCTCGTGTTTCTTCCAATAGAAGGGATACTATACAAATAATAGGTGATGATGGTACAAAAATTCCTCATCCAAAACATTTTATAGATACAACACAAAGTGAGCTTTTTGAAGCATTTAAACAAGAATTTTTAAATGTGAAGATTTGTCAAAGGATGTTTGAAACACTACGACCATCATTTGTACGTATAAATAAAGTACGTGAAACTTGTTGTTGTCGAAATCATGTTGAATTTGATCTACACCTACAATCATATAGAAAAGTTATGGCAACAATTGATTGAAATTTAGCCATCCCTGGAAGCACAACACAATTTGTGAAGTCTCTTCTATGTGAAAAATCAGAAAATTTGGACGAATTCAATGTTCAGTGTATAAAAAATGTATGTAATGATTGTGGAGATTTGAAGAATCTTTTACATGTTGACAATAATGAAATGCAAGTTACTTGGAAGAGATTTGAATATGAGACATACTTAACGAAGTTAGGAGTTGAGGCAAAAAAAATTGTTCTCAAAGAGAGTGGATTGCCTTACAATGAATTCATGAGTAAATTTCGCAATATCATATATCCACATATCCAACATTGTCATGGTGCAAGATGGCAATCTAAGCAATTTTGTTATTCAAAGAATTGTTTTCCACCAAGTTGTATTCTCTCTATTGTAGATTTCTCTGAGAACTATACATTTGATTATCAAGGATTCAAAGTCAATATTATCATTGAGCAAGTTGCAATCTTAGGTACAGAGTTTGCTCTGAGGCATCTGAGTTAGCGATTCGATGGAGTCACAAAGTAAAGATGATGGGGTGTCATCCAAGGGTTCACTTTTTATATGGGTTGATGATCTGAGATCATGATAGAGCTATGTGGCTCGTTGTTTCAAAGATATTTTTGAAGACCTAAGGCGACATGCATAAAATCAAGAACAACAATTACGGATACATCGGTTTTTGATGGATGTCTTTGGTAAGTACATTGGTTTTTAAATTATTTTTAATTAATTTATATTTACTTTTAAAACTTTGAGACTTAAATTGTTTTTTGAAGATAATTCAAGGTTTTCAAGTGTTTAATTATTTGTAACTTCACAGGACAATTTAAGTCTGCAAAAGCCTTTGTTTGGTTATGTAGTCAACATGCTAGACGCAACACCAAATTTTTGTGGATTTTTTATGAGAGTGGACATGGAAAAGGAGAGCACGATGGAGCAGGAGCATGTGTGAAGCATGCACTTCGTCAACATGAACTTGCTGGTATGTCCAATTTAGCTTCATACTTTTAAAAAGATTAGATATGTATATATATATATTTAATTTAACTAAATTAAATTTTCTTTTAAGTTCTTTGAAAGTAATAGGTGACAAATTGTGCCAACTTGTCTGTAACTTGTAGGTAATGCCATACGGAATGCAAATGAAATTGTTGAATGGTGCAAAAGTCATTTTTCTGCTCGCGACTCAACATACAACACACGGTATTTTTGGGAAGTTACAGGTATGTATGTCTAGTCAAAATTTGTTTTAAAAATTTGAATTTCAAAGTTCAAGTATATACATGATTTCAAATTGAATTTTCAAGTTTGAATTTAAACAGATATTGATCGATCAAATCCTTATAATTGTCAAGCAATTCATGGTATTAGAAATCTACATCAAATCATGACAACGGGGAGTAGTAGGCCTTATGCAATGAATGTGAGAGAAAAGTCATGGTTTTGTATTGATTGCATTGAGGACAATGCAAATATTGATCAATGTGAGAATATTAGAGATGGGTATGTTTCACAATGGGAAATAAAACAATTAATATCAATGCCTCCTTTTGTTGAAGATGACAATGTTGATGTCTATGATCCACTATATTCAGCTGATTACGAACGTGTATCTAATTTAGTTGTTATAGGTATGTCCAAATTGATTAATTTAGTTTAAATCAAGATTTAAATTTATATATATATATATTCTATGTTTAAGTAAGTTTCAAATATAAAATATAAATTTTTACAACTTTTAAATGTATAATTTACTTAAATATGTAAATATGTGGTGTGTGTACAGGAGATATTTTTGTTGTAGTTGCAGATCCTGAAAATGCGGAAGGTGTAGATTACTATCTACTAAGATGTACACAACCAAAAAGCAAATTGTTCGAATCGATGACAGATGGTGATGGACAAGAGTATCCCATTGGATCAGTCGTTATTGAAGGCACATATTATCAACAAATAAAGATAGATAAAAATGGTATTATATTTGTTGATTATAGGCTAGGACAAAAGGTTCTACATTACAGTCACTTAGTTTTGGCAACAAAAATAAATTTAGAAACTTTACCTAAAAGAGGACGTGCCAAACAAAAGTGGAGGTTGCCTATTGAAGATCATGAGAAGATTTTAGAGATAATTAAAGATAGAGAGGATCCAGATTTTATGTACCAGGAGCTTTAAGTTGTTTTTTTGGATACATGTGTACACATTTATGACTCCAAATCTAGATAATTTATATATTTGTATTGATTGGACATGTGACATGATTTAGAATGGTTTTTTTTTAGAATGTGACATGTATATGTTAGATCATATATATGCTTGATCTACAAAACCCAGTGACTTTAAAAATGTTTTAATTTACATTTTGCCTAAATTCCTTTAAATCATCTAAATTTCCAATTGCATTTTTACATGTTGGACATGGTTCATTCTTTTAAACCTTCACTCTTGAGAATCTCTCTAGAAATTCCTTTATATCATCTCTCTAGATTCCTTGATTGTAAATTTTTATGTTTGACACATGGAATTGTTAAACTCACTTTCAAATCTTTGAATTTAAATATTTGTTCAACTCCACCTATATACATGTTCCAATTTTGCATTTAAATTTATTTATGTTCCATGGAATTCTTAAGTTCACATTCAAATCTTTCATTTCATTTGAACATTCAACTCCACAAACTTGTATAAAATTATCTAGTTGATTTGGTGTTTTCAAGTGGTGAAGAATCTAGACATAAATGTTGTCTCTAGTTTTCTTTATTTTTTATACATTACTAATGCACGACATTCAATAATTTTACATGATCATTTGGAATTTCATGTATCCATCTCAACCATACATCCAAATTTACTTAAGAATATTAGCTCCTATCTTTTAAGTATAGAACTAAATTATTTATCCATTTTGTTAATGTTAGATTGTATCCAGGTTCTCTTGGTTTGTCCTTTCTTGTTCACCTTAAGGTGCATTGGAATATATGAACATTGTAGTGAATCACAGTGATATCTTCCAAGTCATATCTAATTCCCAAATATAGAAATTCCATATCCTATTGGCATCAATTTAGCTTTGTTTACCATGTATAGCTTGAGACCATGAGCTACCTACATCTTCCAAGTCATATCTAATTCCCAAATGTAGAAATTCCATATCCTATTATCATCAACAACAAGTTCTAATTGTTTACCATATCCTATTATTATCTTCCAAGTCATATCTAATTCCCAAATGTAGAAATTACATATCCTATTGGCATCAATTTAGCTTTGTTTACCATGTATAGCTTGAGACCATGAGCTACCTACATCTTCCAAGTCATATCTAATTCCCAAATGTAGAAATTCCATATCCTATTATCATCAACAACAAGTTCTAATTGTTTTAGAGGTGGATCTAGAAGAAGTTTATCTCTCTAGGAGACATGCCACCATCTATAACACCAAAAATACTATTTGAAGCTTCATTATATATTATAGCTTATTTATTTATTTTTAAAATATTTCAATCAATCACTAGAAAATTATAAATTTATTAATATGAGTAACCTTGTGTTGTCATTTATTGATTAAAAGATGAATCTTTGTTTTGTTCTAATATACATGAACTTTTCTTTCTTTGATAAAATAGATTTTATTTAGTAAATATTTTTATAAAATCCTTTTATCCCAACACAATACACTCATTTAAATATTTATTTTTAATTCAAAACTCATATATGAGAGATTATATATATTTCCTTCTCCAAGACCAAGATGCTAATACACTAGTAACATCTACAAAAATATAAGGTTTCTATATTAGAACCCAATTTGAATTATCAAGCTATTTATAGCTTTTTTTTGTGATTTCATAGTCCAACCTTAAAAAATAAGGATGTAATCTCTATTCCTCTCATCTTTAGTACTTTATTTATATATAAAATATTTTTATGCCTATAAAATGTAACTTTTAGTATATTTCTCTAGGAATGAACATAACTTCATTAGTCTTGTAATTTGGTCCATCTTTCCAGTACAATTAAATATGAATTGATCAATTTTTAATTTATATATAGAATTGTCATCCAAGAGATCTACTTGATCAATTTTTAATTTATATAGAATTGTCATCAATTTTTAATTTAATAATAAATGTGCATGTCTTTCAAGATTTAAATATATATATCAATTTCTAATTACATATATATAAATGTTCCACATGGAATTCTTAAACTTTCAAAACTAGAAATTTGATTTCATTTACATTCAACTCCACGAATAGCTTGCATGCTTTATTTGAATTATATGGTTCATTCTTAAGTATAGCTCAACATCTAGTTCAAGAATTCTTTGCATGCACATTCAAATGAACATGTGTATTAGATTATATGGAATTAGAAATTAGGTTAATGTAGAGCATGATATATGCACAATTTAAATGTATAAATAACTTTTACTGACTTTAAAAATGAACATTTAGAGCTTTAAAGAATTCAATCTAACTATCATCTATTTTCGATTGCATTTTTATGTTCTACTTTAAAACATGTATAGCATTAATCTCAAGCATATATGCATTCAATTTTTTCTATTTCTTGACCTATTTATTAAAGACAAATTCATTTTAACTATTTATTTAAATTAATTACATGTACATGTCCATCTTTTTAAATTTACAAATAGCAACCATTAGATAGTGGAGTGGACAACATTTTGATTTCACAATGTATTTAGTTATCTATATATGTACAAGAAGTGCATTTGAACAAGTTACCATAATTTAAATTTAAATAAAGGTACTTATAGATGTAATGTAAGTGAGTTCATCAAACCATAATAATGCACGTATATAACAAACCTCTAAGATTCAAACCATAAAACATAATTGTATGAATGTGACATGTAAATTATAACAAGTATATATATGTGTACCATAAAACATAAGTATGTAACACGTCCAAATGTTCAATACATAAATCATAAAAAGTGTCCCCAACATATAATAAAATGATCTCAGACATGTAATACTATAAAACAAATCTCAAAGAGAGGGATGTCTGGTATGAATAGAATCATCAGATCTATGGCTCGATCTCTCCCTCGACCTCTCCCTCGATGCATGGCTCGATCTCTCCCTCGACCTCTCCCTCGATCCATGGACCGATCGCTCTGCTGATCCAAGATGTGTGGATCCATGTCCCGATCCAATATCTCCCGATCTGTGTCCTGAGCCTCGTCCCAACCCCTGCATGTGTTCAAGTACACATATATGTAAAATTATCTAAAAATTTTACAATGTACTTGAGTTCAATGTGTTCAAACTTAAAACATCAAGTAATTAGTTTTTTAAAATTAAATTTAAATGTACCTCATCTGCATACTGCATGGGATCGCCATCATGCTCCAAATTTCCAAAGTCTGGGAATTCACCATACTGCTTAAAATTTTCAAGTACACAATTTCAATCAGGAGTTAAACCCCTAGAAGTTTTTAAAATGCATTACATAAATTTTTAGAACACAATTTTAAAAATATATACATGTATTTAAATTATAAATTGAAAGTACCTGTTGTGCCTGCTTGAAAGCTCTACCAATGTCACTAAGATCACGAGAATGTAAAGACATCGTAGGGGGCCCTGTAGCATGTACAGTATCAGTAGCAAAAAGAAGTCGACTATATGTCCCATGGACAGGATCAGGTGTCGCAGTAGCCTCAACGTGACCTGTAACATCCTGATGACCACCTGGGCAAGCTAAAGGATCAACAGAAACATGATGTGCACGGGATTCTGTAGGCTGATGTGGAATATCCTGAGCTGCATTTGCCACATTGTGGCTCATATCTGTATGAGGATATCGTTGTCTAATAAATTCTGGTACCCTGTTAAGAGCAATCCCATGGTCCTCACTGATAACCTGATATGTTGCTAGTAAATCCAAAATTGAGAGTCTACATGTATTACGCAGAGTCATGTGGGTCATATGCTCGACATCTACAAGAGTAGGTAGATCGGCACTAATAAATGGATCATATGATGCAGATGTAGCCTCAGTGGAAGGAAGGTTGATCCGTGGGCGTAATAAATATCTACCAACTCGATTAGATGAAATCTGATCAATCTGCGTCATAATAGAGGCAATGTTTTCAAAAATCTGACTCTGAGTGGACCCTGTTGCTACCTCCCCTGCTGCTGCCAATTCCAAACGTTTTGGTAAAACCAAAAGGTTTGGGCCAACTAATGCCCTCTTGTCCATAGGCGGTGGCAAATTTGAAGGTCTAAACTATGGTTTGTCATAAAAACGGCCTTTACCTTGGCCAGCATGCTCAGGATAAGATGTGTAGTCCACCTCTATATGTAAATGAAATTCTGCATATAACTATTTGACAAAATACAATGGAAGCTCATCATTGTGAGGCCATCTATGATGTGCTGCCAACCATCTAGGGTATATGAATGGCGCAACAAGAGGATCTTCACACCTCGTAACCATATATCCTCTAATTTTATTTTTTCCTCTATAAAATGGGAACATGGATAACACATTTTCACCTGAAACTAATTTGGCAACTTCTTTATGTTTCACTGTGCCAGTAACACTCCTAGCAAGAGAAAAATAAAACTGTTCAATGCTGATTTCATCATAAGGATTGTATGATCGAATTGTCTCAATCATCTTCATAATCTCTTGTCTAATAGTGACTAATCTATCTCGATTAGCCAAATTGGGGGAGTTGTGAATTGTTTGCTCTAAACATTTTAGAGCATTGTCCAATCTAACAATACTATCCTGAAATATATTTGATCTAGTTTGAGCTTCTCGCTCAGAACGAGGGGAATGATGAGATCCCTCATCGACCATGATATATATAAATAGATAGAGATCTGCATATCATTAAAACAAAATTACATAATGAACTACACAAATTTAAATTGAAATTTTTTCAAAACTAAAAAAATATATATATTTAAATTAAAGGTAAAATTTTCAAGTTTCAAAACTAGAAAACAATTTTGAATTTAAATGTATCTAATGAGATCTAGTTCAAACTTTATATCTATCGAGCTATGTGAACCTATTAAATCATAGGCATGCATGTAATATTCAACCAAGAGTAAATATGTAAAAAAAATATTTATCCTTTCAACCACTCTATACTAAAATTTTGATCAAAATAAAAAAATACTCTTCATTACAATTGGTCATATATGATCTAGCCTTTCTTTGTAATCAATTATTTTTTAAATCAAACACTAGAAATTATAAAAAGGTTAACATTTCCTTAATTTTTTGATCTAACTTAAAACATATTAAAGTAATAAAGTTAAAATTTAATTTAATAGTGTATGTGTGTATGTATGTATATGTATGTGTGTATGTATGTATGTATATCTAACTTAATTTAATAGTGTATGTGTGTATGTATGTATATGTATGTATGTGTGTATGTATGTATGTATATACATATATATATGTATGTACATGCACATGATATATGTGTATGTGTGTATGTATGTACATGTATTATATATGTATGTGTATGTGTGCATGTACATGCATATATATGTGTATGTGTGTATGTACACATGTATATACTCAAGTGCATACATACATACATACACACATACACATATATATACATACATACATACACATACACATATATATGCATATACATACATACATACATACATACACATATGTATATATATAATGCATGTACATGCATACGCACATACACATATGTACATATATATAATACATGTACATACATACACACATACACATATATGTGCATGTACATATGTATATGCATATACATATATACATGCATATACATACATACATACATATATATATGCATATACATACATACATACATACACACATGTACACACATGCATACATACATGTACACACACACACACACACACACATACACATATATACATGTACACATACATACACACATGTACACATACACACATACACATATATACATGCATGTACATACATATGTATACATACACACATGTACACATGTATATATAATACATCTACATGCATACGCACATACACATATATGTACATGTATGTATATGTACATGCACATATATGTGTATGTGCATATGCATGTAGATCTGTATTATATATACATATGTATACATACACACATGTACACATATGTATATATAATACATCTACATGCATACGCACATACACATATATGTGCATGTACATAACTTATCAAAGGCGCTTTATTTGGGAGATAAGTTTAGCATTTTATTTAAGAGATTAGTTCATATGGAATGTAGATTTAAAATTCATTTACAAGTATAGGAGGTATTGGAAAGCAACATATCTAAGGTGTACAACCCATGGACCAAAGGAAGTCAATTGAATCAAAGTGGTTTGAGACTGAAATGCTTTAAGAAACACTGAACCTTATCCATGGAACAAAAGTCCTTCTAAATTGTTCTCCCTTATTTAAGTGTTCCTCTCAATTTTGAAGGATTTGAGTGATCAAAAGAACTCACTAATATTTCACTAATATTTCCCTTCTTGATCGAATATTCCCATGTACCTCAAGGGGTAAAAGAATGTTCCTTCTCAAGATAGTTTTTCTTCAATATATAACTTTTTATCAAAATCTAATAAACATGCTATGGGAATGGCTGTCTCTCTGTAAGATAGTTTTCATGCTAGTTTTAAATTGTAACATAGTTTTCTGGATTTAACTTTGAAAGATGTCAAATCCATACTTTGTAACCACATTGGTCAAAACTCAAATCCAACAAATAGTTGGCATTAGCTTTTCACATTCATTGTAGTATTAGAAATATAGCTTCTGAAATTAAACTGTGTATGTTTTTTGTATCGATATTTCAAATTAGATTGCAGAAATAGACTTAGAAAGAGGGGCAGGGGGAGAAATAGAGTTAATTCTAGAAGCTATATTTCCAAACCCACTCATTTTTGAGAAAATTATATTTAGAACACAGATCAGTGTTAACACTGTTAACAGATCTTTTACAGGTGATTAAGATTTTGACAATGATTAAGATTAAGACTTAGAAAGAGGGGCAGGTCTAGAAATAGAGTTAATTCTAGAAGCTATATTTCCAAACCAACTCATTTTTGAGAAAATTATATTTAGAACACAGATCAGTGTTAACACTGTTAACAGATCTTTTACAGGTGTTACCTTTGAAATCTGATATAATATAAAAGTATGAAGGAAACCCCTACAGGAGAGAGGAGACATGATATACAAAGGACATAAGTATGTCCTATCAACACGTAAATGAAACAAATGAAACATAGGAGTAATTGAATGCATAACACTATCAATGGAAAAGAAATGATTTCTATAGGCAAATATATATATATTGTATTTTGATGAAAAATCCATTACCACAAGTGAGTCTAAAAGGAATGCATTGTGAATCTAAAGCATGCCCAACCATATTTCTTTGCATAAGGTCTCTTCCATTTGTTTTCCAATACCTCCTAAATAAAATGCTAAACTTATCTCAAAAGCATGCCCAATCACAAATTAAAGCTTGTAAAGAAGGGTATGTTAAGTTTCACTGCCTAGAGGAAGAAATTTCATTTAGCATCATGGCCATAGCTGTCTCAACCATCATGGCCATAGCTGTCTCAACCATCATGGCCATGACCTGATTTTTCCATTTCAACATATATCGTCATTAAATGCCCAGCTGTACATAATTAAAGTCTCATCGTTGCAATAAGTATCGCATTCTATAAATATATCACAGCCCAATTGATGGTGTTTTGCATTTTCATTTTTATTGTCTCAGTTACTGCTGTAGAATGAGGTAGTCTTACTTTTTAAGGCAGATTTATGTCTCGGAAAAATCTACAGTCTCGTTTCGAGTTTAATAGATCTGTATCAATACTTCCATGTGAGAATAATAACAAGTTCAATCAATATGGACAAACAATTTCCAATTGCATGGTTTGAAAGTTTTATAAAGGCTTGGCAACAAGTTCATATTTTTTGCATTTTCTGTGTTTATTTCATTCCATGAGATGATTTTCTCTTAGAAGCAATCTATTGATCATTTTATGTGGCTTGTCTATGCCTCCAGATTTTGCACACATGTTGGCTTGGGAAATTTCAACCATACCATTCTGTTCATTGCACTCCATGAGACAACAACTCTTTGAGTGATTTTGTAGAGAGCCCTTTGCATGCACTTGAGATTTTCTAAATTTTTTTTTTTTTAAACCATTTGATGAGGATCCTACAACAAAGGCATCCCATGCGACTACATTTCTTTGAGGTACTCTACCAACAACTTACATGCATTGTGTACACTCCCACATTTTCTTGCCCATGCTCTGCAATCATAGCATGGCGTGAGATGTCATCTCTTTGAGGATTTTGTCATACAGTTCATGTGTATTTTCCTTCTACGCATGCTCCACTTTCTTAATTGGCGGAATCAAAGTTCTTATTGCACGGAGTTGGAACAAGTTTAGTGTGAGAGCAGGACGGGAAGAGACCAGAAGTGGAGAAAGAGTCATTCTTAGACAAGAGAAGAGTAGTTTGGAACAAGAGTGGAACCAGTTTTTGGTGGAGGTGAAACAAAACTTGCACCTTAACCCTTCCAGTAATGGTCTGTTAGGCTCGGGATGGAGTCCGTGCGGGAGCAGGACAAGCGTCAAAATCAATGTTTATGCCCATAACCACTCTGTCTTAACGAAAAAAATGACCAACCTATGTTCAAGAATCTAGTGCATTGTGTTATACAATCATGAATTTTCTGAACGGGGAGTACCTTGTATATCCATTTTTTATGGTTTAAAAAGTAATTTGGGGTCTCCTATTGCTCAAACACATCTTCCAAGTATAAATAAGAGTGAAGAATATTTTATTTTAGAAGTCATGACAGTTAGGGCTCAAACACTATCCTATCCTCATTTGGCACCCACATTCTAAGCAAGTCTGGTAGATACATCGGTAGTCAGTAAGATGGTCCTTGTGACCCGGGCAATAATACATCCATTTGTGGGGAAATGTCCCTTAATTCAGTAAACGGTAGAAGCCTCTTAAAATTACCTTTGGATGCCTTGAGATAAGGCAGGTGCTATGTAAAATGGGATGGGCTTAAGATAGATTCATTATTGATAAACTATAGTAAGTTATTCATTAATCCAAGATCCTAATAGATGTCATCAATACATATAAAGTATATGCCAAAAAAAATTGGGGGTTCCCATCTACATCTAGAGAGATCAATTATAAAATCCATCTGCAAGCATAGATGTTACAAAAGTAAAAACTAGAATTTAACCATATCCGCTAAAACCAAGCCTATAGATTTGCTTATATCAGAATCCACCCAAAAGAAGTTAAAAATGAAAAAACCGAGGCTAGGTTAGATGCTTGTAGCAAATAAGCATAACCAATTCAATGGATAAAAAAGAGCTCGAAGGTCATGTGTTGACATCGGAGTCTTCAATCTAAGAAAAACATTCTACTTTAAATAAATGCTGTAAGAACCTAAATGCTAACGAGATAGAGCTCATAGAGAATGTGGAGTTGGTTGTGGTTCTTCAACATGGTTACAATAGAGGCCATGACCTGATTTTTCCATTTAATTCAAACCCTAACAAACGATATATCCCAAATTTCTCACAATAGACAAAAATGAGATGTGAAATCAAACATTCATTTCAATGCCACGAATGGAACCTGTTAAATTGTCATCCCTATTGCTAGCGATCGGCTGACAATCTCTCACCCTCAACACTTTCGCCCGAGCACTGCAATAGTGGGCCTGGTTTTTTTTTTCAAGATTTTATTGGGCATTTTCGGTCAATAGAGTTTCGATCGATAGTGTTTCGGCCGAAACACACTCGACCGATCAGGTCTTCCCAGATGTGCGTCGTGACCAACCTTTTCGGCTGATAGGGTTTCGGCCGAAAGTGACTCGACCGATAACTTGAAGCCACGTAGGCGCCATGTGGCTGCCCCGTTGATTCAGCCGAAACCTTATCGGCCGAAAATTGGTCGGCCGAACTTAAGTCGCCCGAAATAATTTAGTTGGCCAAAACTATGACACAAGTTTGTGCTTTCACCCCATGTTATTCAAAATTTTAACACAAAGAACACATCTAAAGCATGCCTAAAATTAATAGGCTCCTAAAAATTAGCAACTTCCATTAAGATAGTATTATCCAAAAATTAAAGATGTGAAAAAGAATAAAGATAGCTCTAGAGTGGCACTCCAACCTTGAATACATCCATTAATTTTATTTAATAACATAAGAATATTCCCAAACCTTCAGCCATGAGAATGAAAAGATGGGGGAAAATGGAATCACTTTGTCTCAATCCTCTAAAGGATGAAAAAGAGAGGATGAAATTCCATTAAAAAGAATAGAGAAGGAGGAAGAATCTACACACATCATAACCCACCCTATCTAACCTAAATAAAAACCAAAATTAAATATAAAATTCCTAATAATGGACCATCTAACCCTATCATAAGACTTGAACATATATATTAATAATCATGTCTTTCTCCTTAGAACAACCCATAGAATGTATTTTATGAAGTAATAACGATGCTATATAAAAATAAATTAACACCATTTCACAAAACCCTTGTTCCAAAGATACCAAAGAATACAAAAAATATTCTAGATGATCAACAATTATTTTAGTGGTGATCATGAAAGTGTTATTAGAAAAACTAAATCAAATTAATTTTCCTCACTTTCTTAGGAATAAAATGTAGAAAAGTAGATTTTATAGCTTTCGACATCTATTTATTAGATTATGATTCACACACAAGTTCCAAAGAATAAATCTTCCGGATGTCCCAAAATTCTTGAAAAAACTCAAGGAAGCCATCAAGCCTATGAGACTTAATTTTTTCATTTGAAAAATAATTCCTTCTAGTTTTGTAAGAGTAATAGGCTCCATAAGAAATATATTTATATCCTTAGTAGCTAGAGAGTGGATGAAATCTAAAATAAATATTTAATCCTCTACAAGAAGACCATTTCCCTTAAATAATTAAGTGAAATGAGCAACTTCTTCCATATTAATCTCCTTTAGGATGATGGCAAGCAAGTTCCTTGAGAAGAAATAATAGATGAGATAACAACACTACTTCTTTGCCTAATAGAATAATGGAAATAGGAAGTATTTCTCCTGAAACCAAGTAACCCTTGACTTTTTTTTCCAAAAGATTTTCTCTTGAATTTTTCATTCTTAAAAATATTTAGAGTGTGAGAAATCTTTTTGAAGTCATTTTCCTTTTATACCAAATTCCCTAATTTGAAAAGTAACATCATGAAGTCTTTCCTAAACCTAATTCCTTTTCTAGAAAATTTACCAAAATCAAATTTATTCTACCTTTTAATTCTTAACTTAAAACATACTAAATTATATAATAATAATAACAAAATCATGCTTTGTACATAACAACTCACATTCTAGTAATTTATGTGTGTGTTTTGTATTTTCAAATTTTTGGTATGTTTCTGTAGACATCGAAAATATACAGATTGATTCGCACACTCGATCCTGATCTACTAACTTTGTTTCATCCTAAATCATCCCTCTATCTAACCATTTAATCAAATAGCCTTATTTGATTAAATTCAACATAATTCTCGTTTTAATTAAATAAATCCCTCAATTTAATTAAATCATTATCTCTATGTAATTAGCTAGGTCATTTCATCTTCATATCTTTATTTAATTAAATAATCTATATTATTTGATTAAATCTCTAAAGTTCATCTAATTAAATTAAATAAATCAAGCATTTATCTAATTTAATCTAACATCACCCCCTTTGGTTAAATAAATCAAAAAAATACTTATTTAACTAAGTCTTAATCATTTTCATCTCTTTTTGATTTATTTCAATCCTAAAATCTAAATCAAATAGTCAAATCAGCTAAATCTCCCCTTAAATTAATCAAATCCTGATTAATTTAATCCTAATCACTCAAATCCTCTATATTTTACAACTTGCACATGAAAATCAATTTAATTGTTTTATAAATCACCTATTTTCATTCAAAAAAGGCATCGAAGTGGGAATATTCCTCAAATTTGAAATCTCCCCCAAAAGGACTTGTCCATCCAACAAAGCATTTAAAGCTCTTACATTGTCTCTTACATGTCTCCCCACTTGGCATTTAACTCATCTTTCATCCCCCCTAAACATGTCATCTCATCAAATTCAAATTTCAAACTTGCACATGGATCAAAATGTGCTCAACCTTCATCCTATCAAATGTTGACAAGTGGCACCTTGCCATTGGTTGAATGTTAGTCCCACATTGCTCAATTTTGGACATTCATCCTTCAATCTCATCTATAAATGAAGAGCTCATCCTTTATTTTATTCATCCACAATCCAAGCAAAGTTACCATGCTAAAATACTTAGCCATTTCCATTCATCCATCTTGAGTTCTTAGCTAGGTTATTGGAGATTTTGTTTGGAGCTCTCATCATTTCATCAAAAGTGGATAATCAATCTCTTCAACATTCGAATCTTGCATCTTAGGGATTGGGAAAGGGCCAAATTTCCACATCAAATTGGCACCAATTCCCCCATGGGATTGAGAGTTTGCATATCTAATTAGGATTTTATCTTGTTTTTATCATTTGCATTATGTTCTTTAATATTTTCATTCCTAGTTTGATTTGTAAATGGATTTTGTGGGGAATCCTTCTTTTATCTTGTAATTCCTTGTCTAACTTGTTTATTCATGTTGTTTTGTAGGTACTAGAAAAAGGGTTCGCACATTTGGTGCTAGAAGGAGGGCTTGGAGTCATAAATTCTAACATTTTCTCAAAATTTCCGCATTTTCTTGACACACAGAAAATTCCAATGCGGGCTCGCTAGCGTTGTTGTTTTCATGCCACGGGCTCGTCAGCATCACTGTTTTAGCACTATGGGCTCGTCAGCGTCACTGTTTTAGCAGCGCTGGACTCATCCCACCAAAAAATTCAAATTCTAAACTCCATTGTTGGACTCACCAATCTGCACGAGTTTTTGAAAATTTTAAAACTCTGACGCTTTCAAAAACTGCAACGCTGGGAGAAAAGAGCGATGCAATCATGCTCTCTGGCTCGACACAGAGCGCCGCTGACTGGTAAGCGGAGCTATAATAGCATCGCTAGAAGGGAAAAACAGCGATGCCTTCACGAGTTGCAACGCTAGAAAATAGATAAAGGGAGAATTTAGTTTTTTAGCACATGCTTTTGGTTCATGATTTATTTATCTACTATTTTCTGGTTTTTTAACTTTTGTGTTTTCTAAAATCTGATTATTTTATACTTTGTAGGTTGGAAGCCAAAAGCAAAGGAAGGAGAAGCATGGAGATGATATTTTGTTTAATCAAAGTGTTTTTTAACACTTAAGTGTTTTTTTAACACTTCTTTAAGTAATTTGTTATCTTTTTCTTTCTTTAGAACACTAGCTTTCATTTGGGTTTAAAAAAGATTCTTTTTGTTTATTTCTTGCAAAAGGATTAAAAAGAACCTTAGGATTAACAACTTACTAGATTTTGTTTATGGATTAAAAAATTGAACAAATGTCTTTTCACTTGTGATTTGGTGCTTTAAAATGAACTCACATATTGCTTTGAGGATCTAAAAAGAACAAGTGTAGTTGTGTTTTTCATGAGGGCTTACTTAGACTAAAGCCATTGGAAAAGGACGTATGCGCTTCTCTTGCGCTTTATAGCGATCTTGAGAATCAAAAGGTATTTTCCATGACTTTGGGTTGAGATAAATCAATCACCTCCACACTTCCATTTGGGCTTAAAATTGAACAAACTATTGTGTGAGTGTGAGTGGGGACTTTGTTGCGTACATTCTCTCTCCTTGTTGCCAATAAGGATTGATCGAATTATGAATATTGTTCTTCATTCGCTTTTGTTTATCCTAGAGGGTCTGCCTTGTGGAAAAAGTACTCACCCAAGGGAACAACTCAACCGGTAACACTCTAAAGCCAAGAGTATTTCTAGCTGGGATATAAATGTGGATATTGGAAGAAATGCCAATATCACGCAGTTGACTCTGACAGTATGGATCCGAAAGGGGACTCTTGCCACGTTGGGTCAACTCCTATGAACGGAAAGTCCTTAATAAAACCCATATACTATAATTTTCCAAAATCCTTTATCTATTTGTTGGTGCAAGAATGGTTGTTCTGAAGCCACCCCACACTTTTACAGTCTTCTAGTAGAGATGGAAAGCATGCCATGGGAGTTTCATGGGTGTTGATGCTTGGCTGCCCCATATAAGTGAGTGTCGTGGAGGGAAGCCAGTGGGGTCAAGCATCTAACCATCCACTAGAGATAAGCATAGCTGGACTTGTCCAAGTGGGAATCCAACAAATATTGACTTACACATCCATAGGATTGTACTTATTCTTGGGTTACAAAATGCATTGCTTATTCGAAAACACCATGGAAACAAACACTTAACATCATCCAAATTTCAAACCCTTTTGAGGACAAATACAATTGACTCAATCCATATGTTATTGCTTTCCCTTGGGATTTACATCCTTAGAGGTTTCTAAGCATTGGATTATATCTCAATTTGTCTCCTTAAGTAAACAATAGGAAAACCCCTTGCCTTAAGTCCATTAAATTTCCACATAACATATCTTGTGGGGTTTGAAGAAATTAAGACATTGGACATTCAGTTGAAAACCTAATCAAGAAGTGTGTTTGTGATAAAAAGAAACCATTAAGAAAATATTGAATCAATTGGACCCCACACATATTCTTGGCATCTTTTTTGTCATATGGTTTTCATGCAAACATTGATCTTTTGATTTTTGAATTACTCTTAGAGAAAGGCATGTTCTTCACTATCTTGGTCTTGTAAACAAGTCCTTCCTAGGTTCATTTAGGAGCAAATCAAACATTTCACTTCATCCATCCAAAAATTTATCATCTTCATCCCCCAAACAACTTTAGAGCTTTTGAAACATCATTCTAGACTTGGGTAAATCATCAAAATCAAAATAACCTTGTTTAGTTAGGTGTATGGGAATGCATCCTTTCTCATACATTTAATTCAATTAGCCATCATTTCGAACAAGTTCATCCTAAGATAACATCTAGCATCTTAGGGTTTTACAAGTTCATTATCCAACTCAAACAATCAAAGTCAAGCCCTAAGTCTATCATTGATCCAAATTCCCTAAATGTTCATCACTCATATCATTTACACCTTTCATCCTTCATTTCGTCATTAGTCCTAAGAACCTTAGAGGTCACTTTTGCAACAAGGTCAAAACACAAGAGGAACATGGAATATAAACTTGATCCATACATCATGAGTAATCCAAATCAATTGAATTTTCAAAGCCTTATAACACCGGTTGATTATCAACACTCACATCTATACAAACCGTACATGGGATCATTACCTTCGACAAAAATCAATGGTACAACAAGTGTGAGTATTCCCAAATCAAAGATTGAAACACATTTCCCAATGGTAAATATAAATCCAAACCTACAAGTCTATAAACCAAACAATCAAAGCATGAGCCTTCAAGTGAACAATGTCATCCCACCAAATCCCTACAAGCCAAATGAGAATGTACCAAGCACAAGTTTTCGAAACATGAATCTAGAAAAATTTGGGATGGATAAATTTACAAATCATATGAATATTCTAAACATGAAAAATGGTCAATTTCAACCTATCATGCCAAATCTGAGTGTCATCCCAAATCAAAACATTGTCCAAAATCAAACACAAGTACACACTCGAAATCTTCTTAAACAAAATCCAAATCAACTATATCAAGGGAGTCAAGATCGAAATCAAGAACAAATTTGGCTAGATCAAATTGTGACACTTACCAAAATAGTTGAGTCATTGCGCCAAGGGAAATCTCCACCCCCATTACCCATATCATTCCTTGGTTTAGGGATTCCCCCTTTACCTAGCACCAATCACTCCATCCAAATCAACCCACCTAACAACAATCAAGCCATCACATCAAATCCTTTGAATATACCATTGAAATTACACCAATGGATGGTATCTAATCAAAGGACAACATTAATCCCAATAAATCAAAAATTGGTCTCCCAAGGATCTATCACCTCGGTCATTCCAACCATCACTATCCCTTCAATCACTCCAACCACCACTCTCACACCCATCATATCTCAACCCCTCACTACCATGATCACTCCAAGCGTATCTCAACCACTTGTCACTACATCCAATATGATTCCAAATACACCACCACTACCACCAAAACCAAGTGCAATAAGTCAATATTGTAACATCGCACTAAAAGCACATCAAGCCTACCAACAAATGCTTCAACAATATTAGGTCGCTCCACAAGCCTCTCAATTTTCCCAACCATCTCAAGCTACCCAACAAACACAAGCACAAACACAAAAAATGACAACTATTGAAAACAGGGATCAAGATCAATCCATCACTGAGCACCTTGAAGCTATGTCTACTTCATCCAATGATCAAATCAACATAGGTCAAGAGTCATTTTTCACTCATGATCAAAATCCACCAACCAACAATGATCCAATTCAAGAAATGTCAACATCGTTTGACCCTTTGGTTGAAGACATTGGAAATCCCTCCACCGCAATTGTTGAAAACAATGATCATGATCTCTCCATCGATGAGCACCTTGAAGATGTTTCCACACCATCTAATGATCAAATCACCATACATCAAGAGCCACTTTTTAGTGATCTATTTCAAGGAGTATTAGGATTATTTGATCCTATTGACATAATGCACGATCCGTTGACCAATGATCATGTTGAAAATGTCTCTAAATTTCCTTATGAGTTAGAGGACATATCTCAAGAATTTATCCCAAAGTATGATCAACATCTTTCACTAAGGTCTAGCAATGGTCCTTTCCAAGACATGTTGAACCCCTTAGACCTCATGGTTATAGATACTGAAAGAACCCTGAACTCGACACTTGAGGATATTGAACCACTTACCGTGTCTAATAATGACATCCAAGAATCCTTTGTAAGCAATCCATCCTTTGAAACTGGTCCATGTCAAGAACTTGATCCAAAGCATGTTGAAAGCAACTCTGAAATCATTCAAGATCAAGAATTTGTATCTTCAAGATACTACAATAATCTAATGGAAACTATCCTATCTAGGCAAGATGATCATATCCCCATAACACATATTCCTCCATCTACCCATGAGATGCTTTATATGGATGGACACGTAGATGATCTTCAACTAGAACAAGATTATATTACACAAAAAAAGAAGATTATTAATTCCTACTATCAAATAGAGTTGTCAACAATAGTATTAGATATATCACAAATTCAGACTAAGGACATCATGAATAAAGATATTGAACATTATCCACTCAAGGAAACAAGCCAGACAGAACATTATATTTTGAATTCAGCAAAGCATCCAATCGAAATAACATCATCTACAGTGGTCATTTATCAGAGAATGCAAGAGCTCTCAGAACAAGTGAAATCAAAGTATGAAGGTACTACTTCCACCATATTGGGGGCAGCTTCGTCTCAAGCAAATGTCAACATAGGGAGCACGAAAAGTCCTTATGATGAAACTAGTGTCAATACTACAACCAGCCACATCACGAGTCTTCATCCACCCATCACCCCATCCATGAATTGGGACCAACGTCAAAAGAAAGAATTGGATCAAAGTATGAAGAACATTATCAAAGCAAAAGAAGCTAAAAAGCATAATGGACAAATCAAATACATATGGATACCAAAGAATACAAAGAAAGATCATCCCTATCAAACTCCATCAGTCAAAGAAACTATGGGAAAAAAAAAAGGGAAAAGTATCCATCAAAGATGTCCACAAAATCAAAAGAAGGCTTTTCAAGCAATGTACAAGGTATATCAAGCAGTTGGTCCTAACTCCATGCACACTTTTGTAGCCACCCATCATTGCTCATCTTCCCAAGTTTGGAGAGTCAAAGGTTCCAAACTGTCAACCAATCCATCTCTTATCCCTAAACACACTCAATCCATGCCTCCACACATGATATTCAATTCTCAAATTGACCATGTATTGGCAACAACTCTTCATCATAAGGATTCTGAAGGCACTTTATCACGATGTGCACACAAAGACAAAGCTAACTCTAGTATCGATGAAGAAAATCAAGAATCCTGAAAGTTGCATTCAAGTGCATGTATCTTAGCAAAGCATATCCTTCAAGCAGGATATCGATGGCACATTATGACAAGGGAATCTACATCAACAACACCTTGAGATTCAGCATGAGCTTAAAATCCTTCAAAAAAAAATTTAAAATATATATATATATATGAAAATCCAAAAAAATGAGAAAAATGATTGAAAACAGTAAAGAGAAAAAAATTGTCCTCTAGTGAAAACTGCATGTGCAGCGCTTTGGGCAAGACCATGATGAAAACCTAGAAAATAGGTGTCATGTGTAGAATCGAGCATCTACGTGTGCCAGTTCAGTTGAAAGCATCTCATCCCATTCGTAATAAATTGAGCATTCCATCCATCTTGTCTATAATAAAACCATTCACCCATGAACCATATATCCAATCCATTTTTATCCATTAATGTCCATCATCCAAGTTATCTTGATCTTGATGAAAGTTTGGGGGCACACTTTACACCTGCTTATGGTATACATCTTGACATGGGTCATTTTCATTGGTCCTATCCTATCTAACATTATCTAAGCCATGAAGCACTATCCAATGAAGCATTCCTTTATCTAAACATTGTATCTTATTGTAAGATAATCCTTCTCATCCTTTGCATGCTTACCATACCTATCCATCCATATACTTATTTGAGCATCCATCCATCACACTCCATACATTGCTAGACACTGGGGGCAGATATATACACCTTGCCTCAAGAATAAATCTTGGTCTATGTCCTCCAACTTATGTGGCAATCTGAACATTTGGCAAATGTGAAATCAAATTGGTCAAGAATCTGTAATCCAAAATTCCAAATCACTAGCCCATGGCATATTTTAACAAGAAGACATTCCCTATCAGTCCCCATCTTTCAATCGAACATCGATCCAAACAATCAATATTAGTGGCATCTAATGCACCCTTCAAATGTCACATCAAATCATTTGAACAACTTTTGTTCCAAACCAAGCTTCATCAATCATGATTAATCAAATCCAATCAAGAAATCATCAAGATATCCAAGTTGTGTTGTTTAACACTATCCTTGCATTGTTGCGCATCCTCAACAATGTTATCATCATTAGTCTTGTTCAAATCATCATCAATCCATCATCATCTTGGGGATATATTTCCCAATCATTGTGTTGCTTAACACTATCCTTGCATTGTTGTGCATCCTAAACAATGTTATCATCATCAATCCTAATCAATCCTGATCAATCCAATCCTTACATTGTTGTGTATCCTCAATAATGTTATCATCATCATCAATCCATTGATCTGATCAATCAACCTTAGCTTGGTCTTCAACAAAATCGTAAAATCATGCGAAAATCCAATAACATCAGAAAATCAAAAAATCCAAAAACATTCAAAACATATAAAAAAAAAAAGCCAAAAACACTCAAAAAAGTCAGAAAAAACATCAAAAACATGGTATCCGAACTACGTCATCTCGAGCTTAAAGGTAGCAAGGCTAATCTTTGATCAGCCCCAAGACATCAAAATCCAAAAACATTTGAAAACCATCAAAATCCAAAACATCCAAAATCACATCAAAATCCAAAACATTCATAAAATCTTAGAAAATCCCAAAAACATTTGAAAAAATAAAAAAAAAAACATTTGAAAAATCTTAAAACACCAAAAAACAGCCTCAAAACATTTCAAAAACGTCAAAAACATCCAAATATTTGAAAAAAAATCCATCCATCCCATTTCGCCTTCACTCAAAATAATCAATCATCCATAATAAACTAATCATCACCTTCATCCTTTGGCAAAACAAACAGAAACAATTAGAAAAATTGGCAAAAGCAAAGCTTCAATCGTAAAATCAAAATTGAAACAACAAACCGTTAAAACAAAATCAAACTCTTGATCATTTTCAGACATGTCAATCGAACTTATATCAACAGCCTATATCTCAGTCAACTTATCAAACCATCATCATCCTATGCAATGCATGTCTTAGGATATCGTTCTGACAATGGGCATCATTTTGGATATCTCTTGGATTTTTATCCTATCAAAACAAATCCCTTTGGCTAGAGATATGAAGAACATTGGATTGTTTGTGTACTTGATCTTTTCTTTTGGTTTATCTTATTGTGCTCATTCCAAGGACCTCTCAATGATGTCCCCAACGAAGGATTTAGAGAGATAGGAATGGGGCAGTGATCATTATCTTTTGTATGTTGTGTTTGTTGGACATTATTGTAAAATAACTTAGCGAATACTTGCTTTGTTAGGTACGTCCTAGCAAGGTTTCTGTATGTTAAGTGTGAACAAGAATAATCCTATCTGTTTGTCGAGTCAAAGTCCATCACACTAGGTACAACGCCATCCTAGTTCTTTATACCTTGACGCATCATATCTAGGTGTGTTATCAAACAATAAGGTAATTGGCCCTTTGAAAATCCCAACTCCTTGGTAAGAAATCATCATCATCATCATTATCTCATGTCTTGTTGGAATTCTTATTTTCTTCTATCTCTTGCTTTTCGTGCTAACATGGAACCATGACAGTTAATCATAAATCATCATTAATGCATCCATCCTGCATCCAAAAACCATACTGCATTATGAATATCATATCATATAGAAAGCATTAATCATACCACATGCATTCATCCCCATCATTGCATAATATAGATTGGTTATTCTAAACATCTCATAAACCATGCATTTATCATCTATTTGCATAATCATAAAAGCATCATCATATCAAATCATGTGCATCCATATCATCCATACATCATCATATCATCCATTACATATCATAATCATCTCATCATCAATAATGTCACTATCATGGTACAAATCAGGATTAAGTGGGTGTAATATATCAAAATAGGCATGAGGCTACCCATGGCTGATGACTGTCTACATCACCAAATCTGTCTACATCAAATATTCGAGTTGAACTAATCTTGAACCTCTTTTTTGAGAGATCAACCCTCAAATCAAAACTCCTCTCTCGATCTCTCGAGGGGGCAGTATACTAGCGTAATTCTTCATTCGCTGGGGCAGCAGTGAGGCATCCGAAAAAAATTAGAGAAATTTTGACTTTTGATTATGGAAAGATTATTCTTTGAACCAACACAACAAGTGCATCACTTCAAAGAGGGGCAAAATGTAGACATAGAAAATATACAGATTGATATCGCACACTCAATCCTGATCTACTAACATCATTTCATCCTAAATCATCCCTCTATCTAACCATTTAATCAAATAGCTTTATTTGATTAAATTCGTCATAATTCCCCTTTTAATTAAATAAATCCCTTGATTTAATTAAATCATTATCTCTATGTAATTAAATAGGTCATTTCATCTTCCTA
Organism: Sequoia sempervirens; assembly: GCA_007258455.2. Taxonomy (NCBI): domain Eukaryota; kingdom Viridiplantae; phylum Streptophyta; class Pinopsida; order Cupressales; family Cupressaceae; genus Sequoia; species Sequoia sempervirens. Next base: position 36,845,013 of record VDFB02373365.1, read on the forward strand.
TCTTTATTTAATTAAATAATCTATATTATTTGATTAAATCTCTAAAGTTCATCTAATTAAATTAAATAAATCAAGCATTTATCAAATTTAATCTAACATCACCCCCTTTGGTTAAATAAATCAAAAATACTTATTTAACTAAGTCTTAATCATTTTCATCTCTTTTTGATTTATTTCAATCCTAAAATCTAAATCAAATAGTCAAATCAGCTAAATCTCCCCTTAAATTAATCAAATCCTGATTAGTTTAATCCTAATCACTCAAATCCTCTAGATTTTGCAACTTGCACATGAAAATCAATTTAATTGTTTTATAAATCACCTATTTTCATTCAAAAAAGGCATCAAAGTGGGAATATTCCTCAAATTTGAAATCTCCCCCCAAAAGGACTTGTCCATCCAACAAAGCATTTAAAACTCTTACATTGTCTCTTACGTGTCTCCCACTTGGCATTTAACTCATCTTTCATCCCCCCTAAACATGTCATCTCATCAAATTCAAATTTCAAACTTGCACATGGATCAAAATGTGCTCAACCTTCATTCTATCAAATGTTTACAAGTGGCACCTTGCCATTGGTTGAATGTTAGTCCCACATTGCTCAATTTTGGACATTGATTCTTCAATCTCATCTATAAATGAAGAGATCATCCTTCATTTTATTCATCCACAATCCAAGCAAAGTTACAATGCTAAAATACTTAGCCATTTCCATTCATCCATCTTGAGTTCTTAGCTAGGTTATTGCAGATTTTGTTTGGATCTCTCACCATTTCATCAAAAGTGGATCATCAATCTCTTCAACATTTGAATCTTGCATATTAGGGATTGGGAAAGGGAAAAATTTCCACATCAAATTGGCACCAATTCCCCCATGGGATTGAGATTTTGCATATCTAATTAGGATTTTATCTTGTTTTTATCATTTGCATTGTGTTCTTTAATATTTCCATTCCTAGTTTGATTTGTAAATGGATTTCATGGGGAATCATTCTTTTAGCTTGTAATTCCTTGTCTAACTCATTTATTCATGTTGTTTTGCAGGTACTAGAAAAAGGGTTCACACAGTTTCTCAGCCATGGTGTTGTTCAATGGGGGGGGCAACTGGTGTCCCCTTCCAAGACTTTGTCCTTTGTGTCAGCCGATATGAATATTTCTAGGGATTTGGCTCCTTAGGGGCTAAAGTTAAAAAGTATATATTGTATTTTTGTGCTTTGTCTCGGGATGGTGAAATTGACTGTCTTTCCCCTCCACCAAAATTGGATTCATTGGTCTTGAAGGATATTTTGGCTTCTTATGTGGATAAAGGGGTACATGGGAGTTCCTTTTCAAAAAGGTCCACTCTCTCCCCTACTACCTTTAATGCTCATTACAAGGTGGACGGTCTAGAATTTAGTGTTCTGGACAAAGTAATGGATGAGGTCATTATGAGTATGAGGTTGTCCCTCATGGGAAAATTCTTATCTTGCCACCCCAATATTGATCAGGTGTGTAAATGGATAGAATCTTCCTGATCTTTGAAAGGTGGGGTGAATGTTAGTGCTATATCAAATAGATTGTTCCTATTTAGTTCTATTAATATGGAGGATATGGTGAAGATTCTTATAGGAGGCCCATGGGCTATTGAGAAAAACTTCAAAAATTTCCTATCCCTATGTAAGTGGAAACTAGGGGTTAGAACCATCTACTAATTAGAGTTCTACTACCCTCACTTGGGTTCGGCTTATGGGCCTCCCTTTAGAGTTTTGGAACCATAATATTTTCCAAGGAATAGCTAACTCCTTTGGTAGCTTACTTTCTATTGATAAGGTAACTACTCAAAAATCTTAGCTAGTATTTTCCATATTATATGTCAATATGGTTGTAAATTGTGTGCTACCTTCCTCTATAACCCTAAAATCTAAATTTGGAGTTTCAACCCAACCCATTGAGTATGAGAGAGCTAATCTCTTTTTTCAAATATGTGGTAAGTTTGGCCACCTTTTCCATGAAAGTAAAAGGCCTCTGAATCAGAAATTAAGTCTGTTTTAGCCCCTGATACTCCTTCCCTTGCCAAAGGAGATCCTGTAGGGCCCCAAAAGTTTGAGATGAAATCCCCTAGAAGAATGGAGTTGTGGTTTCTATCCTGACAAAAGTTGTAGGAGTTGGTGATGATTTGAAGAAAAATCATTCCATCTTAGCCATTCCTTCACCTCCTCCCACTGCTTATGTTGTTTCCCACTTGAAAGAATTAGTTAGCCCCTTGGCTTCCCCTAAAGGATCTGAGATGGATATTGGTAAGAATTTGTGCATTTCTTTGGATGATGAGGATGTGGTCTCTCATGATATTCTCAATAAGAAGATGTAGGCTTCCTTGGATATTTTTTTATTTAAGAAGTTGGACTCATCCTTGTCACACCAAAACAAACTAAGGGAGGATCCCTAGATTCAAGTCAGTGAAAAATACAAAAAGAAGAAAAAATAAAATGTAAGAAGTGGCCAAAGGGTAGGACGATTAAATAATAATTATGTAAGATCCAGAGATGTGGCTAGGGATATAGCCTCAAGTAAATAGAGGATCCTTGAGGGTCTTTCCAACCAGCCTAAATCCAAAAGATGATATTGGGAAGAATACTCCCCATGGGTTAGTATTATTCCAATATTAACTATATTTTCTCGTCATTATGAAGATTATGACATGAAATATTAGGGGGTTGAATATTCCTTTAAAAAAAATATATTAAAGTGTAATATAATTTATTTGAAGATTGACATTCTCCTCATCCAAGAAACTAAAATGAAACAGGAGAATTTTGAAAAAATTGTTAAAAATATTTGGCCAAAGGCGGATTTCTGTGGTAGTAATGTTGATGGAGCTTTCGGGGGCTTGGCGACTTAGTGGAACCCTGAAATAAAAAATTGATCTTGAGAACTATATAGTAAACATTATTTGGAGAAATTTTGGAAGTAGGAAGAAATAAGTTGAAGTAGAACCTCCTTAATATTTAGGCTACAAATACTAGGCTGGAAAGAAACCAACTTTGGAATTAACTTCTAACCTGGCTATTATCAAAGGACTTGGGGAAGAGATGGATGCTTGTTGGGGATTTCAACACCCCACTCTATATTTTAGACAAGTTGGGTGGGGTGGAGGATTTTATAGATAGCATGTTAAACTTTACTAATTAAATTATAGTTTCCAATGTTCTCTTAGATGTGGACCTTACAAACTTCTAGTTTAGTTGGTCAAACAACCATCATGGTTGAGACCATATCCAAGTTAAGCTAGATAAAGTGTTTATTTCTACTTATTGGGACATCCTTGCTAAGTTGAATCTCTCTACCCTTCTCAGGTTAACCTCTGATCATAGTGCTATGATCCTAAATTGGGAAGATCATAGATGTTTGGGTCTCTACCCCTTCAGATTTGAGATTATGTGGAATCAACATCTAGACTTAAAGGATCTCATTTGAATTTGGTGGAATTAGCCTTGTCAAGGTATGTCAATGTTTTTCTTAGCTCAAAACAATAAAAGAATAAAATTTAATGTGAAACGTTGGAACAAATATTCTTTTAGAAACATATTTCACATGAAATAGAATATCCTCAACAATCTTAAAGATATTCAAGAGAAGATAGAAAATAAGATTGTGGATGAAGAAACTTCTATAAGAGAAAGATAGTAAGGAATGAATGGTTCTAGGATGCTAAACAGGAGGAAATATTTTGTAAACAAAAATCCAGGGTCCAATGGCTTCAAGAAGGTGATAAGAATACCAAATTCTTCCACCAATCTACCCTAAAACTTAGAAGAAGGAACAAAATTAATCTAATTATAAATGAGGGGTGAATTACTAACTAATGATGAAGACATTTCTAGTGGGGTTATATCCTTTTTTTAAATGTAGGAGGAGATCCAAATCATCCTTCTTAAGATCTTGATTCTTTGCTTGATGTCATTCCAAAGGTGGTTTCTAAAAGAGATACACATTAATTAGGAAGTAGTGTCGATCCATGAAGTTAAATCATTTTTTTTCTCCTTTGGAGCTTACAAAGCACCTGGCCCAGATGGCTTCCCTCCTACTTTCTTCTAGTACTTTTGGGATATCTTGTCCTCTAATCTTCTCAATGTAGCTAGATAATTTTTTAGATCTGGGAGACTCCTTCATTAGCTCAATGTTACCTTCTTTGTTTCAGCCCCTAAAAAAGAAGATTTGATTTCTACAATGGAATATCGACCAATAAGACTATGTAATACAGTGTATAAAATCTTCTCTAAGATCATTATCAATAGGCCAAAAGTAGTTCTTGATAAAATGATCTCGACCAAGAAAAAAGGCTTTATTTTTAGAAGAAAAATCCTTGATGTAGCCATTTTTTCACACGAGCACATTCACTCAATGGAATGCTCGAAGAAGCCGAGAATGGTCCTCAATTTAGATATTTCAAAATTTTATGACAAAGTGGACTGGTGTTTCTTGTTTGTTGCTCTTGAGAAATATGGTTTTGGAGGAAAAATTCTAAAAAATTATGAAAAAATGTGTTTATACTCCTAATTTTTTAGTTCTAATTAATGATGTCACTAAGGGTATCTTCTCATGTGGGAAAGGTATAAGGCAAGGAAATCCTCTCTCCCCTTATTTATAATTTATAATTGTGGTCAGAGTCTTGGGTTGTAACCTTCAAAAAAATCTAGACAAAGTGTCCCTTCCCCTAGCCTCTCATCAACAATGTGTTGATGATAAAATTTTATTTGGTGTTCCTTCTATGGTTGAAGCAACTAAGTGGAAATCCATCCTATAGAGCTATACCATAGCTTCAGGATAACATATCAACTACACAAAAATCAAGTTGTACTTCTTTAACTCCAATCAACTATTAAAAAACAAAGTTTTGAGAATTCTTGAATGTTAGGAAGCAACTCTCCCTCATGGTTATCTAGGGCTTCCATTATGCACTAAAAAGCCCCCAAATTCCTTATGGAATGGCATTATTGAGAGAATCCAAAAGAGGTTGGCTAGTTGGAAGGGAAAATTATTGAGGAACTGTTAGTGTTAAGTTTTTGACTTAGGAATAATTACTTAGGTAGTTTTTCCCATATTGGGTAGTTTTTCACCTGTCTCATTTCTCATTCCTTTAAAAGGCCTATATACTATGTAAATTTTAGCATCTCATTTTTTGAATATCATCTCAGATATTTGGAAGAATAGTCTTTGTGCTTCTCTCATGTATGTGTGAGGGTGGTTTATTTTTTGTAGGTTGAGGATCCCAGGAAGGAGCTACCATCTCCTACATGGTATCAGAGCTCCTTCTCCTGCTCACCTTCTTGGAGAGTTTCTACCAAGGAGATCCAAGAATTATTTTTTTCTACTAAAGATTTTTTTAGCGTTTGAAATTGGTGGAGGCGTGAAGATCTAGGTGCTTTGATTTCTTTATTCTAGCATTTTAAAATACTACATGGTATCAAAATTGTTGTTCATTAGGTCGACTCTCTTCATTCTGTGGCCAAAAGCATTTTTTCCTCTCTCTGTTGTAGACATTCTTCATGAATCATTGTGAATAAACCCTTGAAATCACTATGCAAAGGTCAATTTTGTGGCAACAAGGCACAGTTTCACTATTTAGAGGTGCACAATTGCAAGAAACCCAATTTCGATGAGTAGTGGCCATGAAACTTCTTTTTGCTGATGTGAATCTTTGTGTCTACTCTCTATATGGGTGATTAAAATCTTTGTTTGGGCATGGCATTCAAAATTATTGTATTGCAAATTGAATCTATTGAATCTATGAGGCATACATCAAGAGGATGATTGGTTACAGTTGGAGGTGTGAGTCTACTCACGTGCACCCTTAATTTTCCCCTACTCTCCTCGAGCTGCCATTAAAATTGCAGGCTAAAAAATCTCTCTATTCCATCATTTAAACCCTTTGTGGCTTCATGAAACAAAAATTTTCTTGTTGCTAGCAATTGGAGGCAATGTTTCTAAGCATAGTTTTTCCATGTAACGGAGGACTAGCAAAATGCATCGTTGGCTAGGCATAGGGTTTCCTTTTTTCTTTCCATTTTCTTGTTGGGCGTAAATTCATTCTTATTGGGTGTGTAAAAATTAACTATTTTTTAACCTTGCTACAAAAAATTTATCCAACATTTGCTATGAAGGTGTCTTTTTGGCCTTTATATGCTCCAGCGCTCGCACTAGACATGTGAATTTCTTGTGTGCTTGGCGAGTTGATTTGGAGATTTGGCTTAGTGATTTAATGCAAGAACCCACCACAAAACGCCTAGTAAGATGTATAATTTTTCAATGCTCATTTTTTTTCAAATTCAGTTACATAATCAACCCTTTTTGCATTATTGCTTCCTGAAGTAATTTTGGAAAGGTGAAATTTAATTTCAATAGGCTTCATCAGTTATTTTTGAGGTTCCATTATAGTTTGGTGTATTTTTGCCTACTTTTGGTGCAAATTGTTGTCATGGCTACTCCTTATTTAGTTGAACTTTTAACCCCCTATAACTATCATACTTGGAAGATCAAAATGCATAGGTTGCTCCAATATAGGGGTTTGTGGTCCACATTGAATGATAAACAACCCACTTTTACCAAGGAGTATGAAACATTTGCTCACAGAAATAAGTGTGATGAAGCTATGGGTCTAATTGATTTGCATGTTTCTAACAGTCTTCTTTTCCACATTGAGGAGTGTAATACACCTAAGGAGGTATGGGATGAGTTTCAAAACCTATTTGGTCATATCAATGAGTTTTGTGCTTTGGAACTAGAGGAAGAATTAACTTCTCTTTCCCCTGATGCATTTCCTTCCATTGATTATTTCTTAGTCAAGTTCAAATCTATGAGGTCACAATTGGCAGGATGTGGGAAGGATAACACTAATAAGGAGTCCGTTTTTTTTCTAAGCTAAGAGGTCCATTTGTAGTTTTTTCTTCTACCTTCTACTCTACCATGGATGCTTTGGGTAATGCATTCAAAATTCATTCTTTTGAGACATTATGTGACCGTTTGATGAGGGATCAAGACAAACTTTTCTAGTTAGAGGGGTTCTCTATGAATCATACATTAGTTGCACAATAATCTTAGAGCAAAGGGAAGAAGAAACCTAAGGATAAGATAGATTCTAATGAGTCCTCCACCTCTTCAAAAGAGGATAAACCTAAGATGGAGAAGTTTAGTTTTATGTATTGCAAGAAGAAAGTTCATGATGAACACCACAGTTATACGAAGAAGATCGATGAGTTTTCTCATCTTCTTTGGTAGAAAAATATTCCACTACCCTCATCTATGACTCCTTCTATAGCCTCTCCATTTTCATCACCTTCACCTTCATCCAAACCTATATAGTTAGGGAATGCAGGATTTACAAATGGAATGAAAGGTAAAGAAGATAAACTCAAAGGAAATGCATTCATAACTTCTATAGTTCATTCTTGTCGTGATAGATGATTTTTGGATTCAAGAACATCTCATCACATTGGTTTTACTCCCTATCCTTTTTTGGGTCTTCATCCTACTAATACTTCTAAGATTTTTTTGGGAGATAGTAAGTTTTTGGATGTTGTGGGGATAGGAAATGTTTGTGGTTGGTGATGGTTGTTTCAGAGATGTACTATGTATTCTTGATTTGCACCAAAATCTACTTTCCATCTATCAAATTATTCATGGTGAGGTACCTAAGACTGTAGAGTTCACTGTAGATTTAGTTTTCATTAGAGAGGTTGATACTAGAAAAGTCATTGTTGTTGGTGAAGCTGATCATGAGTCTCATCTCTATGCTTTTTCTCATTTTTTTGATGATGATGATTATGAGCCTTGCACCCCTCTTGCTAGTGTTGATAGAAATTCCTTATGAGAGATTGGTCATTCAAATTTTGGAGTTCTTCAAACCTATGTTGATTCATCTCCTACTACTTCATAGGTTGGTTCTTCATCACAATGAGATGTTTTTGATCCCCCAAATCAATCTTTGTGGGATAGTCACTTGATAGGTCTTGCAAAGTTGTTTTGTGAATCTCACATTTCTTATTTGGATGGTGCATTTGAGGGTATATCTCTTCTTTTTAATGGCATTATTTGCACTGTTGTTACACCATATGTTTCTTTGGAGATTGTTTCTTTAGAGTTCCCACATGGTCTTATTGATCCACCTTCTTTAGTTGAGGTTGCACCTATTCATGATGTGGGTATGTGTAAGATCATGATGGGCCAAAAAGTGGCGATATGATGTGTATGTGGTTGACGACCTTGTTTTTACCCAAAATTGATGTCAAAACAAAAAGGGTTTTTAAAGGAGATTCTCAGCTTTCCACCAATATAAAGTATGCTTTACTTTAAATTTAATAAATAATTATTACTCATTTTCTATTTGAATTACGACTAAAGTTCTAATTGATAGGCTGATTGAAAACATCTATAGCTTTCAAATGGTATCACATTTTTGAATCTAAAATATGTGTCACATTCTATGCTTCACATACTATAGGATTAAAAAAAGAAATTGAATTTCATAAAGTTTTGACCAAGTTAAGATGGTTAGACATATGAGTTTTTTATATTTTTGTAAAGTTGTAATTAAAAAATTATAATTAATTATTTAGAAAAAATTATAAAAAAATATGCATCACATTGGGACATGAGTCCTCTACTTATATCCAAAATATTATAAAAAAATATTATCTATAGACACATAAAAATGACCTAGGCCTACAAGCTCTATTTTACCACTTTTGCCCTAGCATAATTATGACATTTAATTATGTCCTGGTCCACTTCCTATTATTAATTAAATAATTTATAATTGTTTAATTAATTCATATCTCTTTTATTCTTCATGATTATTAAATAAACAAACTATATTTATTTATTCAATACGTCACTAAGGATCTATTGTCCTCTTACAATTAAATAAATTTCTTAATTTATTTAATTACCTTTATTCATTTATGTCTTCTTGATTATTACATAAATAAATTTTATTTATTTATTTAATATGTCACTAATTCTCATAATTAAATGAATTTATTAATTTATTTAATTATCAGTCATAATCCTCTAAATTAAATAATTATCTTTAATTATTTAATTACCCAATTTAACATTTCTCTCATTTTAAATAAATTAATTATTAAAAATGATATCACATTTTTAACTATCAGTTCATTTTGGTAAATAATCTGAAAATCAATTATTTATTATAACACAAAATCCATATTTTCAATTAATTTAATTCAAAATGGTAATCTTCTTCCAAAAATCAAGCAATTGAGCAAATTCTTGATTTTTCAAATTTGCTTTTCAAGTCAACTCTTATCCTCTTGATTTTTTGAATCTCATAAATCAAGCAGTCTTTATCTTCTTTATTTTCAAAAATCTTTATCTTTTTGGCTAATTATCACATTTATTCTTGACCACCGATTTGATTTTATCAAATGACATCTTCACCACTCATTTAACAATATTTCCCTAACCTTGATTAGGGATTGTCACATGAAATTTTGTCCACTGATTTTAGGCTTCCATCAACTTTTAATCTTGGTCCTCCGTCCAAAATTGCATTTTCTATAAAATTCCAATTTGCTTACATTCTCGGGACCACTTCATTATTGTGACACATTTATGCTTAGATATTAATTGCATACTTTTCACTGAGTTTATTGAATTGGATTATTTACTCATAGGCATAGCCATTTTGTCATAGTCATTGGCATAGTCTTATTTTGTCATTCCAAATCCTTCAAAACTTGCATAGGACATAGTCATAGGCATTTTCTCGCACATACGAATCTGAGGGCAATAATCATACGCTGCAAGCTAGAAGGTTCTATGGAGGTGAATAATAGAGGCTTCAACGAGTAACTGGTATAACCTTTCTTGTTTTAGTTTTCATTGCACTTGATAGCTTATTTGGGTTTTGTTTAATATTCTAATATGCTAACCTGAAAATAACCCATTGATACATTATCATTTTATTGTGGTTAGGGTGGTTAGACAGACACCTACTTCTTATTTTTTCCCTGAAATTTAAGTACTACTACATTGAAATTTCAAATTCTCACCAAAAGATTTTTTTTTTTTAATAAACCTAGTAGTTTAGAAACTAGATTCAATTTTCTATAGATTCTATTCTTACACATTTTTTGAAATAATATAGATAACTTATTCAAATTTTTACATCAAGTTGCCTAACTCTGATTTTTCTGAATTTTTTGTCACTTAAGGGCCTATTTTTTCCATGATGATCTTGCACATACCCATGTGACATTTGGTTATGTGGAGGCACTAGGACAATTTTTAGAGGAATCTTTCATGATTCTTCTTCTTCTCCCTTCTCTTGTTTCAGAGTTGGAGTTTCACATGCATTAGTGGTTGTTTCTCCCTAAAGGGAGGCATATTGTTTGCAGACATAGGATATTCTTCAGACTTCCAAGATCAACACAGGAGTTTCTTCATCATGGGGGGATCTTCAACATTTCTACTCTTTTCTATGGGGGACTAAATATTCTCTCTCCTTTTGTATTTTGCTGAGAGATTAGTGACGATATTTTTCCTTGGGGGGTCTTGCAAATTCCTCCTTTCACTTTTTTAGCTCTTTTTCACTTTTTAAGCTTTTTTTTCTCTCTTTGGGAGAGAATTTTTCTCCCACGGGGTTTTTCTCCTTTTCTCTGATTATGAGAGATTGCATTTCATAGAAATTGTGCATGGGTACCTAGCATGGCCTTGTAGCCAAGACCCATCTTGCATTTTATTTTGCATAATAATCTCCCTAAGTTTGCACTTAAGGGGGGTGTTAGTGTTTAGTTTTTAACTTAGGAATAATTACTTAGGTAGTTTTTCTAGTATCGGGTAGTTTTTCACCCATCTCATTTCTCATGCCCTTTAAAGTCCTATATACTATGTATTTTATCATCTCATTTTCTAAATATCATCTTGGATATTTGGCATAATAGTCTTTATGTTTCTCTCGTGTATGTGAGAGGGTGGTTTGTTTTTTGCAGGTTGAGGATCCTTGGAAAGAGCTTCCATCTCCTATACAGTCAAGTCAAGAAAGTTTAGCTCCTCGATTCCTATCTTTAAAATGTTCATGTCTACTTCCTTTCCCTTTTTAAGATGCCAGCCTTTATTATAAGTAAAATTGAGAAAATTCAAAGGACTTTCCTTTGGATAGGAACTGAAGAAAGAAAAATATTAGCTTTGGTTAATTGTGAAACGGTGTGCTTACCTAAGAGTGTGGGAGGTCTAGGGATAATAAAGTTAAACCTATTTAAAAAATATCTCCTTTCAAAGATAGGCTAGTTCTTTATTCAAGGAAAAAAATATTGAGAACTAATATCTTAAAAGATAAGTATATGGGTAACAAATACTCTTGTTGCTTGCTTCATTTGGAGGAGTGGCCAAAAGGTTTTGTTGTCTGGAATAATATTATGAAAACTAGGGACACCTTGACATAGGTCACCAAGAGAAGAGTTGAGAATGGAAGACAAGTTAAATTTTAGGATGAAGTCTAGGGATCAGGTCCTACACTCTCAACTATTGATCAGCTGAATCAGATCAAACAAGACCTCATTAGGCTCAATGGATCCTTCTTAAATGGTTATGTTGACTAGGGTGATGAAACACCTAAATAGAAATTTTTCAAACAAAAAATTATTGATTAGCATACCATTAGGGGGGATCCTCTACTAGGGTCTTCTAACTTGTTTTCCTCGTTGTAATTGCTTCCTAGAGACTATCAACTATTTTATCGGGATGCAAAAGATGTTTGGGTTTGAAACAACAACCCATGTGGTGTCTTCTTAGTGAAATTTTTTTACAAGTATTTGGAACAACCTTTTCTTAATTCCCAAAACTTCAATTGGTGTAGAGTATGGAATACTAAACTAATACCAAAGATTAACTTCTTTTGGTGGGAAGTTGTTCATGGTAAAATCCATACCATTGTTGTTCTCAATAGGCGAGGCTTTCAATTTTTTAATAGATGTCCTCTCTATTCTAAATATTTTGAAAGCATAATTCATATGATGTTCCAATGCTCCTTTGTGAGGGAGGTATAGTCAAGGTTCCTTCATATCCTTTTAATGGATTAGGTGTTTCCTCCTAGCTTAAAGGATTTTATTGATCAATAGATATTTTTTTCTTTTGGGTATGTGCAGGATCATGATGGGCCAAAAAGTGGCAATATGATGGGTATGTGGCTGACAACTTTTTTTACCCAAAATTGATGAAACAAAAAAGGGTTTTTAAAGAATATTCTCATATTTCCACCAATATAAATTATGCTTTACTTCAAATTTAATAAGTAATTATTATTCATTTTCTATTCAAATTATGACTAAAGTCCTGATTGATAGACTGATTGAAAAACATTTATAGCTTTCAAACAATATCACATTTTTTGAATCCAAAACATGTGTCACATTCTATTCTTCACATACTATAAGATTAAAAAAATAAAAATTGAATTTCATGAAGTTTTGACCAAGTTAAGGTGGTCATACATATGATTTTTTTATATTTTTTAAAAGTTGTAATAAAAATTCATAATTAATTATTTACTTAGAAAAAAATTACAAAAAAATATGAATCACATTGGTACATGAGTCTTCTACTTATATCTAAAATATTATAAAAAAATATTATCATTTTATTGTGGTTAGGGTGGTCAAACAGACACCTACTTCTTATTTTTTCCCTGTAATTTCAATACTACTGGATTGAAATTTCAAATTTTCACCAATTAGATTTCTTTTTTTTTAAACAAACCTAGTAGTTTAGAAACTACATTCAATTTTATATAGATTCTATTCTTACATATTTTTGAAATAATATAGATAACTTATTCAAATTTTTATGTCAAGTTGCCTAACTCTGATTTTTCTAATTTTTTGCCACTTAAGGGCCTATTTTTTCCATGATGATCCTGCACATACCCTTTTATTCACCCTACAATAGTGGAGCTATGGAAGAAATTTCCTCCCTTTGTTGCTTGGAATTTGTGGAAAGAAAGAAACAATAGGGTGTTTAGAGAACAATAGAAAATTAGTTTGGAAGTTTTCAGTTCCATGAAAATAGAAAATATAAGAAAACATCAACTCAAATTGCTTTTTTCTCTCTATGGTTATATCAACCTACAAAGATTTAAGAATAAAACAAATTTTGGGAATTAAGAAAGACCTACCTAGGAAAAACTGGACAAATATTCTAAGTAGAAGGTTGACTATATGGACACCTCCCCTTGAAGGTTGGAGTAAGTTGAACTTTGATGGCTTCACAAATGGCAACTTAGGAATGGTTGTTGTGGGAGGATTATTTTGGGATGAAAAAGGTAGAGTTATGGAAGGCTATGCAAAAAGGCTAGGTATCACCACAAGAAATGAGGTTTAAGTTATGGTTGTGTTGTGGGGTTTAAAAAGGGCTAAGGAAAGTGGTCATAAAAGCTTCTTATAGACAGGAACTCCAAGTTTTAATTATAGAATCCCTTAAAGGTAATGTGAAACCCCCTTGGAAGATTAAGAGTCTGATTGTGGACTCAAAAAGGATAATCAATTCTCTGCAGAACACTTCTTAGTGCAACATACCCTCAAAGAGGGGAAAAAAGCATTGGATGTTGCTTCTAATGCTCGATTATCCTATACTTAGTGGAATAATTGGAGTTTTGAGAACCTCCCTCAAAGAATTAAGGATAGTGTATCTGAAGATAGACTTCGAATTGGAAATTCAAAGTTCCACTTTCAAATGAGTAATAATGGTAATGGCTAGTCAATTTCTGAGAGCTCAAGCTTTGGATGCCTCTTTCAACAAGGCTATCTTTTGGTGCCCTTTTTTTAATTTTTAATTTCCTTTAGATCTAAGAAATTATTTCAAAGAAAGAATGGGAATGAGGCTCAAATGAGTAGCCCCTCCCAAATTATTTGATGCAATATCATAGGCCATTTTTTGGGCTTTTTTCCTCACATATTTATCTTTTTCAAAATTTTGAGATGGGCAAGGAGAACAAGCTTGAAAATACTTCAACTTTATTTTATAATTTTATTAGGAAGAGGAGAATATTTATGAAAGGGACTACATTGATAATCCAAAGGATATAAAAAAATATTTAGATATTAGGAATAATTATTCCAAGCTCATGTATATTAAAGATGGGAATGGATTTGATTTGACTAAGAATAAGACTAATCATAAGTTTAAAATTTATCTTGTCCTCATCGACACCTGGTGGAATTATAACAAGACCACTCATATGATTTTTATGAAAGCTATAGGTAGGTGGAACATTCCCAAAGCCCTTAATGGAAACTCTAAATTAAATCACCTATTTAATTGGCTCTAAGTGGGGTTATTTCACACGAGCTACAAGTCATGTCTTAATATCAAAATATGTTGGCCTAAGATTTATATAATCTTGCATCTAGATATGTAAATCATTAAGGGATGATATTTCCATATCAATGACAAGGGTTTTCTATTGGTATCAAATTTTATTTGGGATGTGAGGGATTTTATCATACATACCATTTCTAGAAGGATTGAAAATTTTTGTTTTTATTGGTGGATTTATATTTGTTATAATGGGTTTGGGGTTGTAGCCACTAATTTCATAAAATAAAGTTGTAGAGTGGATATGGGGGGACCAAGAAAATATTTGGAGCCACTATGGTGAGTCCCACTAAGACAAAATATGGATCTATAGAAATTGTTTAAGGAGGTAGGTATGGCCCCATTCTTCGTGGCAATGAATAGCTACAATGATAACTTGACTTCTAAATTTCACAAGTCATGGCAAGAGAACAATGTCAAAATTGGCAATGTTAGCTTTGTTGTCACCCCCAAGATTATCATAGAAACCATGGGGCTAGAATGTTAAGGTCTCAAATTTCTAAAGGTTAGCAATGGTAATTACCAATGATTTATTGACAGTTTCTTGGAAGGAGAAGAAAAGTTGAAGAGATGCTAGAACAACTATGACAGAGAGTAAATCCTAGCTCCATTTGACCTAGTAAGTATCCACATAATGAAATAATTTACCTTAGAAGATAGATATACCATAGTGCATGTTTACCACTTTCCTTTCTTAAACCACATAAGGAGAAATGAAATAATTAATATTCCCTAATTTCTGCTTACTTTGTTGCAACAATGTAAAGCTAAAGGGGCTTCCCCTCCCATACATCAACATTTGATTCAAAGGTTTTATAACTATGTTTTCACCCTTAACCCCTTTCCTAACCTGGAAAATGCAGTGAAACCCTCCAAATAAAACCCCTTAACAATCAACCTATTTTGTTGGAAAATAGTCCTCCATCAAGTAAGAAGCCTAAGTTTGGAACCCTAAATATGTTGTGATTAAATAGGTTTCCTCCTATCCTACTACTCCTTTTGAAAGGACTGATGAAAAAGAACAACCTTCCCCTTCTAAATAGCTTGTGAACCCTAAGGCCAAACCCTTGGCCTCTAAAAATATTTCTATTGAAGATCTTTCTTATCAACCCACCCAATCTAAAAAGGATTGGGAAAAACCTTTGGAACTAAGCATAAAAATAATGACTTTGAGGAAGTTAGAACAGCTTAAAAAGTCACTATTGACATACTAGACAAAGGAGAAGAAGGAATGTCGAAGACTCAAGTAGTGGTAACGGGGAGCAAAGATCAACTAGGCTGGATAGCTATAATGCAAAAGGTAAAATGTTATATATTAAAGAAGAGGAAGAAGACCCCTCAAATGAGCAATGTACATCCTTATGTAGGATGAGCCTTTGGATTTGAGCATAAATGAGTTGGAGGTGGTTTTAGGAAAGAAAATGGAAGAGGATATTTCCAACTATGAAGAGGAGAAAGAGGAAAATGGTAGTGAATAGGGGGTGGTTAAAGATTCAGAGGAATATGAAGAGAGTGTTGAAGATAGGGAAAAAACCAAGAAGAAGTAAATGTTATTATTATGGAGAGTCCTGAGGAGGAAGGGGAGATGGTAGATAGAAAATCCCAATAAGAAAAAGAATCGATAACATCTCTACAGGACAAAATAAATAAATTGGATAATGCCTTCGGTAGGTTGATTTCAATAACCTACGATATAATGGGAAAAGCTATCTTTGGGACTATGAATGGTCAAGAAAAATTTAGAAAAATAAAATAAATGATGGCTCCATCTAAGGAAGAGGACAAGATGACAAATGACAATGTTGGAGATGGAGAGGACCCATGAACCAAGGAGCTAGAAATGATAACTAAGGAATGGGACATGATTAATAGTCAAAAGGATTAGTTAATTTATTGTTTCTTATTTTGGGGCCTATGTGTCTATCCTATATTAGGCTTGTGTGCCACCTTATTTAAGTTCTCTTTTTTATTTCATGTGACATTACAGACTGTTGTTTTGCTATTTCTTGGTTACTTATGGACTTAACTTGCATTGGATAGTTGGGCCTGGTGGACTATTCTTTTTTTGTTGTTTTGTGGTTGGACTTTCTAGCTATGTGGCCTATTTTTTTATGTTTTTTCTTGGATCAAGGCCCTAACCTTGCTTTTTTAATCAAAAACATACTAAATTATTTTAAGAAAGGAATACATGTATAGTAGTACTAAATGAGGAATTTCCTTCCATCCATCACACTATCATGTTCTCATGTAAAGTTTCACCATGAAGCGACATTAATTGGAATTTGAAAAGATGTATTTTTAGGATAGAAAAAATAGGATCTAGGTAAACTAAATAGACCAATGGTAAAAACCATGTCATTGTAAAATTTTAAAAGAGGTAATCGAATTATCTTCAATCTAAAAATTTAAAATTTAAAATCTATCTAACCTTTCAAAACTAGAGGCAAAACTACATCTCCTACAGTTACAAGTGAATATACCACCACTTGTTTTGACATCCACAAGATTTAAAAAGGATACATTTTCCTAAAACAACTTGAAGATTAGTCAAGCTAGTTCAAATATGAAGTTTCTAATCAAGTGAAAAAATAAAAATAAAATCCTTAACCAAGATCTAAGGAAAAAAAGCATTCATATAGTGAATAAACTAAATATTTCACCACACAAATGTATTTCCTTGAAAATATATAGGACCATAAATATTAGATAAGAAAATAGTTCTTTTTGAGTCAACACAAGAACCAACCAAAGAAATAAAATTATTACATGCTAACCAAAAGGAAGGTGTAGTACAATAGGGATCCCAAAGACAAGCTAAACCTCCAACAAAGCCTTGAGATCTAACACATTGACACTAGCTACCTTTCCAAATAATAAAATAAATTCCTAACATTTCTTACACATAAATTTGCATTTCCTATAGGAAAATATTATCGATATTATGAATTGCGATAAGTCCAAGAATATTTTTGTAACAAGGGGTGACTCTAAAACCCCTAGAATTCCATGATAGAATTGTCATTTTTGGGGTATAGAGAAGTGAGAATATAAAGAATGAATAACCCCATAGTCAAGTAAATTTTCTTCAATCATCTTCACTTGTTCATGATCACTTTTCCTACCTACTTTTGAAACATTATCTAACCCAATCTTTTTAAGATTTTTTTGTTGGAGATCCAATGGACTAGGATTATACTTTATAAATTTATCATTAGAATCACTTGTCTTAAGAACCTATGGCATCACAAAATCTATATATTTTTTAAAAGGAACAACTATTAGAATTGATATATTACCCCTCATTCCAACTCTAAAATTCCTCCTTGACTTATCTACAAGAAATTAAGATTAAGGAAGAGGAATCATTTTTCCCATTAATACCTATAATTCTAGAGGGATTTGAACTTCATGTGAAGGAAACATGGAATTATTAGAAAGGATTAAATATTGATTCCCTAATTTTTTCTCCAAAAAAATATATTTAGTATCTATAAAATTCTCTAAAATATCAAATTTGGTATTAAAATATATACCTTTTCCAAATATTTTTTCTAATAAATCTTATTCCTTCCTTTATTATGAGATTTCAGGAGAATAAAACCACTTGAGTCTTTCCAAACCATGCTAGACCTAATCTAATATCTAAATAATTTAGAAAAGTATTATTGAGATTGTTTTCCACATAAATACAAGCATGAAAAAGTGTCTTTCTCTCTATCATGTGATGAGATGGGACCACATGTTTACCAAGAACTACAAAAATAGAATACAAAATACTTGATCTCCAAAATTCCATCACAAGAAAAAGAAAGGAAATTCAAATAAAAATCTTAGATGGAATCTCCTCCATTGGATTAAACTTGACAAATACCAAAGTTTAATAAAAAAAAACTAGCTTGATTTTGAAATTAAGGGCCCCCTTCAAATGGTGAAGTATGATTAGCACTGCATGAGAAAGCTACAAGGAAAAAACCATTTTTTGCTAAAATAACCTCCATATCTCCCTCTAACTACCAAGTTTGACATGCCTAATATTCAAGGAAAGGTAGTGTGGCTTTAATACACATAAATTTACAAATTAAAGAATATATTGAAAATTAGATAACATAATTTGTAATAACCTCTATATTAATGAAAAAATATGAGCCTCACTTATTTTGATACTGTTACTTCAATTTTGGTCATTACTTCCAAATCCTTGTTTTTATCTGAAAATTCTCCTAAGTTCAAGTATTTTGTAAGTCTTTGGCTTTATCCTTTGTTTCATGCATTTTTGGTATTTTGTGAAGTTATCATAACTTTCCTAAACATCAAAAGCTTCAGTGGGAATGTATAAGTCTGAACATTTAAAAAAAAATTGTTCTATAATACAAGTTTCATAACTTTTTAAAGGTTTGCTACTGAAGAAAAGCTGAGAAAGATATATGTATCATCGGTATTCTTGGTAGGTTTGGAAACCATTGTTGGGCTTGATAGGGTTTCCCAAACCTCTCCTTTTGCAGATTACATAAGTATTTTGTTGAAAAGGAAAGTGAAGGAAAAAAAGTACAGGGTTTTTGTAAGCACGATGGACTTTAAAAAAAAATTGGAAATTATCTCAATGATCAATTTCAATGCAAGAAGATGTTTTTTTATTAAGAAAATGCAACCATTAAAATGAAAATGTACAGGAAAATGACATAAACGGATATCATTATCAAATACAGTAACAATTGAAAAGAGAAAATACTCATATGTAAAGAGAAACAAAATGTCAAAATACAAAAGCTTTATATTATATTCATATATAGATATATATATATATGTATTTGGTGTTATAAAATAGAATTTGTGTTTCAAAACTAAAATTTATCTGTGCATTTCTTCTAAATATAGAGGAAAAACATAAGGACGTGTATTCCTCCATCACCTCTTACAGGCATTTAATCTGGGCAAGCGAAAACATGTTTTCTTGTGACTGCACAAAGTGGGAAAATAGCCCCATTTCATTTTGTGCCAACCCTATGTGAAGAAGAGTTATTGCTTCCGTTGTAACCTCATCCTAGATTGCAGCAGCAAAACATATTGCATCACCTATGAGAATGGTTTTGGGGAATTGGCTTAGTCCTCCAATGGTAGCCTGCACCCTCAACAGATATTCAAGGCAAACCAGACACTATTTCGCCCTTATTCCCCAATCACATTTCCTTGAAGTGCAGACTACGATATATATGAAGTTTTCTAGGAGCTCGGCATTATGTACATGGACACAATTTAGGAATGCTTCCCCAAGTATCTTGTGCAGTACATCTTCTTCCACATCATCCTAGACCATGAATACTTCTCTCGGTTGGTCCATTAGCAACTTGTGAAGCGAACTACATTCTATGTTCTCGAGCATAGTAAAATCATTCCTTAAAGCAACGTCACTCTCAACATTTCCATCTTTGAGAATGTAATCCAAGGTATGGAAATAAAGTTCTTTATCATTGAATTTATAGAAAACAGGAAGCAAATTCCTGCTGGAGATTTTCTTGGGACTAGGCAAATGAAGGGGTAGTGATGTGGCTTGAAAATTAAATGTTGATGTGACAAAAATTTATTATAAACATTGGTTCTGCTATGAAAAATTTTAGTTTTCCTCTTCATCTGGATGCTCGCATGCATGGAATTATGATGACATGCATTTTTTATTTAATTCAGACCCTGAGAATTGCACCATTTGCAAGGTATGGTTGGCCATGTGGTAGGTGTCTGAACAAGAAATTATTTGGCTAACTATCAAATCCAATCAAAGAGACAATGAAATGACTTTTATCCCTAATTATTAATTTCCTTATTTTATCAACCTCTTTAAATGAAATATTAGCTGGCAAGAAACTGTCATTTAGTTTGATGGTCATTATTTTAACTGCCAGATTCAAGATTGGGGTTTGGATATAAAATTCGATCTTAATACGACAATAGGGGTGTCTAATTTTTGAAGACATACACTATGATATAATTGAAGGGAAAAGGAACATATTTTGAGAATTGAATTATTATTTCAGATGGCTCTAACCTTTGAATTATGAGTTATGAGTATAGTATTTGTTCTATTGGCTAAGATGATTATGTAGCATTATTCTTCGTACGTAATAGCTTCTTGATTTTAAACTCATTTATTTGTCATTATATCAATCTTTTATCATTATAGATGTTGGTCATTATTGTTGAGTCTTTGTGCTTTGCAGTAATGTCTTCTTTAATTATGTCTCACTAGTTTCATTCTTATGAATTAGTGTTTGTTCACCTTTCTCCACTTTCAGGTAAAAAGTATGTTCTTTAGAGTTAGGGATATTTAAAGAGGGAGTTGTACCTCGGTAATAATTCAAAGAAAAATCACAAATGTAATTGTGATCTTTCTAGAGTTGTTAGCAATATTGGTCCTTATATCCAAGGCTATAGAGTTGTTATTGTGATATTACAATAAGGGCCAGTTCATTCGCTAACAGATTTTTGGCGACTCTACGGGGGACAATATTGAGTAAAATATTTCAAGGCCTCTTTTAGGTCATGCAACAAGATGGTGCATCCACATGAAGGTGTATTCCCTATTCTATATCTAGATCTAGATTGGATGCAGGATAAACAAGAGGATATCATTTCCCAATTAAATACCCATGCTTGGAGGTATAGAAGGAGCGTTGCAGATTACATGAGAGTGAACTTTTTTGGGAAGAGGAAGAAGAACATGCTCAACAACCATCAAGGACGGTAGTCAAACAACATCTAAGATTGGTATTTGTATATTACAATAATCTACCTCCTCATCAGAACCAACATTTGAATCCACATCTGAATCAACATCCAAATCCTCCTCTAGCCCAACCTCCACCAAAGAATTGACCCGGTGTGTGATTTCTCTTTTACTCCTTAAAGGGAGTTAGCGGCTCTAGATTTTATCACTTATGTTTTTTCAAACCCTTGGGGTAACTGTTTTGGACCATTAGCCCTATCTCAGAATAATGATATACCACATGGGTCAAGGAATAATTTTCCAAAATATTTTGGTAAGAACCTACAAGATCCTGAGGAACACATTTTGACTATGACTATTGTAAGTGGAATTTTAGGGATACAAGAGGAAGATTTTTTTGTGAGATTGTTCATCGATAGCCTTATTGAAAGTGCAACAGAATGGTTTAGGAGTCTTGAAAAGGGGTGCATAACTAGCAAGGGTATTTTGGACTAGAAGAAATTCCTTGACCATTTCAAAGATGTGATTAATGTCACTACTTTGTTACAATATTTTTTCTAGATTATGAAGGAAGAGAAAGAGTCAATTTGAGATTTCATTGATCATTTTAACTAGAATCTCCAACGGACTCCACCACCTGAACAACCAATTTGATTCAATTTCATGTATTTATGTCTTCCTTGCATCCTAGAGTTCAACTTATTTTAAAAAGGGATAAAATTTGTGGGATTGAACGAGCACAGTCAGAGGGGATAAACATTGAGGATGACAATTATTTCTGGGGTATGGAAACAAGATTGTAATAAAGAATCTATTTTGACCTAAGAAATGCCAGAGCGTAGGTTTTTAAATCCTTGGTATACATTAAAATCGTCTAGCCCAATCACGGAGAATGAAAATTTGATAGTTTTTGGTCTTAAACACTTCTAGAATCATAAAGAGGTGAGAAAAGGAAAGTAAGAGCAAGTCTGGAATGCTCAAATATACAGTTTGGATTCCATTGGGATAGAGGGAGATCCTATTTCATCAATCGAAGAAGAAGATTTTTCTCCTTGGGTAAGGCATGACTTTGCAATACACTTTGTTTTTCCTAGTACTCCTGTGAATACTCATGATTCTCATGGAAAATATCAGTTGTGAGACTCTTTATACAGTCATGAACATGAAATTTTCATTTTTGAAAGATTAATAGTGAATTTTTGAACCAAATAAATGGAGAAGATGATGATTCACACATGGAGGAGAGGACTATCGTAAGATTCATAGGTGTCAAGATATTCATTGGTTTACAAATCTAAAATGAAAGACAAGGGGGGGTTTATCAAAATGAATCAATAAGATGATAAACCACTACTTTTCACTTGTTATTTCATTCAATTATGCATAGAATATCATAAAATGCACATAATTATTATAATAGTAAAAGGGTAGGTTTTAAAATGCTGAAATGATGTGTACCTTTTTGGAAAAGTGATGTTTCGAGCCTCACTAAAGACTCATTCGCCCAGTGGCAAATGGGTCCCTACTAGGGTTCTAGAAAAGTGATTTATGGGTCCTGCTCTTCAATATATACACTCCCAAATCCCAGGTGTTCAACTCCCGAAAGTTGAAAATAAATTATGTAGCTTAGTTTTTGTGATCTTGCAAGAAGGATGACAACTTTTGCAGCTTTACAACTTGGATAATTTTGTTCTCCAATTTATCTTCAACCAAAAACCTACAATCACACATCAAGAGAGAAGAAAAAAAATTAATTGTTAGGGAATAGGTGTTTTCCTTTTTCAAACCTCATTTTGGTAATTAAACCTTGCATTGAAACAATGCATAAAGGAAAGATGAATCAACAAAGTAATACTACACCTCACCAATCCTCAATTGAACCTTGGAGTACAAATCAACAATCTAACATGAAGTGGCCTACATGTATGTAGATCTAGAACTTCAATTTGGATATGAAACAATGCTTGAATAGGATCTTCAATGCTACATCAACATGTTATCTCAAAAACATGCATGATGCACTATGTCGTTGACATGATGATATGACCTTTTATTGTTGCAATAATCTTCAATAATCTGCCCTTGAATGCTCTTGAATGCTCTTGTAAAAGTACTCTTGATTGCTTATTGTTGATGGTGTTTTTATGCACTTCTCAACACAGGTAGTGCGTAGGTGGACTACCTCTCTTGAAAGACAATCTCCCACAATCGAATTGCAGAACACTATCCCAAGGTCTCTCGGATGTCAGGTCATGACAGTGCTTAGATACCTTAGTAGTTTGATGTGATTTGCTGGAATCACAAGGTGGTCTTATAGGAAATACAAAGCAAGGACACAAAGCATGGAAGTTGGATCTTGAAATGGAGTTCTTGGGATAAAAGCTATTATGCATTGGCTGTAGGTTCAAACAGCAATCTTGGACTCCATTTAGTTGTTGGATTTGGCTTTACAATGAGAAATGAACCTTAGCATAGGTCAGTTACTAAAAAAAAGGAAAAGGTGAAGGAGAGGAAAAGTTCCTAAGTCTGCAACTAGCTATGAATAGTAACAATGGAGTTCCTGCAATGGACAATTTCTTAAAACAATATCCCACTTAACCAAGGATTTCACAGTATCATGGAAATTGTGTTATCTTCTAAGGTCTGCAAATATTTTATCCTTCATCCACCACATACATACATGAATCAAAGATAAATGTTAGGAGCAGCTTTGAAATCAAGTCCAGGCTAACTTTGCACAGCTATCTACCATCAGCAAACAGCAAAAAGTATGGACCAAGAAATCATCAACATAGCAAAAAATTTCATAATCACCCAACAACACTTCTAAGATCTATCCAAGGAAATAAGATAGTTAACTAAACAACAATAAAATCTAAGTGAAACATCTAACATTGGAGATTGAATCAAGCAACATGGGAGAAACCAATAAAATACACCAAGTCAATGCTTTTTCTTATAAATTTCTGCAGCATGTCTTTACAACAACTCAACTCTCCTTTTGCAAATTAGAGGAGTGCCCTATTTATAGTTTTCCAAAAGTTAAATGAATGGCCAAGATTCATTCTTATTGTGTGGCCAAGATTCATTGCAAAATAGGGTTTCACCTACCCCCAAATAGATTATAATTAAAAAATTACATTTTTGTCTCTTCCCTATTTCATCTTCTAGCTGATGGCACTGTAGTTATTTTGTCCTGTAGTTGATTATTGTTTTTTGCTGTAGCTACTCTTCAAGAAGGTCTTCATCTTTGGCCGAGCTGTCCCCCTACTCTTTGGAAGCTGTGTGTTCTATGTATTTGAGGATGACCGCCTGGAGCTTTTCTATCTCAAGGATTTCACATTGCAACGCCTGATAGCTCCATTCCTTAGCATTTTCTTCCAACCTTTTCCAATCTTCATCATATTTTGAGCCTTGGTCCCTGAATAGCTCTGATTGGTCGAAGGCGCGGGCAGCAAAACTTAGGAATTCCGTTGTGATATCTCCAGCTGTCCCGTCCTTCATCTTCTCCTGAAAGTATGGTTTGATCTTTTCTGGATCCATTTGCATAGTGGGCATTTCATAGCCCGTCATCAGCTTAAGATATCAGGCACATTCTGCCCTGATTTCCCTGATCCACTCAATATCAGGATCCACCTTGCTCAGGATTTGCTCCAACCTCTCCTTCCGATTGTTGAAGTCTCTGCGCCACACGTCCATTAGCCAGTGATCTTCTTTTTTAAACTCTAGCTTCTCCTCCCACGTGGCCTTAGACATTTGAAGGATAGCTTCGATCCTTGGGAAGGTGGAGTCATAAGTTTTGGGGAAATTGGTGCAGAGCTTCTTTGTGCTCTCTAGATATTATATCAAGTCCAAGAACTTGTTGGCTATCCGTACAGCCCTGCTGATTCCCATGTTTCCGACGTATGAGATTTGTCAGAACCAATCCTTGGTGTTCTTTTCCAAGTTCTTTCTTCTTTCCATTTTGTCGATCTGCTCTTTGGAGAGTAGCTGAGGTGCAACCATGGATATAGTGGGCAGGTCATCCACTGAGGACCATTGCTATATATAATCTGTTAGGGTAGCAACCTGTGCCTTGAGCTCATCTTTGGAGATTTTATCCTGCTTTATCAAGTGCACCACTGTGGCCACCGACTCCTCAAGGTGCTCGACCTTCTGCTCTCTGGTTGCAATTCCCAAGTCAATGGTGGAGATGTTATAACTCACCCCAGCCTGGCCAATCATAGGTGTTGCAATTTGTGCTGCTCAGGAGCCAGAAGCATCCATTGTTACTTTTGATCAGACTTTGGGCTTCTTCTCCTTCTTCGTTGTGATTTGGGCTCGAGCCAAGATGGCTTCCAACCTCGCCCTTGGGTCCTTCAACACAGGGGTCATTCTTTTGATCTGCTTCTCTAACCACTCGAGCATAGCAGACTTCCCTTTGGGTGAATCACGGTCACCCTCGCCCCTATTGGTCAAAGGAAAGTCTTCCGCTTCTTTTTCCTTTTGGGGCTCTCCTTTCTCTTCGGCAGTGTCCTCCTCCTTTTCGTTGGAGTCATGAATGAACACGAGGCGCTTGACAGGCAGCTTGGTGGATAATTGCTGGATGGGAGCATCTTTTTTTGCTGTTTCTTCTTCTTTCCTTTCCTTGGTACCCTTAGTCTTGGGGCTTCTGACAACATGGGTTTCAGCCTCGGTTAAGTCCTTTATCTGCTATTCTTCTGGTGGCTGCCCTTCTTCACCATGTTGTGATCCTTCTGCTTTTGTCCCAACATTCTTTAGTTGTGCCATTTCTTCTTCAAGGTCCTCATCGAATGTCTGGATGATTTCCTTAGCACCTAAGCCATCCTCCTTGTCTCCACTCTCAAAAGAGCTCATCTCCTCCTCCTCATAGACCACCATGTCGATGGTTCGGTGCTTGTACTTAGGATGCTCGTGATACTCATCAGTCTGCTCCTTGACAGACTTCGAGAGTTCATACTCTCATTCTTCCAACTCTTTCGAGATTAGCATTGTAGCTTCCATAGCCGGCGGCCCTGTCAGCGGCTGTGATGATTGAGCCATTGCAAGGACTTGGGTGAGGGTTGCTTAGAGATTTGGATCCATTAAGATCTGGGAGAGCTCAGGGGGGACGTTTTGCATATATCTCGTAAGGGCCTCGAGCATAGTGGTAGTGGGAATAGGCAAGGTTGTTGCCAGAGGAAGTGATTTAATTGGCGACATGGTAGCAGAGGAAGGGGGAGTGGTCATGCTGGAAGAGGAATCTATAATGACTACTGACCCAGCCAGGGATGAACGGGAAAGATAGACAGAAATGTCCACTATCGGGGGAGATGCGGTGACCATATCCAGGGAGATGATCGGTGCCATAGGAGGGGCAGGGAGAGTCAATGGAGGTTGCAATTCTGTCGTACCTACTACTTGTTTAAGCCTCTTGGGAGATGAGCCTCCCATTTCTTTCTTCGCTTGGGCCCTGGGATCTGGAGACTGCGCGGTCTCTCTTCCTTTTCTTTTATAGGACCTGGTGATGGGAGGAGACTTGGAGGTCCCACCAATTGACATGGTGGCAGCAACATCCTCCGTGGCACTCGGCTCACTTTTGAGCCCTTCATAGGTCAAGATTACTCCTTGTCGCTTTAAGTGAGCCACCTACCCATCGATCCACTCCTTTGTATGAGTTAAGATCAGCTGGGTTATGGTGTCTAGGTCATTGACCTCCTGTTCATCCCAGTCGATCGACGGTATTGGCAGATTGGCAACCGCAGGGTACCTCGGATGCATGATCATGGACTCATCTTCCTCGACTTCGTCCGGCACTGGAAACGGCTGCACCCTCCTTAGGAATAGTATCATCATGCGCATATAGTGCCTTGAACACACTTCTTTGTCATCTTGGCAGTCAGCCTAGAAATCTTCAATGTGATATTCATGGGCATAGGCTGGTCCCAGTGCTTTCCTGACATGGCCATGTGGATCCATCCGTGGGCGAACGGTGTACTAGTCGAAATGGTATTCCTTCAGCTCCTTCTCAGACTTACCAGCACATTATGATGTCTGCAGTTAGTACATGCCCTAGCCAAGGGTCATGGGGTAGGAGATCCTTGCTTTATGCTTGTTGCTGAAGATTGCCTATAGGTGTTGGAGTTTCTGAGAGAGCTCCAAGAGGATGATTCTGTCATTTGGGTACCGAGGCAATCTATTCGGCCTTTCAGAGAAGCCCTGGGCCTGGATGTATGTTAATTTCAGATACTGGATGAAGAGGAAGGTGTATTGCTTTAGAAGCACTCTGGCACTGTGGGAGACCCTCTTTTCAAAGTCCCTGACAATTAACCTGATGATATGGCCAATGAAGGCATCATTGACCCTGCAGTAGTCTTTCTTAAAATTCTGGTATTGGAGTTGTGGATATTTGTCAAAGGGCTTAACTCCTCGCTTCTGCCCCTGATCAGGTGCTACAAACAACCCGTTGTACTGCCTTTGATCCGCCAAGGAGTATACAAGGTAAGAGGTCATGTAGAATTTGGAACTCTTTTTCACATTGACAAACTGCTCATGGAAGCAGTTGCTTATGATTCCTCCCCAATAAAATGAAACCTTGGTTGTGACGTCTTTGTTTCCTCGCAGCATCTGCTCAATGTAATAGGCCATCCATTCCTGGAAGTAGGCGGCCATTGGAAGACCCATGACCCTACTCAACATGGTTACCAGGTCATGGTAATCCTCGTAGAAATCGCTACGAAAGAGTTCCTGGGGAACCTTCGCAGTGCTGCCCCATTTTTCCTTAAACTAATGCATATTTCTAAATTTTTTGTATCATGTTGGATTATCATCCCACACCACCTAACATTCTTCTGTGAGAACGTGGGAATGTGGAATGTCTTAGTGATCCCTTCTGGCGACATGTCAGCAAGGATGTTTCCCTCCTTATCAACAATTTCTCTAGTATCTGTTTGGTAGGCTTCTCAGCAAGCCATGACTAATTCGGGCGCCACGAGAGATGGAGGGAAACCGGCAGCCTTAGATATTCCACTTTGCCGTATCAATCTGGCATTCTTTGTTGTTGGGTTGACCCTGACCCTCTACGTGAATTCATCTATATCCACCTGGCCAATGTTGGTGTCTGTAATTTCCTTCCAGTCCATTGTGACCTTTGAGTGGAGCAGCTCACCCTGGAATTGATACTTCATTTGGTGTTTGTCTTCTTTCCCTTGAGGGGTCCTTCCTGACTTCTTCCCCTTGTCCCCTTCGGCGGATGCCCTTGAAGTTCCTGCGCCTGATTCCATATATTCTGCAAGCAAGGGCAGAGTTAGCATAATGGGTCATGAAGGAATTCATGTTAGTCCATATCTCAAAAACAACATCCATTTCAAATAATCAACCAAGCATATCATGAACTTTCATCTCAAGATGTTATCGATCTTTCATTAAGGGCATTTGGACAATCTGGACCCAGAGGGCCGGATTTCCCTGGCAAGAATGCTTTCTGGAAGGGAAAATGCAGCGGAAAGCTCCCGAAGACCTTCTTTGGTCAAATTTCAATATTTCAAGAAGCCCATGATGAAGAGGACCAAAAATACGTATGTGGGTCGAAGTTGGATTCTAGATTTAGGCTCGTTAGGATTGATTTAGGAGGGCCCAAAGGTCTCAAGCTAGAAAGCTGTCAGGAGATGGCAGTTTGAAGAGGCAAACAGCTAACAAAAATCCAAGGATGGAAGTCTAGAGTCTGGGGCCCGGAGGGCCAAAGGGCGGCCGGCATAAATTCATTTCATTTTTGAGGGCTCGGGTCGAAGGCACCGGAAAGACGACCGAACTTCGCCGTGTTGAAAAAGCGAACATCGGATGGAAGTCCGGGAGGAGAAGCCTAGCATCCACAGCCCGGTGGCATGCTTTTGTGTTTTTCATTGCATGGCAATCGGCAAGGCAGAGCCCCAAAGCCGGGGTGGCTGAAGGCATTTTCTGTCTAGCCACGGCGATGGACGACAGGAGTTCCGGGCCACGGGGCCCGGTGAGAGGAAGGGCCGGCGAAAGTTTCAGCAAGATTTCAGTAGTAGACGAGAGCTTTGGGGCCCGGCAATCAGACAGATGGGGGGAAATTTCCCCGACGGCGGGAGAGCAGCAGACTTTCGAGGACAGAAGTCCTGGCACCAAGGCCCGGGAGGGTCGACGGACACAGACGCAAAAGAAAGACGAATAGTGGACAAAGGTCAGGGTCTGGGGCACGGAGGGGCCGAAGGACTTCACCGTGAGGATGGCGGACAACAAGGCACAAAGGCCTGACACTCGGGGCCCGAAGGCGTCAACGACGTAACAATTTTATCGCTAGAGGTTAACAGCGGAAGCGAAGGCGGAACCCGAGGGGCGGGAAGTCGGGTGACATTCGCCGTTGAAGATGGCAAATCACCCTCAAAATTCTGGAGACGGAGCTCCAGTATCCCGGGCCCGAGAGGACCAAAGGATGCATGCTCTGTTTAGATTTTGATGGCGGGGAGCATGTCGGGGTCCGGCAGCCAGGGGGCAGGTGGGAGTTTGTAGTGAGTTAAACGGCAGCATGTAAGCAGCAATCGAGATGGAGATGTCTGACTGTACGGGCCCAAAGAGTGATGTCGCCATTGGCAAGTGTTTGAAGTTTGATAACCGGACGGCGAAGGAAGGTCTCGGGCCCGAGGGAGGCAATCTCCCTATGCGAAGAACAGCCAAGGACAGGAGAAGTCCCAGATCGGTGAGGAGGTCATTTCTAAGAGTTTTGTCAATTTTCCAACACATGGGTTTGGTGCACAAATTTGTGTTCTATCATTTTATGCCTTTTTATCAATTGTTCATTGATTTAAATCTTCCAAAATCATGAAAAAAATGCATGGGAGGGCAAACGGATGGCCTACCTCAAACGCGATATGTGGCGAAACGTCGGATCTACCAACGGTCGACGGAATGATGTTGAGGGCGATGGTCAAGACGATGCCGAAGACGGTGGGCTCCAAATGGCAGTTTATCCAATTCGCTCCAATCCTGCAAGATGATAATGATCGGTCGGGTTGGAAATTTTATACCCCAACTACCATGAATGTCTACATTTATTGCAGGTACGGCAACAAAAAAGTGGTTGGATTTGAAAATAAGTCAGCGACGGCAGCGGGAACACCGAGGCCCAGCGGCCGGGAAGGCGCAACACAGCGACCATTTGATGTTTTCAGGTTGGTTCAACGGCAACGGCGGGAAGTGGCTAGGGGCCCGGGGGTGGGATTCCGCCAAGGATCCACCGTCAGGAACAGCAGGATCGTTAAGAAATTCTGGAAATGGAATTCTGGATAGCTGGGCCCGAAGAGCCCCAAGGCAAACAAGTAGCCTTTAGACTTCAGACAGCGAAAAGGTCGGCGGGACCCGGAGGGCAGGACGCCGCAGGGAGTCCGCCGTCACGGACGGCGAAACATGGAAGGAACCCCGGAGGAGGAACTCCGAGGTTCGGGATCCGACGGGTGGGGCGCCTCCTAAAAAATTTTCAACAAGTTTTGGACGGAGGGCAGTGGGTTGAATCCCGAGGTCCGCAAGGACGCTCGATGAACGCCGCAAGGAATGACATTTCCAGAGGGGAAACCCGAAGAGGGAATCCCGGACGCCAGGGCCCAAAAAGGCCCGGGGCCGTTTTTAGGGCCAAATAGCCAAAGGGACCCTGCGATGCACCAGAATGTAGCAAAACCAAAAAGGGGAGGCATGGTCAATTTATGATGGGACTTTAAAGCAACATCGACCACCCAAGACATCAAAAAGGGGAGGCATGCAAAACAAGGCGGTGACAAAAATGACCCAACAAGGTGAAAAAAAAGAGGGTCCCCGTTTTGAATGGGGCGTGTGTGCTAAGGGCACAACAAATGGTGACTCCACTGGAGAACGCTCCCAAGCATTCTAGGGATAAATATTCATTCAGGATCTAAAATCTCTAGTTTCACAGACCAGGAGTGGCTTCCAAAGATGAATCTGGGAGAACGAGATTCTTAATTAGGTCATCTTATAGGACATCTTAGAAATGTGTGTAATGAGTTCATTCATTTCCTCAGGATAGTGACCAGGGTTACCAATTCAACCAAGCGAGCTACATAAACCATCTAACACCAAAAGTAACCTGGACATTGCCCCGCTGCCAATCAGGTGTCCATAGCCCCGATAGAGTTGTCGCTACAACCTCATGGATATTGTTGTACTGCTGGCTGGGCGTCCATAGCCCCGATAGAGTTATTCGAACACCCATACGGTCATTTATTTCCTTTTTTCATAATTCCTTTTTATCTTTTTCTTTCATATTTCACTTCTCTTTTATCATTTAGTTTGACCGGTTAAGCATTGAAGCCTACAATGGGTTTGAGACTGTAGTGGTCACTGGAGCAGACTTGATATTTTTCACTTGCTGGGGTGTCATAACAACCATGGTACGGTCCTTTAAAAATTATTATTATGTGCTTCGTGCGAGATCCGAGATGTGTGTAAGAGGACCCAGCCAAGGATCAAGTTCTGAGTAGAGTTCAAACAAGGAAATCATTCATGGGCAGCTTTCAAAGACCAATAATCTAGAGTGAATGTTTAGCCAAAGAACACAAAAAATGGACAACAAAGTGAACCGCTTGTTGGGCAAGCACGACCACCACAAAGGAGCAGGAAACAACCTTCGAAAAAAAACTACCGAGAGGGAGAAAACAAAAGAGCGACACAAATAGAATGGAAACAAGCCAGAAAGCAACCTACCCTAACCTATCTACAAGTTATTTACAATGATGAGCTCGAACGAGCTCAAGCCTAGAAGTAATGCTTCAGGTGCTACCCGTTGACTAGCAACGGGACGTTCTCACCAGTTAAGGTTTTTAGGCGGAAGACATTATCTCCCAAAATCTCAACTATTTGAAAGGGGTCAAGCCAAAGCTTGTCGAATTTTTTGTGTCCCCCTTTCTTCTCATGGGCCTTGTCCTAATACAGGACCAAATCTGTAATTCTAAAGGCCTTGATCTTGGCTCGGTGGTCAAACCATCTCTTAACTATGCCCTAATGCTTGGCAAAAAAATTTATTGTGTGGTTTCGGACTTCCTCTAAATGCAAGAGCTCAGCTAAACGAGCTTCCCTACGATCTCCTCCCTCATAAAAATTGTTGATAAACTGAAGAGTAGGAATCTTCAGGTGGATGGGAAATATAGGCTCTAGGCCATAAACAAGGTGGAATGGGGAATCACCAAGGGCAGCCTTATGGCGAGTGCGATCAGCCCAAAGGGCAAAATGGAGCTGGGTATGCCAGTCCTTGGGATTCCTATCTAGCAGCTTCGTGATCATAGTAATCAAGTTTTTATTCGTGGACTCGGCAAGTCCATTGCCTTGAGAGTAGTAATTAGATGAGAATTTAAAGGCAATCCCATAGTCAAACGCCCAGCTAGCAAATTTTAATGAAATAAACGCAGGTCCATTATCACATACCAAAGTATACAGACAACCAAAGCGATTTAAAATGAAACTTTCTAGGAAATTAGTAACTACTTCAGTTGTGCATTGCTTACATACTATTGTTTCCGTCCATCTAGTATAGTAATCAGTAGCGGTAAGAATGTACCTGTGTCCCGCAGATGATGGAGGGCTTATCAGACCGATGAAGTCGAGACCCCATTGCGCAAACGGCCTTACCTCCAACATAGGCTGAAGTGGGACAACAGTATTCTTCTCCCTGGTGGCAGCGGTTTGACATGTGTGACATGAACGGACATGGCAATGGGCATCCTTGAAGATGGTT
>VDFB02373365.1:36877938-36952725 GCA_007258455.2 Sequoia sempervirens
AATGAGTGATATCAATGTAAGAAGATGTTTAACTAAGAGAATGCAACCATTAAAATACAAATGTTCAAGAAAATGACAAAAATAGATATTATTATCAAATACGATAGCAAATTGAAAAGAGAAAATACTCAGATACAAAGAGAAACACAATGTTGAAATACAAAATCTTTATATTATATTCATATATATGTATTTGGTGTTACAAAATAGAATTTGCATTTCAAAACAAAAATTTATCAGTGCATTTCTTCTAAATACAGAGGACAAAGATAAGGACATGTATTTCATCCACCACCTCCTACATGCATTCAATCTAGGTAGGTGAAAATAGGTTTTCTTGTGACTACACAAACTAGGAAAATAGCCCCATGTCATTTTGTATCACCCTAAATGAAGAAGTTATTGCTTCCTCTGTAATCTCATGTTGGATTGCAGTAGCAATATATATAGCATCACCTATGAGGTTGGTTCTAGGGAATTGGCTTAGTCCTCCAATGGTAGTGCACACCCTCATAAGATATTCAGGGAAAACTAGATGCTCTACTGCCCTTATGCCTCAATCACATTTCTTTGAAGTGTGGACTATAGTATATATGAAGTGTTCTAAGATCTCTGCATTATGGACATGGACATGATTCAGGAATGCTTCCCCAAGGATCATTTGCAATACATCTTCTTCCACATCATCCTAGACCATGAATACTTCTCTTAACTAGTCTGTCAACAACCTATGAAGCGAACTATATTCTATTTTCTTAAGCATAATAAAATCATTCCTTGAAGCAATGTCACTCTCAACACTCGCCATCTCTGAGAATGTAATCCAAGGTGTGTAAATAAAGGTCTTTCTCACTAAATTTATAGAAAACAAGAAGTAAATCTAAGTTGGAGATTTTCTTAGGACTAGGTGAACAAAGGGAAGTGATGTGGCTTGGAAATTAAATGCTAATATGACAAAAATTAATTACAAACATTGGTTTTTCTCTGAAAATTTCAAGTTGCCTCTTCATCTAGATGCTTGCATGCATGGAATTATGATGACATCCATTTTTCATTTAATTCAAGCCCTAAAAAGTCAACATTTTCAAGTTATGGTTGGTCACATTGCAAGTGTCTGAACAAGAAATGCTTTGGCTAATTGTCAAATCCAACCAAAGAGACGATGTAATAATGTTTATCCCTAATCATTTTTTTCCTTAGTTTATCAACCTCTTTAAGTGAAATGTTAGCTTGAAATTAATCATTATTTAGTCTAATGGATGTTATTTTAACCACTTGATTCAAGATTGAGGTTTAGATATAGAATTCGATCAATATGGTAATAAGGGGGTCTGAATTCTGAAGATATACATTGTGATGTAATTGAGGGAAAGGGAACATATTTTGAGAATTGAATTATGATTTCAGATGGCTCTAACCTTTGAGTTATGAGTTATGAGTATAGTGTTTGTCAAATTAGTTTGTTGTCTAAGATGATTATGTAGCCTTATTCTCAGTGTGGAATAGCTTCTCGATGTTATACTCATTTATTTATAGTTATATGAATCTTTTATCATTATATCTTTTGGTCATTATCATTTGAGTCTTTGTACTTTGCAATAATGGATCCTTTAATTTTGTCCCACTATTTTCATTCTTATGAATTAGTGTTTGTTCACCTTTCTCTACTTTTTGGTAAAAAGCATATTCTTTAGAGTTAAGGATAGTTAAAGACGGAGTTGTACCTTGGTAATAATTCAAAGGAAAACCACAAATGCAATTGGGATCTTTCCAAAGCTTTCAGCAATATTGGTCCTTATATCTATGGCTATAGAGTTGTTATTTTAATATTACAATAGGATCCAATTCATTCCCTAATAGATACATACTTAGATTAGTGACTATTATCAACCTATTATTTAAATTAAGCATCATTTGTAGCTTACACATGAGAAATTAAGAGTATTTAAATGACCAAAATTTATAGTTCCATCTACTCAATCAACATATTTGAAAGACAATGGTGTTAAGATGGTGACATTAACCTTGTAATCCTATGTCATTCGTATGTCTCCACATTCCTTGGAACTCTTTTTAGGGGACATGAGAGAAAATCATTAAATTTTGGAAATGTTGTATTTATATTTTAAAGAGAGGATTTATTTTTGTTGAATTCACAAGACAACTAAGAGGGGGGGTGAATCAATTGTTCATTAAAACATCAAACCCTCATTAACATTCAAATCCACATTAAGCTTATTACCCTTTAATTTGTTAGAGTGATTTAACATGAAAGAAAATAACATAAACTGAGAACACACCAACACTAGACATAGAACACCAAATTTATGTGGAAAACCTAAGAAGGAAAAAACCACAATGAGGATTAGCTCACAATATAAATGAATTACAACACCAAATACAATAGGCTCACTGCCAGAGGGTTCACTTCCTAGAAGAAAAGAAGGGCTCACTACCAAGGGCTCACTACCAAATTACAGAAAATAAGAAAGAAGAATGTTATAATGAGAGATCCATCTCAAAGCAATAAAAAGATCCACCATAGTATCACTAGTACATTCATAGCCTCTCTGAAAATGTAGATACCATTTTCTTACTACTTCCAATAGTCTAACACATTAAAGCTTGCACTGCATTTTAAACTTTTACACTTCACAACTCTACAGTTTGCATCACACGCTTCATAAACACATCTTCCATCAACTCAACATCCATATATACCCATCGCAACCATGAAATTTTTTGACAAGGCTAGCTATGTACCTTAACTGTGTAAATTCAAATTAGGTCATCACTAAGCATTCCCATAGTGGAAAGGAATGAAATTTAACCACACTACACCTTAAATCAATCTAAATCCATACATATACACCATGTCATGCTTTCACAAACATCGAAGCATTTTTGTAATTAGTGTAAACACCCAAGATCGATTGAAGCTATGTAAACACCATTGAAAATTTAAGTGAACACTTCCTTAGATCCAAAGACAACTCATAGATAACATAAATCACTTGAACACAATCTAGAATGTTCCATAAATATGTTGAAATATAAAAAATTCCTTCGCAACAACTTTCACTTAAAGAACACAATCATCTTGTACACCTAGTTAACTTTCCACATACTATAACACATGAATCCAACCTTGCAGAGAACCAAACTTCAAACAACTCAAATTGAAGATAGATATGAGAAATGTACACACACCCCAAATCCGCAAGACCATAAACCACATTGCAGAGAAATGTGGAGAAAAACCATTTCTCCTAGAGACCACTACAATACATTTTTCACACACTAGTGAACACAAATTCCATTGCACAATAATCTAAGACAATAAATTTTGGATATAACACCTTTGGAAACCGCTTATCAACATATCCAAACCACATAAGTAGATCTTCAACATAGAAGAAATGTAGATCAAAACAAGATCACTACTCTGATATGTTGAACACCTTTCAACTACACAGTTTTCTCTTTTATTCAAATTTTCTCAAAAGTACTTGGAAACCAAGCACTACAAGCACATTCTCATCACCTTCAAGACTTCCTCATTACCACCAAACCAACTATACTAGAGCAACTCAACCACACACAAGAGGTTGAACATCCACCAATAGAAGCTTATCAAAGCAACACTAGAGGTTGACACTAGTGACACTAATAATGACAACATAATGTAATTAATCAAAGAATCATCACAAACTTCCAACACATTCTTCGTAGACTTATTGACATCAACACAAAAACATAGATCTATTGACATCAATGACAACAAAAACTTTCAATGATCTCCCCCTTTTTCATTGATGGAAAAACATGATGTGAAAAATCATCAACAACAGAAACAACAACTCTAACAACCAAAAAATATACTACACATTTGTGCACACTTCTCCCTTACAATTTCTCTTTCTCCTTACTTCATAAGGTTGTTTACTTAACTTTCTCTCCCCCTTTGACGTCAATGGAAAATGGCAACACACTTGTACCTCTCCCACTTTGACATACATATATCTGTTCTTCCACTGTTCTTACTTCTTATAGCTCTGCAACTTTGTTTTCTTTTTACTTTACTCTTTTTCTTCACACCTTCTTTGCACACTCCCCCTTAGGATTACACACCATACTACACCAACCAACAAAGTTACTACACATATCCTTTGACAAAATAGGAAAAGTAAAAACACCTGTATGCTAGACAATTACAACACTTACTCCCCCTGACAACAACTAACAATGCCACTATACCACCTGAGAGGTAGCCACCAACATCAGTCCAAAACAAAGAGTGAATATTGAAATCCACTAGACTGATACATATCCTTATTCATCTAGTTGAAGGAAGGAGGAGAAATAACCCTAACTTCTCCTAGAGATACTCAAAATTATCCTTAGGAAGAGCCTTTGTGGAGATATCTATAACTTGATCCTTTGTAGGCACATACCCCAGCTTCAGCTTATTCTCTGCAATCTTCTCTCTCAAAAGTGATACCGGATTGAGATATGTTTTTTCCTTGAATGTATTACTAGATTCTTTGAAATTTTAATAGCACTTGTGTTATCACAAAAGATAGAAATAGGTTCATCATATACAACTATGATATCCTTCAAGGTCTCTTTCATCATATGCTACTACAATATATTTTTCTTCTATAGTAGATAATGATATTGAATCTTGCTTCTTACTTAACCAAGACATGAACCTATTTCCAAGAAATAATGCACCACCACTTGAACTATTTTTTTCATCAACACAACCTACCCAATTTGCATTTGTATAAGCACTCGGAGAGAAATCAATGTCCTTTGGATAATGTTAACACGTAGGATTGCACCTGAATGCAAAGCTGACAAGCTTAGCAATCATGTGTAATATGGAAACACCTTCGAGCCTATGGGTTGCTCATAATGAGGGTGAATCTCCAGATTATGGATTGGTTCCCCTTTTGATTTTTTTTATGAAACTAATGACTCATGCAAGAAAAGGAATAGAAGGATTAAAATGAATGGTAAAAACTAAAACTAGTAAGATGGTGATGCACCTAAATGATAATTGAACATGCAACCTGATTCACAAGTACACTTCAATATATCCACTTACACAACTTAATTTGAACAACTAAATCACATAAGTATTTCATAAACTAGCTTTGAGAAATCAATATCTTTTATGAAGGAAAACTAAGTTTTCACAACTTGAAAGAAAGGATTAAATAGTTGCACAACCTATGACCTGTGATATTAAACTGATTTGTGTACATACACCTATGAATGAGACAAAAATTAGAGGATTTTCAAATTTAAACATAATAAATTTCTATCAAGATCAACAATAAGAGACAACACCTAAAATTTGAGAAGGAAAACACTTGATTTTTACTAAAAAATAGAAGGAATCTCTATAATATGATGAAATATGTTGAAAATAAACTATTTTTATATCAACTGTAAATTGAGCTACAAAACCCTTTTCTCTCTGCAATGCACCAGAGAGCAAAAAGGTAAGAACTGAGAAAAAAAATATTTTTTTCTCCTATATACAAAAAATAGAGTCAAAGTGTCAAGAGGTGACACTCATAGTGAACTGCACTCAAAAATAACTCCTCTTAAGGTTATTTATAAGCAAAGGTACAAATCTCCAAAAATAGGGATCCAAACTGATGTAAACCAAATGATTAGATGGCAAAATTCGCCCTACATGATAGTCAACCCAAAAGGCTCCTACAAACTCTTAATTTTGACTTCAAAAGTCAAAGAAAAATCATTATGAATATCTCTAAATGCATGAGAAAACTCCAATTCCACTGAAACTCAACTCTGTTTAACTCCAATGCATGAATCTCTCTCAGTTTTGACTCAAAGTCAAAATGGAACTCTAGTTTTACTCCTCAATACATGAATCTTGAATGACTTAAGCAAGGGTAAATAATTTAGAAAATATTGGAGGAAAAAACAAATATTAAGGTAATTTATAAAATATTACATTTAATATCAGTTTACATTCTATTCTTGCTTAAGTCTATTGCAATAATATGATTGGAATATTTAACATATTAGGAAAAACCTAAGTATTAAACATTATGCAAATCTTTTAAGATAAAGTTATTTTAATCACTTGTCAGCCAAAGTCAATTCTTTATTGCAAAAACCCTAAAAGGCTTTTAGCCCTAGCTGCGAGCTTATTTTGCACTTCACATTTCTTTCAACATTTTACTGCTCTGCACCGCCATGGTAGGGTGTCAATGGAGATTCTCTAGAGTTTGAAGCTCTATGGAGGTTTTCCTATAGATATCATGCAAAAATACATAAATCCACACGCGGGTAAGCTCTTATTTGTGTAAATTCTATTTTTTCCATTTATTGCCTATGAAAGAAAAAGCTATTTGAGCTCCATAGTGAGAGAAAATGATGGAAACATCTTGCACTTCTTGTATTTGCTCAACATTTCTAAAGTTTTACTTTTTTTTTTGTTCCTAAAAGGAAAAATGTTTAAAATCCCTTTTATCGGTGTTCTTTCCTCACACCTCTCCACAGTGCGAGGCCGAGCTTTCACTTTCCTGAAAATGATTGAGGCTTCTAAAGAAAACATGATGAAGTTAGTTTCCTTTATGCGGATTTCTCCAGCATCCTACATGGTTTTTCACTTGATGAGCACTTCTTTTTTTTATATTACCCGTGGCTCTATTGGTTGTCATGCACATTGTAGGCCATGGTTTTCCATACTCTCGTTTCTGAAGAAGATTAGAAACCCTCCTTTCTTGGCTCATCCCTTGCATAGCTTTTATACTTTACTCTAAGTTTTCCTCATAAGCATTGTAGCTTTCTCCTCAACATTTGGATGCATTGTACCCAGTCTAACTTCTAAAATTTTTCTCTGGACTAGTGAAAACATATCACAAACTATGAACTAGGTTGGTGAGAAATTTATTGGGTTTTTTTCCCTCTTGTTTCCTAATTTCTATCCAAAACTCTCAAGAACCCAGGTCATAATTTTCAAGATATGATGAAATCTCGACTACTCTAACTGAAAATCCCTATGTCAAAAATGTCTCCAACATGATACATCTCATAATTACCACTTGCATGTACTTCATGACTATCCTCCTCTATGGTATAATGATCCTTTCATTGCTCTTGTGGAGGGTTGTCATGAGCTTCTATGGTAGTCATTGATGTTCTTGTATTACTTTGTCTCAATGAACACCATGTTTTCCTTTATGACTATTAGAATGTATGACAATATTTCATGATACATGATGTTGTACAAAGTATAACATTTCATGATCTTCCATTGATAACTATTAGAATGTGGCCATGCATAGGGCAAAGAATGCAAGAAAACAAGACTGTTCTATTGTATTATTCATTGAACATTGTAGCTCTTTTTTCGAGAATATTGCACTGTAACATGATAATGGTTGATTTCTTGCATCCTTCACATTGTCAACCAATGTGACAATATTTTGTGGTTCAAAAGAGCTTATCATGCATTATTTTTTTGTTGTTTCTATGGACCATCTGTGTCATTTGCAATCATGCATTTGTTGTATTTTGTCTTGATACATGATGTTGTCCTTATGCTTTGTAATTCCATTGAGCAAGTATTTTGTATTTATGACAGTGACTTTAGTCAACTCACTATCATGAGTGATGAGTACTTGCACTAAAATTTAACAAGTATGATGAGTTTACACTCTTATCCCCCTTAAATACTAAGAGGGTAGCATGTTGGGCTCAACCCAAGTGTGGGAACCCATTTT
Source organism: Sequoia sempervirens (assembly GCA_007258455.2). Taxonomy (NCBI): domain Eukaryota; kingdom Viridiplantae; phylum Streptophyta; class Pinopsida; order Cupressales; family Cupressaceae; genus Sequoia; species Sequoia sempervirens. The sequence continues at coordinate 36,885,708 of VDFB02373365.1, forward strand.
CCTCCACATGCTATGACGTTAATGTGAAGTAATCTAGTAATGAAAATGCACCTACATCTGCACAATGAACAAACATGTTAGATAAAACAATGAAGCTCATAATTTGATAGATATTGATGATGATCTTTTGCTTTTACTTGGTATTTTTTATGACTACATATCTGATTTAATACTTCATAAAAGTAAATTATATGTTTGTTGATATTGCATATGAAGAGAATAGGCATCTCATGATCTAACACCAACTATTTCATCTCTTGCAGGTAACTACCAGAGCATCAGAGCAACTTCTGGAGTAAGCAATGAAGGGAGATGAACATGTAGAAGATCGACACTGGGGTTCATCAATCAGGCAATGACGGATCCCAATTCCTTTCATATGCTCTTTTACTTTTCTTTAGATGTATAGTTTAATTTTTATGTTGCATTTAATCAGGCATTCCCACGGCTTGTGTGGGACACCATACTTTTCTAAAATGAATAAAACAACAATTTTATGCAAATTTTGTGTAATATTTCTCTTGTAGACACTTGCATAATAAAATTTAAAGTTCATTTGATAACATCTTTTGTGTAATGATGAAAACTTTGGTAGAAATTCTATGTGTACCTTTCTTCTTTAGTTGCAAATGTTGTTCTAGCTCTACCTGATTGAGCTGAAAGAAAAATTAGGTAACATTTTTGGAAACCTCTGCTAAATACTTTCCTGCTAAGCTTCCTAGACTAGTTGCACATACTTATCCATTAGGCATAGGAGTCAATTCTTGTCGTTACTCAAAAAAAATTGTAACTCAGCTGTTAGAAACTATATGAAAACAAAACAAAAATTGTAAATAACTACCATGGCTCTATTTAGGACAAGACCAACAAACTATGCATCAACACTTATTGGAAAATGAAAACTGAACTGAAATGGATGTGAAATCAACACTTATTACTTGAAAACTACCCTACCCTACACTACCTAGCAATGGTAGTGCTCAGACATAACCATTAACTGGTATTGGGAAATAACTTCCCCTCTAACCAACAAAGGATGCATTACATGCTTATGAACTACTAATAAGAGGTGGGAAACAAGAAGATACCCCACAAACTATTGCAATGCCTCATGAAGAACATAACCAAACTCAATCACCTCTTGAGTTTGATCGAACATACTACTAATTTGGAATGAATGGGTGAGTTGGATCTATTGTTCCATAGCTACAATCTCATCATTAGGAGCATTGATAACCAGTTGTATCTTGTGGGTACCCCTCATGACTAAATCTTTGATTAGGTATCCTCTTGAAAGGATAAAACTTCAACTCTTACTATTGGTTTCTTGATCATTTATTGTTGTCCCTTCATCTTGCTGATTAGGCTACTCCATTTGCAGTGTATTATTTGGAAATATTGACACTCCCACCTTTTTTTCTTGTTGGTCAATATTTTCCTCCTCCAAAGATGTTGTTTCAGCTTCTGATTATGAAAAAGATAGCTCAATTTTATCTTCAAAATGGTCCTCTTTGCAGCATCCCTCTTAGGAAACAAAACATGAATGTGTTCCTCATGTTTGTTTACTTCTTGTTGCTTAAACACTTGTTCAAGCTTGTGAACTTGTTCTAATTTATTGTGATTAGCAACTTCTTCCAACAAGTCTGATTCTTTTTCATCCAATTTAGAGACAAAACCTTCAAGGTCATCCCAAAATGAATCCTCCTCGCACTCTTCATGAAATTCTGATGAAGGAGGATTGTTTTCTACCTCATAACAGCTCTCAACTAGCTATGTAGGCTCCACAAAAGGCTTACTTTCACACTCTTCTACTTGATCCAAGACCCTATTGTGAGATTTCTTAGCTTCAATCGGAAACTCCTCATATTGTTGAGCATCTTCTTGTTGTTCTGAAATTACTATTGATGAAATTAGAATCACACCTTTTTCATCATTTCCAACAAAAGAAGGTAACTCATCAGTCCAAGCTGTAGGATGATCTTCTTGATTAGCCTCTTTTACTTCTTCACCCTACTACCCTGGCTAACTTATTGAAATAATTTGATCATTTTCAACAAAACCAAGAAAATCATTAGCTAGAACATTGAAAGATTCCTCTTGAAAGTTCTCCTATTCAATCTTTTGATGCTCTAATCAATAATACTCTACAGCTAAATGCAATGGATTTATATTTATAATTTTCTGCATGATGAGTGAGCTATCATAATTAATAGGATGCTCTGTAACTACACTAGATTGTACCTGATTACTTTCCTCAACTTGCAAAGGATGAAGGCTTGTGAAACTTGGAATTTCAAGCTTAGGAGGTTGATTTGAAGAGTTAAGAACTTTATCTTTCCTGAAACTTGGAATCTCAGCTATAGGAGGGTTAAGAGGCTTACTTTGCTTAAAACTTGGAATTTCATACCTAATAACCTCATCTTGAAAGGGATGATCTGGAATGAAAGGAGTTGTTTGGATCTCATGCCTTTGATTTAAAAAAGAAAAAACTTGATTTTCTCCTCTTTTGTAGCTAACTCCCTCTAGAGATTTTCTTCAAACTATATCCTTTGTGCCTCCAACTCCTACTCATGAAGATAGGCTTGATGAGCTAACTCTTGTTGCTACAAATCAAACTCTTGTTGTCTTTTGACCTCATCCATTTTCCTCTAAAAGTCTAGTAATATGCTTTTGATGTCACTAATCCCAAAGTTATCAGCATTTTGGGGATGGCTATGGGAGAAGCTTTGTTGGTTTAAAACAAAATGGTCTTCTTAGGGCTGAATTTGAGCATATATAGGCTGCAAGGAAGATTGATCAGGCGTGGGTGGGAGTCATTCATACTATGCATGTTGGTTTCTTTGCAAATCAAAGGAATTAGGTGTAAAACCAACACAATGATCTGCCTGATTAGGCTAGAAAGAGGGTATATGAGCAATATTTTCATGATATGATGGATGGTATGACATGTTATCATGAAGCATAAACATGCTTGTTCATTCAAAAGCTAGAAAAAAAGCAAAATAAAAAATATATACCAACACTTGATCATACTAAAACTAGTAAAAAATGCTTATCGGAGTCATTAGATGTGTTGTTTATTTCCTCCAAAGGCTAAGATCACTGACATACACACCAAATATCAATGATTGTGAGCAAGAATTTAGACTATAACAGTCCAATATGTCCCATCGGGTGTGCTAAAAGTTGTTAACACGTAAGATTGCACCCAAATGCAAAGATGGCAAGCTCAACAATCTTATGTAACATGGAAACACCTTTGATCCTGTGGATTGCTCATAATGAGGGTGAATCTCTAGATTATGGGTTGGTTCCCCTTTTGATTTTTTTTATGAAACTATTGACTTATACAAGAAAAGGGATAGAAGGATTAAGATAAATGGTAAAGACTGAAACTAGTAAGATGGTGATGTACCTAAATGATAATTGAACATGCAACCTAATTCACAAGTACTCTTCAATATATCCGCTTACACAACTTAATTTGAACAACTAAATCACATAAGTATTTCATTAACTGGCTTTGTGAAATCAATATCTTTTATGAAGGAAAACTAAGTTTTCACAACTTCAAAGAAAGGATAAACAATTGCACAACCTATGACCTGTGATATTAAACTGATTTGTGTACATACACATATGAATGAGACATAAATTAGAGGTTTTCAAATTTAAACATGATAAATTTCTATCAAGATTGACCATAAGAGACAACACCTAAATTTTGAGAAGGAAAACAATTAATTTTTACAGAAAAATAGGAGTCTCTGCAATATGATTAAATATGCTAAAAATAAACTATTGTTATATCAACTGTAAATTGAGCTACAAAATCCTTTTCTCTCTGCAATGCACCAAAGAGAAAAATGGTAAGAACTAAGAAAAAAAAAACTAAGTCTTTTTCTCCTATATACAAAAAATAGAGTCAGTGCCAAGAGGTGACACTCATAGTGAACTGCACTCAAAAATAACTCCATCTAAGGTGATTTATGAGCAAAGGTAAAAATATACAAAAAGAGGGATCCAAACTAATGTAAACTGAATGATTAGGTGGCCTAACTTTTCATGCATGATGTCCAACCCAAAAGGATCCTAAAAACACTCAAGTTTGATTGAAAGTCAAAGAAAAATCATTCTGAATATCTCCAAATGCATGAGAAAACTCTAGTTTCACTGAAACTCAACTCTATTTAACTCCAATGCATGAATCTCTCTCATTTTTCACTTAAAGTCAAAATGGAACTCTAGTTTTACTCCTCAATGCATGAATCTTGTATAACTTAAGAAAGGGTAAATAATTTAAACAAATATTGGAGGAAAAACAAATATTAAGGTACTTTATAAAATATTGCCTTTAATATCAGTTTGCATTCTATTCTTGATTAAGTCTATTGCAATAATATGAGGGGAATATTTAACACATTAGGATAAACCTAAGTAAAATAAACATGATGCAAATCTTTTAAAACAAATTTATTTTAATCACTTATCGGCCAAAGTCAATTCTTTATTGTAAAAACCCTAAAAGGCTTTTAGCCCTAGCTGCGAGCTTATTTTTCACTTCACATTTCTTTCAACATTTTACTACTTTGTGCCACCATGGCAGGGTTTCAATGGAGATTCCCCGGAGTTTGAAGCTCTATGGAGGTTTTCCTATAGATATCATGCAAAAATCACCTGAATCCACATGCAAGTAAGCTCTTATTTGCATAAATTTTGGTTTTTCCATTTATTGCCTATGAAAGAAAAATCTATTCAAGCTCCATAGTGAGAGAAAATGATGGGAAGATCTTGCTTTTCCTGTATTTTCTCAACATTTCTGAAGTTTTTCATTTTTTTCTATTCCTAAAAGGAAAAATGTTTAAAATCCCTTTTATCTATGTTCTTTCTTCACACCTTTCCGCAATGGGAGGTCGAGCTTTCATTTTCTTGGAAATGATTGAGGCTTCTAAAGGAAACATGATGAAGTTAGTTTCCTTTATGTGGATTTCTCCAGCATCCTACATGGGTTTTTACTTGATGGGAACTTCTATTTTTTATATTACTTGTGGCTCTATTGGTTGTCATGTGCATTGCAGGTCATGGTTTTCTATACTCTGCTTTCTAAAGAAGATTAGAAACCCTTCTTTCTTGGCTTGACCCTTGCATATATTTTATACTTTACTCTGATTTTTCCACATAAGCATTGTAGCTTTCTCCTCAACATCTAGATGCATTGTACCTAGTTTTCCTTCTAAAATCATGCTTCGGACTGGTGAATAAATATCACAAACTACAAACTGGGTTGGTGAGAAATTTATTGGTTTTTTTCGCCTTCTTGTTTCCTAATTTCTTTCCAAAACTCTCAAGAACCTAGATTGTAATGTTCAAGATATGATGAAATATCGACTGCTCCAACTGAAAATCCATGTGTCCAAAAAGTCTCCAACATGATACATCTCATAATTACCACTTCCTTGTACTTCATGACTATCCTCCTCTATGGTATAATGATCCTTTGATTGCTCTTGTGGAGGGTTGTCACTAGCTTCTATGGTAGTCATTGATGTTCTTGTATTACTTTGTCTCGATGAACACCATGTTTGCATTTGTGACTGTATTCATATGGGTGCTCTTGAAGAAAGTCATGTCTCTCTATGTTCATAGACTCTATTACTATAAACTTCTACAAAGTAGAATATTTCATGATCTGCCATTGAGAACTATTAGAATGTGGCCATGCACAGGGCAAAGAATGCAAGCAAACAAGATTGTTCTATTGTATTATTCATTGAATATTGTAGCTTTTTTTTCCAAAACATTGCACTTTATCTTGATAATGGTTGATTTCATGCAACCTTCACATTGTCAACCAATGTGACAATATTTTGTGGTTCAAAAGATCTTCTCATTCATTTCTATTTTTTTGTTGTTCCTATGGACCATCTGTGTCATTTGCAATCATGCATTTTTTGTATTTTGACTTGATACATGATGTTGTCCTTATCCTTTGTAATTCCATTGAGCAAGTATTTGTCATTTATGACAATGACTTTAGTCAACTCACTATCATGATTGATGATTACTTGCACTAAAAGTTGAGAAGTATGATGAGTTTACACTCTTATCCATCTTAAAAACTAAGAGGGCAGCATGTTGGGCTCAACCCTTGTGGGAGCCCATTTTCCTCCACATGTTGTATTGTTAATGTGATGTAATCCAGCAATGAAAATGCACCTACACCTACACAGTGAACAAACATGTTAGATAAAACAATGAAGCTTACAATTTTATGGATATTGATGATGATCTTCTACTTTTCCTTGATATTTTTGATGACTACATATCTAATTTAATGTTTCATAAAAGTAAATTATATGTTTGTTGATATTGCATATGAAGAGAATAGTTATCTTGAGCTCTAACACCAACTATTTCATCTCTTGCAAGTAACTTATGGAGTATCAGAGCAACTTTTGGAGCAACCAATGAAGGGAGTTGAAGATATAGAAGATCGACACTAGGGTTCATCATTTAGGCAATGAAGGATCTCAATTCCTTTCATATGCTCTTTTACTTTTCTTCAAATGTATAGTTTACTTTTTATGTTGCATTTAATCAGTCATTCCCACGGCTTGTGTGGGACACCATACTTTTGTAAAATTAATAAAATAGCAATTTTATGCAAATTTTGTGTAATCTTTCTCTTGTAGATACTTTCATAATAAAATTGAAAGTTCATTTGATAACATCTTTTGTGTAATGATAAAAAATTTAGCAAAAATTTTATGTGTACCTTTTTCTTTAATTGCAAATGTTGTTCTAGCTCTACTTAATTGATTTGAAATAAAAATTAGGTAACAAATACCACAATACATGTTCTCAAGTGCATTTCAAGTATCTAAATATTCTCTTCACTACTACAACATGTGACTCTCTGGGATCTTCTTCAATTCTGTCCACAAGATAAATTGTAGGCATGATATCTAGCCTAGTAGTAGTTAAATATAGTAGTCCTCCAATCATTGATCTATACTTGCTATGATCAACCTTAGGAGATTCATCATTCTTTCTCAACTTGCAACCAATAACCATAGGAGTAAATACCAATTTAGATTCTTCCATTTCAAACTTCTTTAGCATTTCCTTGACATATTTTGATTGTGAAATGAATATACCTTTTTCTCTTTGATTGATTTGTATTCTAAGGAATAAATTCATCTCCCCAAACATAGACACCTCAAACTCTTGTTGCATCTCTTATATAAATTTCTTGCACATAACTTCATTTGCTCCATATATTATGTCATCAACATACAAAACCACCATCAAGATTTGATCATTTTCAGCCTTAAAATAAATATTACTATCTATGGTACCTTTATTGAATCCTTGGTGCAATAAGTACTTATCCAATCTTGCATACCAAGCTTTTGGAGCTTGCTTGAGTCCATACAATTCTTTCTTCAATCTGTAGACCATATTAGGGTTATCTGATAGCTTAAATCCTTCTGGTTGTTCAATGTAAACTTCTTCCAACTTACCATTCATAAATTCCTACTTCACATCCATTTAATAAAATTTGAAATCCTTATGTGCTACAAAATCCAAAAAAATCCTAATAGCTTCCATTCTTTCCATCGAGGAAAATGTCTCCTCAAAATCTATTCCTTTCACTTGTGAGTAACCTTTACACACAAGCCTCTCCTTATTCCTAACAAATTCTCCATTCTCATTCTTGTTTGTTGGTTTTGGGAAAAATTCCCAAGTATGATTCTTCTTAATCTGAATTAGTTCCTCTTTCATAGCCTTGATCTAATACTCATCTTTGCATGCCTCAATCATCCTTTTAGGTTCAACTTTTCAAATTAAACACAAGTTTACTTGTTCATCTATCATAGCAGTATTTCTTCTTGTCAGTACACCTCTACTTTTATCACCAATGATCTAATCTTCAAAATGATTCTTTTGCACATATTTAGGGGTTTTAGGGATATTTTTTGGAGCTTCTTCCTCTTCAACTTGTAGTTCATTTTCCTTATCTTTATCTATTTCTTCTTCTCTACAAGAGGACTCATCATTGAAATTTTATGTAGGTCTTCATCCACCTTGACACTTGCACTTTCAACAATCATTTTCAGCTTCTTCTTGTAGCATCGGTAAGCTTTGCTTTTTGTAAAATATCCAAGGAATATTCCTTCATCGGATCTTGCATCAAACTTTCCTAAGTTATCTTTGTCTCTCCTGATATAGAATTTTCTTCCAAACAGTCTGAAATATTTAACAATAGGATTCCTTCCATACCATAACACATAGGGAGTCTTTAAACTATTTCCTCTTGCTTGTACTCTATTAAGTATGTAGACTGCAGTATGAATTTCTTCTCTCCAATAGACTTCTGGTAGGTTTGCTTCTTTCATCATAGTTCTTGTTGCTTCTTGAGTAGTCTTGTTCTTTCTTTCAACCACTCCATTTTGTTAAGGAGTCCTAGGGGTTGACAAATTCCTCTTTATTCCTTGAACTTCATAGAAATTGATAAATTCATTGGAGGTGAACTCTCCACCTCTGTCAGATCTCAAACATTTGATTTTTATATCCATTTCATTCTCAACCATAGCTTTAAATTCCTTAAAATTATCTAAAGCTTCTAATTTTCTTTGAGAAAAGTAACCAAAGTCATTCTAGAATAGTCATCAATTAATAACATGAAATACCTATCACCTTGAAAGCTTCTTATTTTGGTAGGTCCACAAAGGTCTGTATGCACCAACTCCAAAGGACTGGTATAATATTGTTCTTTGACTTTGAAAATATTTCTAGCTTTCTTCCCAATTTGATATTCCTTACAAATAGAATTGATAGGCTTTGTAATCTTTGGAAAATCTCTCACAGCTTGAATTCAACTAATCCTTACTAGACTATCAAAATTGATGTGACAAATTATTCTATGTCATATCCAACTTTCACTAATCTGAGTCATAAAGCATGTACCATTAGCACCTTTAAGATAATAAACATTTCCATCTGTCCTTCCTAAAACAACCACAGTTCCAAAGCCTTTTCTGAACTCACAACCATCATCTTAAAATACAAGGTTATATCCTTTGCTACACATTTTTCCTACACTTAAAAGGTTATGTCACCGACATTTAACATAAAGAATATAATCTATATTATGATTTCCATCAAAATTGATTGAACCTTTTCAACATATCTTAGGAAATGTATCATCACCAAACTTAACTAAGCCACCTTCAAACTATTCAAGCATAAAAAACATACTCTTATCACCTATCATGTGATTTGAGCATCCACTATCAATTATCAAATTATTCTTCACTTCTCTAGCATGAAGAGCAGTCATTATTTCTCCTTCAGTATTATGACCTATTTCTGGAGCACTTTCCTTCATACAACTCTCAGATTTATCATATTTAGTTCCATCATTTAGAGCCATGAACAAGAATTCATTATCTTCATCATCAGGTTAATCAGATTCATCATCAAATATACTCGCATCTTCTTTAACATAATAAATTTTCTTGACTAATTTACCTTTGTTCTCCTTATACTTATCTTTTGAATCTTTTATAGGACATCTTTAAGCATAATGACCAATCTTTCCATAGTTGAAACATTTTAAAGGTGACTTACCTTTATATTTTCCAGTACCCTTTTCCAATCAACTCACAAAATTTTCTTCTACATAATCAACGCCATCCTAATTTGATTTTGTATTCTTCTCATCTTTTCCAACTTTTAAAGTAGTATCATTCTTTGAATCACTTGCACCAAACTCTCTTAATTCAAAATAAGTTGAAGTGCCAAGCAACTAATCTCTACAATATTGATCTAAATTTTGAGCTTCTTCAATAGCAAAAACTTACTATAGGAATTAGGAAAAGTTCTTAGTACCTTCTTCACCACCTCATCTTCTTCAAGTTTTCCACCAAGTCCTTTGATGGAATTGACAACTTCATCCATTTTCTGCATGTAGCTTGCAATATCTTCATCCTTTGATATCTGGAGGGTTTCAAACTTGATCATTAGGTTTTGCATCTTAGCTTCATTTATTTTTTCATCTCCTTCATAGACACTTTCCATCTTCTTCCATATCTTATTCGCATATTTGAGATTCATAACTTTCACAAGTTCATTATTAGAAAGACCACACAAAAGAGCATACCTTGCTTTCCCATTGTTCTTATAGGCCTTGATCTCATCATCAGTGATCAGACAATTTGTAGGCATAGTATATCCAAACTCAATAGACTTTCAAACTTCAAACCCTAGTGAAACAAGGAAACCTTCCATCCTAATCTTTGAGAATGCATAATCAGATCCATCAAACAGAGGATCCTACTTCTTGTGTACCTTCCCAGATCTACCTCAAGTGGTTAAGCTTTCTTCTAAGGAACCTTGCTTTGATACCATTTTTTGAATGCACAAGACAATTGAGAGGTGCGGTAAATTAGTTATTCATTAAAGCATCAAACCCTAATTAACATTTAGATCCAAATTAACCTTATTACCCTTTAATCTGTTAGAGTGATTTAACATAAAAGTAAATAACAGAAACTCAGAACACAACACTAGACACAAAAATACACTAGATTTATGTGGAAATCCCAAGAATGGAAAAACCATGGTGAGGATTCACTCATAATATGAATTAATTGTAACACCAAATACAATAGACTCACTATCAGAGGGCTCATTGCCCAGAAGAAAAGAAGGGCTCACTGATGAGGCCACCTATTAGTTAATTTTTTGGTTTTTTAGTACATGATTTTAGACATCTCCAGATACATATTTCCTACATATTCCTAAAACTTTACTATATTTTATGATCATTATGTAAACTTGAACCTGGTTAAGTCTATGGAAATATGATTATGATATGATAGTTATTGCATGATCGGTATGTAAATATGTATGAAATGCAATCTATATATGTGCTTAAGCTATGGTTATTAGTATTGTGTAGATGTTGTGTGAACTCTTTGCAACCAAGGAGAAAGAGAGCAAACTGAGTCTGCAACAAATAGGAGGCACAACCTGCAACCAAGGGAGTTTTAGACAGTGATGTAGGGGAAGTTTGAAGAATGCAATGTAGTTGCATAATTAGAGGCTTCTATTTTTTAAGATAACTGTAAATCATCACATCATTTAATAATACTACTAGAGGAGAAGAATTCTATCATGATTGGAAATCCAATGTGACTGTTCCATAATCCATGTTTCAATTTTACTGTTGCAGCAGAGTTACAGTCCTATTCAAATTCTTCTACCTTTTCAATTATGTTTTTAATTACTCAGACTTTACCATGCTCTCTTATGTATGGAGTGGTGATTTATGATTATATTTTTGTTTTAATTCCTTGTTCTAATAGGACTCCCTCGCACCTATATGTATGGTTCAGTGGTCAAGTTAGTTAGTTGACTGAAGTAGTAGATATAGAAAATAGATATGTTCAGCTAGTTTTTAGTTTTGCACAAGACAATGGGTGATCCCACAATACTGGTTTACAATTTCTAGGAGATCCTGACTTTTGCTGAAATCACATATTTTTAGAAAATATAATGATTTAAGCCTTGAAAAGCTCCACTTAAAGGATTTCAATTGAAGAGGTTTTTATCAAACCACCTTAGATCAAACCCCCTTGGATAGAACCTTGCTAATTTTAAACCATACCTATAATGGAGTCTCCTTTCCACCTATCAAAATGTTGATAAAAAATCACTTTTGATTTACCTTTTGGGGGATCAAATGAATTCATTTAAAAAAAATTTGTAAGTATGTAGTCCTTATTATAAGCTTCCCAAAAAGTATAATTTTAAATAAATTTAATTTAATTATTATATTTATTTTTATTTCTTGTGAATGTAATTTTTTCACTAAAAATTAACCTCTTTGTTCTGCACATGTGGAAAAATAATAGATTACCAAAAAAAAATTGAAAAATATTAGTGCACTAGATATTGAGTCCTTTATCCAACAAAAAAAAATGAATTTTGATACATACAAAAAAATTTATGTTGTATATAGTCTCCCTATGTCTAAATTGTAATTGGTTTGACTTCAAAACTTGATTAAGAAAAAAATATTCAATAAAACACTATGAAACAAAATAAAAGTGCTAGATATCATAGTTACAAATCTAAATTTGAAAAAATTAGAATTTTTTCCTTCATGGGAAAAAAGTTATGTTGTATATGGTGAGCATCACTCCTTAAAAATGGTGTTTACTTAAAAAAACTAGTTTTCGAAGGAGATGGAAAAAGAAGTGCAATCTAATTCCAAAAATTTTGAAAAAAATATATTTAGAATCTATAGACAAAATGTCACAAATCACTAGTTTGCATCATCTTCAAATTCCTCACGGTTTAGATGCTATAAGTGCCTAAAAGTGAAGATTTAGTTAGAAAAAATCAGTTCAGTGTCCAATTTGGCCAAAAATTGTAAACCAGTATTGTGGGATCACCCCAATGTTTTTTTTTTCAATCATGTTCATATGAATAATATATTTAAGAATAATCTTATTGGATTATGATATTTTGAGTTATCAATGAATATCTTTTTAGTTGCTATTATGTTGAATTAGTTTGAGGAGCTAGATTTGAGTTTATCATGTGGAGACAATCACTTGATCAAGGTCCACTCAAGGTAACTATTCACTACTTTACTTTTTGCATATTTATTTTTGTTACAATAGTTATTTTCAGGATTGCATTTGTCTTAATTAGATTCTTCATGTTGTGAATGTGAATGAATTTATGAGTAAGATATTTTCTTATATTCATGCTTTATTTGTTTCCATGCATTGTCATTTGAAGTGAGTCAAATTAGTTAAGTTAGAAGTATTGGTTAATTACAAAATTCATTTCTTGACAACTTGAACTAGTCACTATCTTTAGCTATAGGTACTTGTAGATATAGCTTCAACATTACTTCTTTTGATGGTTATGTAATTTATGTTTTCTAGCATGTGTAAACACCTATGTTAGAATGATATAGGTAGTGAAGAGTCTTTGAATGCACATACAGTGCCAACATCATAATAAGCTTACGATAGCCCTGGCTGATAATTAAATGAAGATCTTTCAAGGTTTTAGTGGATTTTTTAGTTAGGACCCCCTCTAAATAATGTTTTTGAAACCAATTTTACTAAACATTCATGGGCCTCTACATTTTTGGCACCATTGTCAAGGATGGTACTACTTTCAAGTATTCATCTATTATTTCAAGTTTTATAGTTTAGTATTTTGTTTCCAACATTAGGACAATTAGGTTTTACTCCATCAATACCAAAACATTTCACTAACATTATGTAGGAGTCATTTCTATGCAAAGTCACAACTATTATATGTGAAGGTAGAGAGACACTTTGGGAAGATTTCTTCACTCAACGCACGAAGCTATAAAGGATATTAGTGATTATAGTGATCAAAGTGAGGGTATTCCTGAAGAATAACTTTCCCTTTCACCAACATCCACTACAAATATAGAGGAGACCTTCCAAACCATGGCTGATGCAATGGTGGATGACTTACAGAACATGTAACCTTTGAGTTCCCCATTACCAACCAGGAGTGAGCAACTATCTTGAAGAATATACCTCCTTTAGCATTACCTATCTTCTATGGTTTGGTTTTTGAGGACCCAGATACCTTCATATTCAAGTTTGATTTCCTATGTAGAAGCTATGACTACACAAATGATGCACATAGACTTAAACTATTTGCAGCAGCCTTGAAGGATGTTGCCTTAAGATGATTTATGGGTCTAGGAAGAGATGTTGTTCTAGATTTGAACGCCATGACAACAAATTTCTGAGAGAAATACCAAGACTATTGCAAAAAATCTAACAAAAGAAGAGATGACATTTTTATAATGTCTCAAAAAGAAGATGAACCATTGGAGGACTATGTAGAAAGGTTCCAATTCTGCTTATAGAAGAATCCATAAATTAGACTTTCAGAAGAATACCTGAAGTTGGTTTTTTTAAGAGAAGTCAATGATGATTGCATGGATGCCCTTCACCTTATTGGGTCAAGGGATGTATCTCAATTACCTTTTGAAGAAATCTACAAGGTTTGTATAAATTATTCAAGAACCTTTACTAAGAGAACAAGGGGAAAAGAACATCTTCCATTAGTAAGACATCTAATGGAGTCTCTAGAGTGGAATTGAGTAACTTGTTTTCCAAAATGAAAGAAGATATCATAATTCATTTGGCTACCCAATTGGACACTCTACATGTAAAGAAAAAGCACGAAGAGATAGAGGCAACCCTTACCGAATATTGTCCTAACTACAGACAAAGAAAAGATAATTATAAATGCAAAATAGTAGCCAGTATTATAGAGGATAGACCAGGGAAAATAGACTTTCAAGCACTGGAGGGTGAAGATGGACAAATTTTCTATAGTGCACAAAGGTGACCATGGCAACCAAGAAAAGGTATGCCTCAAGATCCTTTGAATTTCAGTACACCATTTCTAGTTAGTAATCAAAACTTCTCTAGTTGGAACCCTCATCCTTGGGAAACTATACAGAACCAATAGAAAAATCCTCAACCAAACTGGAACTAGCAGTAACAAAAAATGTGGTCACAATAAAATTTTCAAGGATCTAACTACAACCCTCAATGGCCACAATAAACTCAATGGAAACCTCAATGGAAAATGGGTCAGTAATGGAAAAACCAAAATATGAATTACCAACAACCACAATAGCCTTTGCAGCCACAACAACAAGACATCATGCCCAATCCAACAAGTCCATTATCTCAGCCACCAAGATTAACTCAATTGTCAACCCAACCTACACTTAACCCAAATAATAAGCCTATTCAATAGGCCTATACTAACGAGGCTATTCAATACCCTACTTATGGGGTATAGTTGAGTGATGTCCACCTCAAATTAGGGAAAAAATTGGTTGGGCCTTCATCCCCTCAAATTATTGAGATGGTAGATGAGGAAACCTCAACAAAAGTCTTGGAAAATCCGCCTCTAGAACCTAAGTCGAATCAAGTGAACCAAACCATTTCAAGTCTAGAGCCTCCATTCCTTTGGTGTTTAGCTATTCAAAAACATCATAACCAATTTGAAACTGACCTATTAGGGAAGCTTCAAGATGTGTGTATAGAGATACCTCTCATTCAATCCATCAAGGACATTCCCATTTACACAAAAACAATTAGAGATCTTTTTCTTAAAAATCTAGGAAGAAAAAGGAAAGACCCTCAAACTATACATATCTTAAGGAATCTTGTTGAAATTATGTTAAGGAACATCATTGTCCCTAAATATATAGACCCTAGAAGTCTAGTTGTGGATGTTAAGATAAATGGCACTCTTATCAAAAACACCTTGATTGACTTGGGGATAGCCATTAATATAATGACTAAGGAAACATTGTAGCTACTAGAGTTAGTAAACCTTAGATCTACACCCACTGTTCTACAGTTGTGTTACCCGTCAAATTTTAACTTTTTATTTCCAAGTCAAATTGTTCTCAAGTTCTCTTTCTGAGCACATAAAAGTCCTTAGACTCGCAT
This sequence comes from Sequoia sempervirens, assembly GCA_007258455.2. Taxonomy (NCBI): domain Eukaryota; kingdom Viridiplantae; phylum Streptophyta; class Pinopsida; order Cupressales; family Cupressaceae; genus Sequoia; species Sequoia sempervirens. Next base: position 36,901,253 of record VDFB02373365.1, read on the forward strand.
TCCCCATTAACTTCATAACTTATTACGGTCCTACCCAATTTCCTAACCAAGTCACCGGGTTCTCAAGTTTTAAAACCACCCAATTGCCTGATCTATGTGTTATTCTTGAAGTCTCAAATCTCACTCTATAATGTCTCATGTATTCAGCATATCGGAGGTTCTAAAAACTTAGGAACTGCCAACAAATGGTTGTGGACTTCTATTTTTCAGCAATGAGGCAACCTTGGCAAGTTGCTCGACTTACCAGGTGTCAGCTCATTTAATGGATTATATGGTGTCATTAAGGGATGTCTTTTTGAATGCTTTGAAATGTCAACTTGAAATTTAAACGTAATCTTTAAAATCTTATGAAAAGATAGCTCTTAAATAAGGAAGTTGGTGAAATAGATTTAATAAGAGGTTGGCATGATTCTTGATAAATAAATGGTCATTACTTATCATCGGAGTTAAGTGAGCTCACATACGAAATAGGGTGGAAACATTTTCAATTTCAGAATTCTCTCAAGATGGTACTTCCTACAAACATGAGGGATGGGAAGATGAACCTGTGCCCATCATGCAACCAAATTTAAATTGACCTGAAGAAGAACAATTCGACATCATTACTTAGTTGTGTTCGCTCGCCTGGAAGGAAAAGACCAATTATCCTACATATTAGAGGGTGATTCTCATTCTGGAAGAAGAAGAGTGTGTTGAATTCCACAATTTGGTCATGGAGATATAGTTAGAACTATACAGAGTTCTAGCACCTCTGGTGGTTTAGCGGCATGCATGAAGTCTTTTTGTGACACATGATGATAACGTCTATTTTGAAATTGATTCTATTTCAAAATATTTCTTGATTTTGGTCATTTTCAGGACCGTTACTTTTGTAATGTAACAGTTTTTGGTGTGCTTATATATAGACCTCTGAATTAATGATGGAAAAAAAAGATAGAAAAAGGGGAAAAGGAAGAGGTTTGTTTTCCGTACAACTTTTGTACTGGGATATCGATTCTGTGAACTCATTTTTGATAATGAAGGAAATAAAGAAAATGTTTTAATCTTTGAATTCATCATGTTTTCTTTTGATTACACTGAACTTTGAATCTTTGTAATTATTCTTTAGTGTCCTTTCTGTTATAGGAAAATTGTGTGTATGTGTGTGATTATTTCTAAAACTTTGAATTCGGAATAACTCATCTATTGAAAGTAGCCTTGTCATTTTATTTTCCTAGATATCATTTGTTAGTGTGGAATAGATAAAATTTGTGTTATCTTTTCACAGTTCTTGCTTTTAAATCAGGTTTTTGCATCTACTTTCATGGTTATGGGTAGATGTTAGTTTTCCCTTTCTGCTTTCTAGTGAAAAGCATACCCTATATTTCCATTCACTACATATTATAAGAGGGAGTTGTACCTCTAAAGTTTAGAGGAAAGTTTTTGATCCAAAGATAACTTTTCCAACTATTGGCATTATTTGTTCTTCTTTTTGGAAATTTTGAATCAAATCCTATCTTTGTTTTTGAAGGACAAATCTGTCAACCAACAAGTTGGAAGATAGGTCAATAGTGAAACCTAAGGGCATCATTGAGGACTTATTCATAGCATTGGACTCATGGGATTACCCTATAGATTTCATAGTATTGCATCCCAAGGATAACCTTGCAAATTATCCCCTTATTCTAAGAATACCATGGTTAGCAATAGCTGATGCATTTATAGGTTGTAGATCTCAAAACATGATTATCTCAAATGGAACTATGACCAAGAAATTGGTCCTTTATCCACCAGCCCAACCTAATGTAGATTTAGAGTAGACCATTTGGCCTACCCTAGATGAAGAAGACCAATATTACTTGTAGACTGTCATGACTATTGAACACAACCCTTTGTTGAGAAACCAAGATTAGGATGATTTAATTTTACACATTATATATAACAACTATGGTAGGAACTCACGGCAACAGGACTTTCTATCATGTCTACAAGATCCTCTACAAAATATTATACTTGTGAATTCATCAGAATCAGTATCCCAACTTTTCACTACCTTTCATTGATCAAATGCTTGATTCCCTAGTAGGTAAAAAAGTACTTCTCCTTTCTAGATGGGTTTAATGGCTACAACCAAATTAGAATATCTCTAGAGGACCAGGACAAAACAACCTTCATATGCCCTTGGGGCGTATATGCCTATTTTTTTCTTCCCTTTGGACTATGCAATGCTCTCCAACGGAAAGTGCTAAGCATTTTCTCAAATTTTTTACATGAATCCATAGAAATCTACATGGATGATTTCACAACCTATGGAGAAACATTTGATGAAGCACTCAATAACCTAGAGAAGGTCTTAAAGAGATGTCAATAACACAATATATCCCTAAGTCATGAGAAATGTTTTATGATGATGACCTAAGGGATTGTGCTAAGACATTTTGTATCAAGTGAAGGGATTCAAGTGGATCCAAATAAATTTGAGATGTAAGGAGTTTTCTAGGACATGTAGGCTACTATAGAAGATTTATTCAAGAATTTAGAAAAATTGCAGCAACTTTATTTGTTCTACTCACAAAAGATATAGAATTTGAGTGGACCACAAAATGTCAACACTCTTGAAGCACTTAAGATAGCATTAACCAAAGCACCTATCTTGAGAGGACTAGAATGGACTTTCCCTTTCTACATACATAGATGCTTCTGACTTTATCAAAGGAGCAATACTTGGAAAAAAGGAAGGTAATAAGGAGTATGACATATACTACATTAGCAAAAATTCACAAGGGGTAGAACTTAACTACACAGTCACATAAAAAAGAGATGTTGGAAGTTGTCTATGCCATTAACAAGTTTAGGGAATATATCATAGGGTATCTAGTCTGTATCCACACTAATCACACTACAATAAGATATTATAATGAATAAACCTATGGTTGGTGGAAGACTTGTTAGATGTTTGCTATTACTATAGGAATTTGATATCACCATAGTGGACAAGCCTTGTAAAGTAAATGTGGTGAAATATTTTTTGTCCAAATTACCAACACAATTAGCAAAAGGTGTTGTTGATGATTGTTTTCTAGATGAGAATTTATTTTCTCTCACTATAAACACACCTTGGTTTCTTGATATTGTAAATTACCTAGTAGCAAGGCAGATACCACCTCATTTCTCCCCTAGAGAAAAGAGATGGTGCACAAAAGTTTTCCATACTCTTGGGTAGTTGGTTATTTATTTTATGTAGGTCTAGATAATATTATGAGGAGATGAATACAATAGGATGAGTTCTATGACATCCTCAAATCCTACCATGTGAACCCTATGGAAGACACTTTACAGAAAAGAGGACTACACTCAAGATTCTCACCATTGCCTATTATTGGCCAACTCTTCATGAGGATTTAGTGAAATATACAAGGAGTTGTGATAGATGTTAGAGGATGGGCAGACCAACTAAGATAGATGAGATGCCTTTGCAACCAAAGTTGGCACTAACACCATTTGATAAATGGGGGCTAGAATTCATTGGCCCAATATCACCAACATCCAATAATAAGGAGTATATCCTAGTATACATAGATTATCTAACAAAGTGGGTCGAAGTCAAAGCATTGCAATTTTTTAGGGATGGTAATGTAGCCAAATTCATATATGAAGACATATTCACAAGGTATGTATTTCCAAGAGAAATTGTGATAGATCAAGGTCCCCAATTCACATTAGAGTCGATTAACAAATTGGTTCAGGAGTATGAGATAAGGTATAGGAAATCAACACCCTATCACCCCCAAGCCAATGGGAAGGTGGAAGTCACAAATAGAGAAATTGAGAATATCCTACATCAAACAAAATAGTGCAGATTCATATAAAAGATTGGGCAACTAGATTACTTGAGGAAGTATGGGCCTATAGGACAACATGGAAGACAACAACAGGCTTTACACCATATGAGTTGGTGTATGGTAAAATAATAGTCCTTCCCATTGAAATTGAATACAAGACACTTAGAACAATAGTTGAACTAGATATGGACTTGATACCAACACAAAAAGAAATACTTCATAATCTATATGGATTATATGAGATAAGAATGGAAGCTATGCACCACATTGAGATTGTTCAAAAATAGAGAACAAAATGGAATGATCAGTTTATCAAAACAAAAGAATTTAGTGTGTGTTACTAGGCTTTGTTATATGACTCTAGGTATAAAGATTATAAAGGGGAGATTCAAACAAGGTGGTTAGGACCATATGAAATAGAGCAATTTTTTCCAAATGGAGCAGTCAAGTTGAAAACCATTGATGCAATCATATTTTCACTACTAGTCAATGGCCATAGACTAAAAATTTATAAAAATCCGCCACAGAAAGATGATTTTATCCTTTATTTAATGCATCAATATGGACCAAGAAATGACTCTAATAATTATATACTACCACCAGATGAAGATTCAGCAACACAAACTACAGATTCTACAAGTGAATCGGTAGATGAGCTACACAACTCACCTACTGAGGTCAGCCAAGAATAATTTTCTATCCACCTCCGCATGCACACACTGCACAGGTGACACAATTGACAATCCTTTTCAAGTACACTCCATGATGCAGTAGGGACCTGCAACTTCATGAATAAAAATTTGACATAGTTCAGATAGGGACATGTTGTTGAAGGTACCCACAACACACGCCAATGATAAAATTCAAATTTTCCACCAACTTAATTGTACACTATCCGTATACATTACATTTTTTCTCTATATGCAACTAAATTTCTATCATGTCATTGCATGCAACTTCACAATCACATCCCACATCACATTCCTTGATATCCATGCATTTAGGAGATCGCTTCATATCCCATAAATCATACATTCTGCAACCTTTTCATTACCACATGTCAACTTGTCACTTCATCCATCACTTATTACAATTAAGCAATGTCAAATCATAATCAAGTTGTGGACACTCTTAATTAGCTTCACACAAGCTGAGTTTAGTTTACTTCATATTGACAGGTACACATACAATTTTTCCATAATTAACATAGGTTGTAATCATTTTTTAACATATTTGCATTTAAATCTGCATGCTTCATACTCATTATCCTATTTACACTACATGTAATTAAACCTTTAGCCTAGTAAAGTATAGTTAAGTGAGGTCATTTAAAGGATTTAGTTGGGGGGAGAGTACATTTCCTGAGGTTTTCAAAACTTTCACCACCAAAAACACCATATACCTTTCTGCCTTTTTGTAACCTTTTATCATTTATTTCCCAATTCCAAGACATAACCTAAGCCAATTTAAGTTTTAATAGACAATACAACAATTGAATTTCAAACTCCTAGTAGAATTTCAAGAATTCAAGTATAACTGACAAGAAGGATTGGTGATGTTGAAGTTGTGAATAGAAATTTGTAGAATTTGAACAAAGTGGAGTAGCTTGCCATCATGGGAGGAGATATTATTCATATAGAACCATTTGTAGACACTTAAATCATCCTGATCGATGTTACACATATGAATCTCATTAATTAACATCATTTCCTCCTAAATCACCTCTTTTTTGGCTATTTAATTAAATAATTTATATTGTTTATTTAAATTCATCATTTTCTCCTAATTAATCAAATAATTAATTTTATTGACTAATTAACCCCCTTTCTTACTAATTCTCATCCCATTTAATTAAATAATGTAAATCATTTAATTAAAACCTCTATGTCTTCTCATTTAATGAAATAAATTTATTTATTTAATTTAAATGTCATATTCTTCTAAAACTCCTAATGCATTTAAGATTAATTAATTTTGGATTAATTAACCTTAAACCACCTACTAATCTTCATTAGCCAATCCTCTAGCTTTTAACTCCATCCTGGTTAAATAAGTGTATGGTTTACTAACCCCACTTGCACATGAAATTAATTTCTTTAAATTAATTGAATAGGATAATTACCCTCACAAAAGGATATTCTCTTAGAATATTCTCTCAATAACTCCTCCATTTGAACTTCCCTCCGAAATATTAAAATCCTCTTACAAAGGCCTTTAATGCTCTTACAAGAGTCACCTTTCATTTACATTCTCACCTTCATTCTTTAAATGGCCTCTTACATGCCATCTTGTCTCTTACATTCTCACCCACATTCCTTAAATAGCCTTTTACATTCCTCTTACACAATCCACCTATGCATTAACTCCTTGGGTGATCCAATAATAGTGGTTTACAATTTTTGGCCAAACTGGACACTGAAATATTTCTTTCTAACTAAATCTTCACTTTTGGGCCCCTATAGCGGCTAAACTGTGAGGAATTTGAAAATGATGCAAACTAGAGTTTCGTGACATTTTGTCTGTAGATTCTAAATTTTTTTTTTTCAAAATTTTTGGAATCATATTGCACCTCTTTTTCCATCTCCCTCGAAAACTAGTTTTTTTTCAAAAAATAACATTTTTAAGGAGTGACACTCACCGTATAAAGCATAACTTTTTTGCCATGAAGGATAAAATTCTAATTATTTTGAATTTAGATTTGTAACTCTGATATCTAGTGCTTCCACTTGGTTAGATAGTGTTTTATTGAATATTTTTTCCTTAATCAAGTTTCAAAGTCAAACCAATTACAATTCAGACGTAGGCAAACCATATAACACGTAAATTTTTTTGTATATATCGAAATTCAATTTTTTTTTATTGGATCAAGGAATTCAATAACTAGTGCACTCATATTTTTCAAAAAAAAAATGATAATCTTCTATTTTTCCACATTTCCATAACAAAGAGTTTCATTTTCGGTGAAAAAACTATATTTAATAAAACTAAAAAAACAAATAGATAATAAAACCAAAACATATTAAAATTATAGTTGTTGGATAGCTCGTTCCAGTGACTACCTAATTCCAGTTCGGTTCATGAAGTCTCCTCCATTTTCATCTACTTTGAAGGGAAAAAATTCTAGTTTTTTGGTGGTAGAGAGCAGCAAGGTGGGAAAAGGAGGGTTCCAGAGAACCCCCAAGGGTTCGATCAAACTAGGGTTTATTCGAACCCCCTTTAAAAAAGGGGGTGTTATTGTGTTTTTTGGCAGGATGGTGGGAACATGCATTAAATGGGTTCACTCGAACCCAGGTTCTAGCAAACCCTCTTTTGGTTCATTCGAACCCCCAAAATGAAATTTTTTGGCATGGGATCATTTTTTTCAAGTTTTCCTTCCTCACTCCAATTGTAAACCACTTTTGTGGGTTCATCCCCTTCTTACATCTCTTTTCCCAAGATGTACACACACTTGTGTGAGGAAAATATCCCTATTGCTTCTCTTAGCCTTATGACACTTGTCACAAGGCTATTGATCCTAATTTTAGTCCCAAATTGCCTAATTTCACCTCTTCTTCCAACCCTTGAGTCCTATAAATAGAAGGCTCTCTTATGAAGAATGGATCCATCATCTCATGCAAGGTTATGCTACACATTTTCATCCATAATCACATGCTTTCTTCATCATTTTAGCTTGAATCTACTATCTTATTGCATAAAATCCATCACTTTACATTAACATTTTGGAGCTTGTCCACTAAGGGATTGGGAAAGGGCCATTTTCCACATCAAATTGGTACCAATCCCCCTATGGGATGTAGGTTTGGAGTACTTAGATAGGTTTTCATGCATGCTTTGTTTGATGTTTCATGCTTTTGTGTGCATTGTCTTCATTTCTTTGTATGTTCAAATGTTTCATAGGGAATGTGATTTATATGTGTTCATATGACTAATCATTGTGTATTTATTCATGTTTAACATAGGTATAAAGTTGCATTCACATTTTGGTGCTAGAAGGAGGGATTGAGCATTAAATTTGATTCTTTTGTTGAGTTTTCCTATGATTTACAAGTTTCTAGAATGTAGTGACACCACATGACTTGATTATAGTGATGGTTCTACTTTTCAGCAATGCCTCTAATAAATACAGCAACATGTTTGTTGATAGCGACGCTATTCTATTTTTAGAAACTACTCTCTTTTTTAATTTTAGTGACACTTTTCTCTATTTTAAATTACTTCTTTGGTTTTTAATTATAGCGACGCCTTTGTGTATACTGACACATTTGTGCTCTTTTTTTTCTTGTAGAGTGACACTATTTTTCACCAGAGCGATGTGTTTGTTTTTAGTGACACTTTTATCAGAAGAGCAGAAAGCATTGACTTAAAAGTTGAAAAATCATTAAATGTTCATTGTAATAGTACTTTAGGACATATTCTCTAGGACACTAGTTTTCAATTGGGCTCTAAAATTAACCATTACAATGTTTCTTTCAAAGTTGGTTTCAAATTGAACCCCTCACTTACTAGTCATTGCTATCTTGGTTAAAATTGAACAAAACAACTTCACATCTAGTTTGGTGCTTAAAAAGAATTCATCATTTCTTTGAAGGCTAAAAAGAACTAGTGCTTTGTGTTAGTGATTTTTTTTGTAGGAGCTTTTAAGTGTGTATCCTCTCCCCTTGTGCTTTGTGTGATATTGGGTGACGAGAAACACTTTAGGCTTCTTTTGCATTTTTTTTGAGTCACCTTTAAGAGAGGGCTTGCTATAAGACACATCCTACAATGGATAACTCATATGCAAGGTCTTGAAGCATGTTTACTGATGGGCTATATAAAAGGTTGCAAAATCATAAGAAAGTAGTTTCAATCTTGTGCAATAACACCTATGCACCTAATCCCTCTCCTTAATTGGAAGGGAACAATTGAAGAGCCTTAAGTGGCTAGAAAATGGTAGTGTAAGAGGGTGTTCATGGTATTTTCATTAAGAACCATGTTGTAGTGGCCATCCTTTTTTTCTGAAATGTTCCTTGAGAATGGTGCATTGGAATTTACTTCCAAGAAGTTACTTATCAATTTCAATTTTTGGTTGATGCATAGATTTTAAGAGTTCATTCTTAACATACCTCTACATTCCTCCATTAATTTTATGTAAAATCATCCCTTCAAGGCATGAGGTAAGCCCATTTTCAAAGATACATACTTTTTCTAGGATGTCAAGATTTCCTTTTGTGATCTATCAAAACACATTGCTTGGTTCCAAAACAACAAAAAAAGACATTGAACAATCATTGATATTTCAAAACCTTTGGATTTCGTGTGAATACCTTTGAAGAGGCCCAATATTACTATTTTTCCCTAAGGATATTTTATCTTTAAAATCTTCTAAATATTTGGACTTATATCTAAATTCACACAATTCTAAAGTAAACCTAAGGAACTATAGATTTAGCCTCTTGATTTCCACATGTTGAGCCTTGTGGGATGAGATGTGTTCAAAGGTGTAGACATTTAGTTTGAAACTTAATCACTTAGATAAGTGGATGTGGTAAAATTAATCCATTAACCGAGATTAAATCAATTGAACCCCATACATGTGCTTGTTATCTTTTGTCTTATGGTCTTCCAAGAAAAACATTTGTCTTTTGGTTAGAACTACTCATAGGCTAAAGCATGTTCTTCATTATCTTGGTATTGTAAGAAAAATCCCTCATAGGTTCATCTAGGATCAAATAAATCATTTCACCCATCCCAAAACATTTATCATTTCCATCCCACAAACAACTTTAGAGCTTTGGAAACATCAATATCTAGACTTCGGTAAATCATTAAACCAAATCAAAATCACCTTGTTTAGTTAGGTATGTGGTAATGCATCATTTCTTATACATTTAGTTAAGTTAGCAATCCTTTGAATAAGTTTATCCTAAGTTCACAAGTCCATCTTAGGATTCACAAGTTCATTATCCAATAAAAACATCAAAATCAAACCCTAAGTCTAGTATTGACCAAATTTCTTAAAGTTAAACACTCATATCATTCACCCCTTCATCCTCCATATCATCCTTTATCCTAAAACACCCTATTAGTTCTTTTTGTACCTAAATTTGTATCAACTAAAGAAGTCAAAACAATACCAAAACCATCGCATATATTTTTAAGGTTGATCTCCAATTTTATGGTCCAAACAAGATCACAACACAAGAAGAACATGTAACAAAACAAAGAAAAATCTACCATGAGTGACCTAAGCCAAACCAAATTTGACCCAAGAGAATCTACAAACCCTCTACCTAATCCCCCTCAACCACCTCAAGATTCTCAGGAGGGAGGATGTCAAGTAGAGGATGTTATGAACAATTACAAAGAAACGACCCATGATGAGTTGCTTGAACTAATACAAGATCCAAACACCCACAAGATTTTCAACACCATGATGAGATTAAACCCCACCCAATACATGTTGGAGTTGGAAAAATAAGTGGCTAAAGTTCCTTCTACATTTGATGTGAGCACTATCATTGAGCAACCTTTTGGAACCATTCCCTAAACATCTTTCACCACATCATTTCTAAACATAGTCCAACCTATTTCCCAACCATCATCATCACATACACCAAGTCAACCAAGGACTACAAAGTGGAGTTCATTACTTCAAGCACTTCATGGGAACCTACTTGTCAATAGTCAAAACTTGGAAGCTAACACAATATTGTGTATCGCAAACACCAACATCCCCCAAGACCCTCAACATCCATATGTACCACTTACATTCCATTAAAGGACCTCAACATCCACTTTTTGTGCCACACCAATTTATACCATAGTTACACAAGGTTATGTTCCTAATGTCACACAAGATCAAGTTGGACTAGTTGGACAAGTCGGCACCCTAGATGGTTCATCTTCACTCATTAAAGGGCACACATCACAAACATATCCACTAGTCCCTATCATAACTCCATCACCCACATTGATCCAAGGTCTAGCAAAAAAACTCACTTCATTAAGCACATTGACCCACAATCAAACCAATCAACTAAATCCACCAAACACGATCAATCAAATCAATCCACCAAACACAACAAATCAAATCAATTCATTTGTCACACCCAATCCAAATCCAAGCATGACACTAACATCGCAGCCCCAAGTGGCCTCATATCAAGTGTCCCAACCATTAATCACATCATCAATGCAAAATCAAGGAAAATCCCTAACATCCCAAAATAAAATCTCATAAGGGTTGAACACATCAACTCCAAATCAACCATCTATCACCCAACCTCTCATCACATAACACCCACCCCAACAACCCCTCAACACACCATCTCATACCACTCCCCAAAATCCAAACGTAGAAAATCAATATAGTGTCACGTTGCAAGCAGCACAACAAACCTACTAAAAAGCGTTGCAACAACTACAAGTACAACAACAACAAGGGAAAGAACAAGCACAAGCCCAAGCCTTGCAACAACAACAAGCACAAGCGCAAGCCTTGCAACAACAAGCATATTAGAAATCCCTACAATAGCAACAAGCACTATTGGCACAACAACAAAAACAAGTATTACTACAATGTTCAACAACAACAAGCATTGTTGGCACAACAACAACAACATGCATATCAACAAAAGTTGCTTGTGTAAAAACAAGGTTTCCAACAACCCTACATGAACACGCAACAAAATTCCTTGAACCCCAACATGCAAGGAACATACATCACCCCACCACCATCATCATTCATGCAACAAGCCAACCCCTCACATACGCCACATAACACATTCAATCATCAACCCTACCACCTCAAAACACGTATGTTCCACCACCTAATCCACAAGATGATCTTTCCTCACAAGTCAAAATACTCTCACAAAAAATACAATACATTCAAGTAGGAAAGACGAAAAAATCATACACACAATTTGACTTGTGCCCCTATCCATTTTATAGGAAAATTGTCATGGTCCCATTCCCGTCGGGATTTGAGATACCTAAATTTGACAAGTACAAAGGAAAAGGAAATCCTAAGGAACACATCACAAAATTCTTTGTGTCATGCATGGAAGTAGCTTACAATGATTCCTATCTAATGTGTATCTTTCCATGAAGCTTGGTTGATCCTACAATTCACTAGTTCTCTCGTTTACCTCCTAGAATCTAAAAATTCCAAGACATCATAAATCTATTTGTAGATCACTTCTCATTCAATCTAGATATGAATGTAAGCTTGGAGGAGTTGTATGACTTAAGAAAATCTAGAGGAGAATCATTTTCAACATTCCTACAATGATGGAGGAATAGAACCAGTAAAAGCAAGTGGTATATTCCTAAAGAACAACAAATAGGAACTATCATTGCTAACCTCGAGGGAGAGTTGTCCTTCCAATTAAAAATGTAATTTGTCATGATGTATGATCAACTTATCCCCAAGGCTCTTAACATTGAGAGAGCCCTCATAGCACAAGGGAACATGCCAACATACAAGGATAATCAACCATTAACTAGCTATAACGACAAGCCCCACACTTGGGCCAAGAACAAAAATTTTACCAACAATGGTGTCGTTGATGCCAAAGTGGTTATCAGTGCTCCAAAAAAAAACACACACCAACCAACATACCCACAAACCAACACATACTAGCCACAACCCAACATGCAACAACCAACCTATCAATAGAATGTGCCACAACCAAACACACCACAACCACAACAAAACAATCAAATGGTCAACAAAAAAAATTCTCAAAGAGGACCACCTCCAAGGAACAATTTCCCATAGAAACGCAAATATACACCATTGGGGAAACCTATTGAATTTTTCATGAAAATTTTAGTGCAATCAAATCTCATCACACTCCCTATTTATGAGAATTAACAAGAGCCTCAAGTTAAACCACCATGGTATGACAAGAATCACCTTTGTGATTACCACAAAATCAAGGGACATACGACTACTAGTTGCATTAAATTGAAGAACCTCATTCAAGACCTCATTAAAAATGGGGATATAACTATTGACCAACAAGCATGGAACCAAGATTTAAATATATACACAAATCTGATGCCCGATCATAAGAAGGGAAAATATAATGGTAAAGGAAGAGACTATATAAATGTGATCCATGTTTACAATAATGTTGTAGCATCATTAGATGAGCTCGTATCAATCATCAATATCAAAGGGCCTAATGCAGAGTGTGGAGTCACTTCACAGAGAGGAAATGTCACCATCCAAGGACCATCACCACCACCTATGGCACCACCTATAGTTTCAAAATCCAACCCTAGGGACTATAGTGTCTTGGAATAGCTGAAAAAAACCCCCACCCAAATCTCCATCTTGGAGTTGTTGAATATATCGCCTACATGTAGGGATATTCTAGAGAAGGATTTTTCCACATCCACCATACCCAATAACATTGATGCTAATCAATTCCAAGCTATGATTGGACATATCAGTACACCTCATCTTCTTACATTATTTGATCATGACCTCCCAATGCAACCATCTCACAATCGTGCACTACATCTTGAGGTATTGGTTTATAAGAATAAAGTCAAGAGAGTCTTGGTGGATGGAGGTGTGGGTTTAAATATTTGTACCTTGCAGTTGATTAAGAATCTAGGATTCTCTGAAGATGTTATTGAGAAAGGAAAGGGTATCACTATCAAATCTTATGATGATCATGAATGAATTTCACAAGGCACCATCCAACTTCCCATCCAAGTGGTGCTAGCCATTATGGAAACCACATGTCAAGTCCTTGACCTTTAGCTTCCCCATAATATTCTCCTAGGGAATCCATGGATCCATGTGATGCAATCCATTGCATCTACCCATCATCAATGTGCCAAATTCCCTTACCAAAATAAGGAAGTAACGATCCATGGCGACCTCAAAACCATTCTACTACTAAAATAATTTGGAAGCCAAGTACTAAAAAATCCCATAAGTTCACAAGAATGATGAAGGGTGATCATCCTCCTCCTTTCTTAACCTATCTACCTTAGCCTTTACATCTAAGACAAAGACACCCCCCATCTAGAATATCCCAAACATCAAAGCAATGATCCAAGATGATGGTTGTGGAGAATGTAAATTTAAGAAGAATGCATTTGTGTTAGGAGAGTTACCTCGACCTCCTAAATCTCATGGAAAACCACAACCCATTGATAGCACATCCCAAACATTCATGGAAACTCCTACCACTTTCAAGAAGTGGGGAGATTTAAGCAAAGAATTTGTGGATGAAAAAGACATATCAAACTTGTTATATCAACACAATAGACCTGCCCCCATTCTTCCAATGGAGGATGACAACAAGGGTATACAATTGATGCTTATATAGGGTTATAACAAGAATGAAAAGTTGGGGAAGAATGAAAATATCTTACTAGTACCCCTTGTTCCCAAGAAACACTTAAAGAATATTGGCCTTGGTTGTATCACTAGTAAGGTGACTATTCTTGGTAAGGGTGCTTTTGTTAAAAAATTCAATCCTTCCCCTCAGTTACCGGTATCCACTGGCATTCCCCTTGATAATTATACCTTTGATATAACAAACCTATTTGATGAGGATTCTTGTGTTTTCATGATAACCACTGAGTAATTCGAGTTGAGTAACCAAATCACTTATCTAACCCTTGTCTATCCCTAACTCATAAATTGGGACCAACGAGGACCACTAATATTGGATTCATTCAAAAACAATGAAGCTCTCTCTGAATTTATGGGCCTAAGGGACAACATGCCATATGGAGATCACAAAGTAGGATCCGACATTGAGCTAGATACACATGCCTACAATGGGGAAACGAATGAATCTCTTAGTCGTAAAATTGAAAATATGACAGTAATGTGTCGATCCCTAAGTGAAAACCACATTGTGGCACTTTTAGATCATAAAATAGTAAAAAAAAAAAGGATGTGTTCGATGGTGAAAACCTCTCTAAGGCACCAAAGGATGAGGGATTCAATCTTCCCCTTAGTGCTATACATCAATAAAATTTAGTAGTCCTTGTAGAAAAATGTAATCTTGTGAATGTTAGAATAGATGAAGCACCACAAATCACCTTGTATGTAGAGTCACTTCTAGCAGAAGAATAAAATAACTTAGGAGAACTCCTGATAGATAGAAAGAAGAAATCTATGTGGACATATGTGGATATGCCTGGCCTTGAATATGAAGTGCTCATCCACCACCTTGCAATATATCTTGAGGAAAAACCAGTAAGACAAAATCTAAGAAAGATACATCCACAGATAGCATTACTAGTCAATCAAGAACTATAGAAGCTTCTTGATGCAAGATTTATCAAACCCATTGATTATCCAGAATGGGTCTCCAATAGAGTGCTAGTTTCCAATACCATTGGGGGCATCAGAATTTGCATCAACTTTAGAGATTTGAATAAGGCATGTCTCAAGGATGATTTCCCCCTACAAAACATTGATATGATTGTAGATTTGACTATGGGGCATGAGATGTTATCATTGATGGACGGTTTCTCTAGATACAATCAAATCATGATTGCTAAAGAGGACCAACATAAAACAACATTCACATGTCCATGGGGAACTTACTGTTGGAACATGATGCCATTTAGTCTAAAGAATGTCAGAGCCACCTATTAGAGAGCTATGGTGTTGATCTTTTACATGATCCACAAGGCTATAGAGGACTATGTGGACAACATCTTAGCTAAATCAAGGAAATGACAAGATCACATAGCAACATTGGGACTAATCTTCAACAGGCTAGAAGAATATAAGGTGTGGTTGAATCCAAAGGAGTGTGTATTTGGTGTGACCTTAGGTAAGCTCTTGTGATACATTATGTCATTAAGAGGAATTGAGATTGATCTAGCGAAGATTAAGGAAATTCTAGATATGGAGGCACCATGAACATTGAAATAGTTGTGGGGTCTACAAGGAAGGCTATAATATATCAAAAGGTTCATAACATAGCTAGCAAAAAAAATCATCCCCTTCTCTCATCTACTATAGAAAGGGATAACATACAAATGGGATGAGAGATGTGACAAAGCTTTTGAGAAAATCAAGGAGTATATACTAACACCTTCCATCCTAATGCCACTGATACAAAATAAACCTTTTATCCTATAGATCTCAACAACATCAGTAGCTCTAGGAGCTCTCCTTGCTCAACACAGTGAAACAGGAAAAGAGAGAATCGTCTACTATATCAGTAGGACCTTGGTCGGATACGAGCTAAATTACACCTGCATTAAAAAGGCTTGTCTCACAATATTATTTGCCTCATAGAAACTTAGACATTACATGTTAGCCCATGAAATCAAGCTCATTGCTAAGATAGACCCACTAAAATGTCTATTGTCTAAGGAAACTCTCACAAGGTGGATGGCTAAATAGGTTATGATCTTGATAGAATTCAACATAGAATATGTGGATTGGAAAGTCATCAAAGAGAAATTTCTTGTGTATCAACTAGCTAAGACACCCATATATGTAGAGAATCCATTGGTATTAGAATTTCTAGATGAATCAGTCTTCCTCCTAAATGCAGAAAATCATTAGAAAATATATTTTGATGCTTCCTACACACAACATGGATCAGGAGCAAGTGTCATTTTCATCACCCCACAAGGGGATTGCATTAAAAAATCATATTGGTTGTCCTTCCCATGTACCAACAATACTGCATAATATGAGGCTCTTATCATAGGGCTCAAAATAGAGGTACAATGGCATATCCTGGCACTAAAAGTCTATGGGGATTCATAGCTAATCATCAATCAAGTTAATGACAAGTATCAAACCAAGGATGACAAGCTCACTCCCTACAAGAAGCTGATAGAATATCTCAAGTATTTCTTTATTGATATAATATTTGAGCAGATACAAAAAATTAATAACCGGTCAGTGGATGCTATGGCAATCATTGGGTTCTTGCTAGATATCCCAAAGAACACCCATCAATGTGAGTTTTTCATTAAGTAGCTTCTTGTACCATCTTTTGAGGTAATAGAATCTGAGTTTGTATGTGAAATCATTAGTCTCAGTTATCCCTAGTATCATGACATATTCACATATGCCTAAAAAGAGGAATCCTTCCATATGACATCACCTCGAACCTAAAGAATACCTTTGTCAAAAAGTCATCCCGTTTTATTATTCTAGGAGTGACCCTTTATTATAGAAGTATCGAGGGGACACTATTACAATGTCTTAACCCTGAGGATGCCTTGATTGCTTTGATGGAAGTACATGAAGTAATTTTTAGATCACATTCAAGTGGTATGACCTTGGCAAAGAAACTATTGAGGATAGGGTACTATTGGCCCACCATAGAGAGAAGCTCATGAGTATGTCAAGAAATTTTTGTAGTGTCAACAACATGGGGACCTCATCCATACACAGGCTCAAGAACTTCAACCCATCATTACACCTTGGCCTTTTTCACAATTGGGACTTGACCTCATAGGGAAGATCGCACCTACCTCACCCAATGGCCACAAGTTCATCATTACTGCCACAGAGTACTTTATGAAGTGGGTTGAAGCAATTCCTATGACCTATGTCATGGGAAAGCAGATCTCCAAGTTCATCCTAAACTCCTTATCTGCAGTTATGGTGTTCCAAAATCCCTTATCTCAAATAATGGCACACCTTTTAAGACCCAGGATGTCCATGAGTTGTGTCAAAGATTCAATATCCAACACCGATTCTCTACCCCTTATTACCCAGGGTAATAGCCAAGTTGAGGCTACAAATAAAACCATCTTGAAAATCCTTAAGAAAATAGTCAACAAAGGTGGTCGTAACTGGAATTTGCAACTAAACCCTACCTAATGGGCCTACAAAAGAAATATTTGCACACCTATAGGTGCAACACCCTATTGCCTAGTATATGGATCAAAAGCTATCCTACCTATTGATATGTAGCTCCCATCCCTACAAATATCCTTGCAAAATTTTATCACTGATGAAGAATACAGGGTGTCATAGTTGAATGAGATAGAGTTTCTAAATGAATGTCAGCTAGATGCCTTGAATCATTTGCAAGTCTATCAGAACCAACTCAAGAGGAGCTACAATAAGAAGATCAAAAATTAGTCCTAAGTCAGAGAGCTTGTTCTAAAGGAGAATCAGAAGAACATACCTAATCTAGAAAGAAAAGGTAAATTTGAACCCAATTGGTTGGGACCCTTCATCGTCATAGAAAGTTACAAATTAGGAGCATATCAGTTGTCAACACCTGAAGGAAAACCCTTGTATAAGTAGATCAACAACACAAATCTCAAGAAGTTCTATGCCTAGGCGTGCAAGGTATAAATCCAAATTTTTTTAAAAAAGTCAAAAAATAACAAAATCTAAAAAAATTCAAAAAAAGGATTGAAAACAATCAAGAGAAAAATCATCCTATAGTGAAAACCACTTCAGTGGTGCTTTGGGAAAGTACCTTGGTGAACACCTGGCAATTACGTGCCTTGTGTAAATAAGCACTCTCCATCCACCATCAATTCTCTAGCTTGTTCTGCATCACTTTCCATCACATTCAACCTTCATTTAATTATTCATTCCATCACCCATCTTTTTCTGTATTATAGTTGGACATTGTGTAAGTATCATATTCCCCATTAGTACTACTTTGCATATTCCTAATGTTAGTTTGTCCTACCTATATCGAGGTAGTCTATTGCATCACGTTGGGGGAATTTTTCTATCCTTGCATCAGATTGGATTCATGTATATCTTTTAAAGTCTTTGGTAACATCTTAAAATCCAAAAACATTCAAAAAATTGATAACATGAAAATCCAAAAAAACTTGCAAAATCATCATCAAAATCCAAAAATAGGTCAAAAATTAGAAAAATTCAAAAACATAGTCACCATGTTGAACTACAAGGCTTCTGCATGTATAATGTAGGCAAGGCTAACCTTTGATCACCCCCCCTAGGATAGGTCTTTTAGGTGTCCATCACAATAAATTGACAATCCAAACATGTTCATATTTCTCATCAATAAATGAGTCTATGTTAGTAAAACTATGTGGTCTCTACATGTATAATTTAGGAAAGGATAATATTTGATTAGTCTCCAAGGCCCATAGGATAGTATTGTAGGTTTGGTTCTTGGTCAAAATCTCAGACATAAAAACATTTGAAATTTTGAAAATCAAACATTTGTAAAACAACCTAAAATCCAAAAACAGCCTCATAACATTTCAAAAACATAAAAAACATTGAGATATTCTAGAAAAAAAATCCAAAACCACCCACACATTCCACTTTCACTCATAATAAACTTTTGGGCATACGAAAAATTCACCACTAGCAATTCACCGATGGAAAATTCATCGTCAGCAATTCACTGATGGAAAATCACCACCAAGTAAAATTCACTGCTAGCAATTCATCATGGTGGAAAATTAACTGTATTAATATTTTTAATAAAATCAAAGTTTTTGAAATATATATTAAAAAATATTAATGTGATTAATTTTTCACCTCGGTTAATTGTTGGCAGTGAATTTTACTTGGTGGTGAATTTTTTGTCGGTGAATTTTTCGTTGCGGTGAATTGTTGGTGGTGAATTTTCCATCAGTGAATTGCTGGTAGTGAATTTTCCTAGAGCCAAAATTTTGTTCATAATAAAGTGTTTGTCATCTTCACCCTTTGATAAAAAAAATGGAAACAAGTGTGGCAAATCTATAAAGTATGAACCTAAATGTAAGGGTCTTGAGTCTAGATCAATAGGTAAATAAGTTGATTAACCTTTTGTATCAATAGTCCATCCAGTTCATTTCCAAATCATCTAATAATCATGTCCTAGGATGCATCCTTCCTACAATGGACATCAACATCAAGCATCATTATAGTGTTAATCTCGGCTAGAGATATGAAGAACATTAGCTTGTTTGTTTACTTGATCTTTTCTTAGGATTTATCTTATTTGTGTCCATTCCAATGACCTCTCAATGATGTCTATAAAAATTATTTAGAGAGAAAGGAATGGGGCATTGATCATTATCTTTTGGTTGTTGTGCTTGTTGGATGTTCTTGTAATATAACCTTGGTGAATACTTGCTTTGTTAGGTGTGTATGGAAGGTGTTTTGGATATCTTGTTGACTATTACATTGGGAGGTTATGCCTTTCTATGTTTTGGTCTAAGATGTTTGAAGCTTCTAAAGTACATCCTAGCAAGGTTTCCATATGTCAGGTGTGAACAAGGACACTCCTTTCTACTTGTTGAGTCAAATTCCATCGCACTAGATACAATGTCATCCTGGTTTTCCATACCTTGATGCATTGTATCTATGTTTTTTATCAAACATAAGGAATATTTCATTTGTATCCCAATACCTGGATAAGAAAATCATCATCATCACCATATCTAATAAAGTCTTGATGACTCTTAGACTTGTTGGACTTGTACATTTTCTTGGACTCAAGGGTTCCTCCCTCTTATTCTTCTATCTTCTTTCCATTCTAACATGGTATCATGACATTCAACAAAAATAATAATGCATCCACAAATCATTAGCATGCACACATCCAGCATAATCATAGCATATCATAATAATAGGAAACATAATCCATTACATCATCATTATCATTAAGTTGTTTAGGATAATATATATTTTTTATTCTAAGCATCTTAATCCATCTCATATTCATCATTTAAGGGGTTTAAAATAATATAAATTTGTTTTTTGAAGCATCTTATCACATTACATAATCACATCATACCATCATCATGAAAAATACACAAAAAAGGCATCTATACATACATCCTACATCATCATAACATGGAATATATAAAAGGATACTGAAAAGGAAAGTAAATCATCCATCATATTTGCATTCATGTCACACATCCATAGCATCACATCATGAATCATTAACATCACATTGTACATTAGAGCCACCACATATATATATATATATCAAAAATCTAATGTCATGATACAAATTGGAATCAATGTGTAATATCAATAAACATGGTATACAAGAGGCTATCAACAATCAGCCAATGAATGTATGTACATAACAAATCAAGGTGTGCATCAAAAATATGTCTATAAGTCAGGGTGGGATCTATCCCCTACTCTATATGTCATTGTGGTGATACTGATCTTGATGACCATCTGATGGTTGTCTATGACTCAGCTCTCCAAATTGTGTCACTGATGGTTGCCTGTCTGATACACTAGGTGCAACTCCAATCCTATGCTCAAAATAGGGCTATTGATGGCTTGGGGGGACATCTTGGTAATAAACTATCCTATAATAGGACACCTCCTCCCTCACTGCCCCATAAAGATGTGTCACCATTATCTAGTCCACTTGCCCTTGGATCTATTGGTAGGCTTGAACCTACTCACCTATCAATGCCTGGATCTACTAGTGGGATTGACCCTACTCACCCATCAATACTTGGATCTATTGGTAGGCCTGATCCTACTCACCCATCAATGCCTGGGTCTGCTGGCAGGCCTAGTCCCGCTCACCTATAACTATCGCCAGATGTTGGCAGGCCTAGTCCCACTCCTATCTTAATATCTATATTTATGTGTCTCAAGGGTTTGGACCTTACTATTGTTGGCATGATGGTGATGGTGGTCATGGTGGTGGACCCCCTAGCATCTATCCCACTACTTGATAATGTCCTCCCTATCCCTGACCCTGTCCAATCACCTGATCATGCTGACCATGATCTTGCTACTGATCCTATCGCCCCTTTCCTGCCCCTCGACCTCTAGGTCTCCCTTGTGGAGGTACCCCTGTTGGATCTTTCAATCACCAAGGAGGCACAAACCATGCATTTTAGTTTATTGTTGTTCTAATATAATACTGGCCCTATTCATACACCCAAGATCGAGCCACAAGCTGTCTAAATCCCTCTATGACCTCCTGAGGCTATATCTATGGACCCCAAGTGGCCTCTTTGGTAGTCCTCATGAATATAGTTGTATAATCATCTACAAGTGCATCTTGCACCTCACAAAACTACCTACCCACATGGTTAGGTGAGTACCTCTCAATCTTGGTATGCTCTCGACCCTGAATATACTGGGTCTATTTGGCAATGTTGATGGTCATCATACCATGTGGGCATCTTTAGCCATGGTCTCCCTCTGAACGTGGTCATATCATCAATCACCCTCCTCCAATAAGGTATACCCAATGGACCTATGCGTTGTAGTGTGATTTTTCCCCTGTATCGAAACACCACTAGCTCATCCTAATCAACATCTACAAGTTCTATAACTGGTCTGAGCACAGTGATGTGTTCCTATGTCCAAATATGCAGTAATGTCACTCCTAAAAGATCTTGACCCTGTCCATACACAAATTGATTCATTCCATGGTACAAAGAGGCTAGCATGACAGGGCCCCATGCATAAATTCTTCTCTAGTACATCATCCCATGCCAAGCTAGTCCCCAACCAAGACTAAATCCTCTCCCTCACCAGTTTGGGGAAACGATCTCGACAATTAAAGCTCCAACTATCAATCTAAAAATAGAATCATGTCCTCGATACATCTCCAAGTTAATCTGTGAGCTCACTAGCATAAGCTCCTATGTCCGTAAGACCTCGTGGAAGGCATCCACTCTAGAGTCTGTGTCATAAATCACCCACTCCCCATGAATGGGAAGCTGCAGTATCCTCCACACATCCTCTAAAGTAATAGTGGCCTCAATAGTGGGTAGGTGGAACAACGATGTCTCACTATGCCATCAATCCACTAGTGTCATCATCATCACCAAATGTGTCCTAACTTCAAGCATATATGCCATGAACCAAAGCTTGATTTTCCCAAGGTGCTCCTATCGAATCTCATCCAAATCCTCCAGCTCCTCAAGCAATCCTAGCCAGTTCCCATGCAACATGAGTGGTTGGATAACCTCCTACATGCACAAAGCACACAATGTCAAAATTTGGCTAAAATCAATAAAGTTTCAAGTTTTTGAACTCCTAATTAGTAATGGCATTTCTATTTTCAATAGTGTCACCATAACCAAATAAGCAAAAATGCCACCATTTTAATCGGTGTCGCTATAAAAATAATTGTGCATCGGTATTTTTCGCGTCAACATTTCCAAACTTGGGAAGCATCACTATATGTATATGCATCACTAAAATTATCCCACATCACCAAAACTAAATCCCATCTATTGTTTCTATTTTCACTTGCATCACTAAATCCAAAATGAAACCCTAATTTTAAATCTTGAGATGCATCGCAATTTACAATAGCATTCTTAAAATTGACAAAAGCATCATTGAAATTCCCTAGAGCGTTGCAATAAGGCAATGCCTAACCTATCCTAACTTTGATGCCTAACAAATGCATGAAAAAATCAAGGTACAAGAATTTTTTTGATTTGCATACTGGTGGTCCTATGCTTGCAGGCCACTAGTACTCTTGAAATCGGTCAACAATGTGTCATGGAAGCACATGGCGAGCCATTCTGTGAGAGGGTCAGAGCACAAAATGTAAGAAATCTCAAAGTGTGAATGCACAAATGAATTGAAAATGACCCCTCTCATATTTAAGCATGTAAATTAAGGTTTTTTTCCCCACTTGAGGTGGGAAGCTAGAATTTTGAGCCTATTTATCTATTTTTTGAGCCACGAAGCCTATGTTGAGCATTTTTTAGCATCTTGAGCTTGTTTTTGCGTCCTATAGCCTATTTTCTATAGCTAAACCTTTGTTGAATCTTTGTCTCAACCTCAACCCAAAAATTGAAATTCTCCACCTAATTTCTCGAGGGGGCAGTGTAGCAGTGTAATTCCTTCTACTGGGGCAATAGTGGGGCATCCAAAAAATTAGGAAATTTTTGAATTTTTATCTTGGCAACAACATCAATTTTGAAAAGCATCAATCTTTGAACTGATGTAATAGGTACCTCGCTTCAAAGAAGGGGAAAATGTAGACACTTAAATCATCTTGATCGATGTTACGCATCTGAATCTAATTAATTAACATCATTTCTTCCTAAATCACCTCTTTTCTAGCTATTTAATTAAATAATCTATATTGTTTAATTAAATTCATCATTTTCTCCTAATTAATCAAATAATTAATCTTATTGGATCAATTAACCCCCTTTCTTACTAATTCTCATCCCATTTAATTAACTAATGTAAATCATTTAATTAAAACCCCTATGTCTTCTCATTTAATTAAATAAATCTATTTATTTAATTTAAATGTTGTATTCTTCTAAAACCCCTAACCCACCTAATATTAACTAATTCTAGATTAATTAACCTTAAACCACTTTCTAATCTTCATTAGCCAATCCTCTAGCTTTTAACTCCATCTTGGTTAAATAAACCTATGATTTACTAACCCCACTTGCACATGAAATTAATTTCTTTAAATTAATTAAATAAGCTATTTACCCTCACAAAAGGATATTCTCTTAGAATATTCTCTCAATAACTCCTCCATTTGACTTTCCCTTCCAAATATTAAAAGCCTCTTACAAAGGCCTTTAATGCTCTTACAAGAGCCACCTTTCATTCACATTCTCACCTACATTCCTTAAATGGCCTCTTACATGTCATCTTGTCTCTTACATTCTCACCCACATTCCTTAAATAGCCTCTTACATTCCTCTTACACAAGCCACCTATGCATTAACTCCTTCTTACATCTCTTTTCCCAAGATGTGCACACACTTGTGTGAGGCACATATCCCTATTGCTTCTCTTAGCCTTATGAAACTTTTCACAAGGCTATTGATCCTCATTTTAGTTCCACATTGCCTAATTTCACCTCTTCTTCCAACCCTTGAGTCCTATAAATAGAAGGCTCTCTCATGAAGAATGGATCCATCATCTCATGCAAGGTTATGCTACACATTTTCATCCATAATCGCATGCTTTCTTCATCATTTTAGCTTGAATCTACTATCTTACTGCATCAAATCCATCACTTTACATTAATATTTTGGATCTTGTCCACTAAGGGATTGGGAAAGGGACATTTTCCACATCAAATTGGTACAAATCTCCCTATGGGATGGAGGTTTGGAGTACTTAGATAGGTTTTCATGCATGATTTGTTTGATGTTTCATGCTTTTGTGTGAATTGTCTTCATTTCTTTGTATTTTCAAGTATTTCATAGGGAATGTGATTTATATGTGTTAATATGACTAATCATTGTGTATTTGTTCATGTTTAGCATAGGTATGAAGTTGCATTCACACCATCTACACATCAACAAATATTAGAAGATAGGTTAGTCTTGTCTATTTTTAGAAATGTAAGATGGTTGGACTATTTCGTGAAGTTGATAGAGTATAATGAAGATATGACTGAATAGTTTTCAAAGACACTTTAGCATGATGAAGCCATTGTTTGTGGGTTGAAGGTAGATGCTTCAGAAGATGGAATTGCAGAGGCATCTGGTCTGCCAAGAGAAGGAGTTGAATTCCCTTTTAGAGAAAATGTAGTAGCTTACAGGGATGAATTTAGAGAGCATGGAGAGAACCTCGACTCGACATCCCAAGGTACCAAAATATTATCACTACCATGGGTATGTGCTTTTGATTCCTCTTATATTGTCAAATATCTTACATGTGATGGTAGACAATCTCTTTTATACACAGTACATTTCAAGATTTTGAGTCACCTTCATCGTGATATAAGGGTTAATGTGTCCAATTTCCTTTATAACTTGTTGAAGGGAATGGGGTTAGAATATAAATGGAAAAGAAACAATACAACACTGTCACACTATTGTTTAGTTGCACTATTGGTGAAAATAAGTTTAATGGTTCAGTACCCACATGTTTCTTGGGAAAGCTTTTTAATTTGTGATCATATTAGTAATATTCTTGAGGAACTAGCTATCCCAGAGAATTTGGAATTGCATGTTGTATCATTGAGGGAAATTCCCTTTGGTTCACACCTACTTCACCTACCCACAGTAGGGGAGAACCAGAGGAGCATAGTCTGTGAAGGTCACCACCTGCAACCTTTGAGCAACTTGCAATAGACGATGTCCAAGAAACCCCAACTTCTTCCAAGACACTAAGAATAATAAAGAAGAAAGGTGGATCTTCCTATGCACCCAAGAAATTACATAAGATGAAACCCACCTAGCCAAGGAATTCACATTGCCCGAAAAAGAAGGGTGTTATGAGGGGTAGTAACAAAAAATAGGAGAAAGAAGATACTATGATAGTGGAAGATTTAGACTTGAAAGAAAATATTTTTGAAGATGTGCATAAACCTATTAAAAGGAAATGGTATATTTTAACCAACTCTGAATCTGATTCAGAGGATATTTTTGTTGCTAATAAAACAAGGAAGAGAACCCCACAAAGCCCTGATAGTGAGGGTTGTGAAAATACTGGGGTTGGTGATGCCCAATTTTTGGAAGAAGATGAGAAATTGTTTATAGAAGAGAGGAATGTAAAGAAGGAGTTATAAGAATCATTATAAATAATTAAAATAGTTGGAGGAATTGGTAAGGACATATGAATAGAGAGACAAGGAAAGGGACTTGAAGATTAAAGAGTTTGAGGAGAAACTTCACGTCTATGGGCATGGGTCTAATTTAGACTTACTTGCAAAACTTTCCATAGGGAAGTTAGGAAACACATAAATCATAGTTGAAAGAAAAAGATCGCCTTTTTGCAAAAACTCTAACTTATCATACTACTATATCTCTGGGCTACCAGTTATGGAAGGTAAATCAAAAATTATCTCAACAAAAAGAAAAATGGGAGAAGGAAAAAGAAATAATGGTTTCAAAAATTATCATAGTACTAGAAAATAAAGAAGCTGAGTTGAAAAGGCTAACATTTAATATTGAGGAAATAAAATATAAGGTTGCTCAAATTATCAAGTGCAGACCTCTTGCTAGATTATATGATTTATTTTTACAGGAGAAATTCTTGAGCTTTCAATTCAGTCAACTGATTAGCAACCTACCAATTATCATGAGTAGGAAGTTTGATTTTTTACATATTTTTGTTGATGTTACACCTGATGTACAAAACCAGTTATGTGAATTTTAATTACATAATTGTGGTGTGCCAAATAATACAAAATGGAACACATTGCTATTTGTGGGTGATTTACAAAGCAGGGAACTAGCTTCTTACTTCAGAAATGAAAATCAAAGGGGCAAGATTATGCAGAATTAGGTAGAGAGAGAGAAATCAATTGCTCTCTAAATTAGAAAGGAATCTAAGAACCTAGTGTGTTAATAGAAGAATGGGTAGAGATTCTTAAGTATAAATGTGTAGGAAGAAATATTATGAATCTGAGAATAAATGATTATGAAAGGATGCAAAGACTAACTATAGGTCTCATTCATCATTTTTATCAGTTTATGCAAGAAAGATGGGATAGTTTGACCCCTAAGTTGTAGAGCTCCAATTTATATATAACTTCATGGCTATTCTTGAAAGAACCCATGGGTACATGGACATTGTAAAATACAAAGCACTTGAATGGGTACCTTTTACCTTCTCTCCGCCTATGCTTCTCTACCCAGTGCCACATTGAAAAAGAGAAAAGAATGAAGAATGGGAGGGAGTTGAAGATGTCAGGTAGGCATACTTTCATGCTATAGAGGTTTTTACTTGAGGTGGCTAAAAGGAGTGGATATGATCATATATCTTAGGGAGATGACCTTGCAGTACAACCTCTAGTCTTCAAATCACTTTGCTTGAGGACAAGAAAATATTTAGTTGTGGGGAATGATGAGGCCAAATATTAATTAGTTTTCTATTGTTTTAGTACATGCTTTTAGACATCTTCAGATACTTATTTCCTATAT
Source organism: Sequoia sempervirens (assembly GCA_007258455.2). Classification (NCBI taxonomy): domain Eukaryota; kingdom Viridiplantae; phylum Streptophyta; class Pinopsida; order Cupressales; family Cupressaceae; genus Sequoia; species Sequoia sempervirens. The sequence goes on from VDFB02373365.1 coordinate 36,928,852, forward strand.
ATTCCTAAAACTTTACTATATTTTATGATTATTATGCAAACTTGAAACTATATTAAGTCTATGGAAATATGATTATGATATGATAGTTATTGCATGGTTGGTATGTGAATATGTATGAAATACAATGAATATTTGTGCTTAAGCTATGGTTATTAGTATTGTACAGATGTTGTGTGAACTAAATCTTTGCATCCAAGGAGCTAGAGCAAGCAAACTGAGCCTGCAACAACTAGGAGGCACAACTCGCAGCCAAAGGAGTTTCAAACAACGATGTAGGGAAATTTTGAAGAATGCAATAGTTGCATAATTAGAGGCGTCTATTTTTCAAGATGATTGTGAATCATCATATCAATTAATAAGACTACTGGAGGAGAAGAATTCTTCCATGATTGGGAATCCAATGTGACTATTCCCACGGTCCACATTTCAGTTTTGTTGTTGCAGCAGAGCTATAGTCCTATTCAAATTCTTCTACCTTTTTAGTTGTTTTCTTAGTTACTCAAAGTTTATCATGCTCTATTATGTAGGGAGTGGTGATTTATGATTATATTTTGGTTTTGAGTCCTTGTTCTAATAAGACTCCCTTGGACCTATATGTATGGTTTGGTGGTCAAGTTAGTTTAGTTAGTTTTTAGTTTTTGCACAAGATAATCTTTTTTCCAATAATGTTCATATGAATAAGATATTCTAGAATAATCTTATTAGATTATGATATCTTGAGTTATGTAAACAAGATATTTTTAGTTATTGTTGTGTTGAATTAGTTTGAGGAGCTAGATTTGAGTTTATCTTGTGGATATAATCACTTGAGAAAGGGTCATTCAAGGTGACTATTTCCCACTTTACTTTCTACACATTTATTTCTATTACAGTAGTTATTTTCATTATTTTATTTATCTTAATAAGATTCTTCATGCTATGAATGTGAATGAATTTATTAGTAAGATCATGTCTTATATTCATGCTTTTTTGATTCCATACATTGCCCTGTAGAGTGAGTCTAATTATTTAAGTTAGCAATATTGGTTGATTATAGAATTCATGTATTGATAGTGAACTAGTCATAGCATTTAGCTATACATACACAAAGCAATAGCTTCATCATTACTTCTTTTCACTGTTATGCAATTTATGTTTTCCAACATGTGTAAACACCTATGCTAGGATGATATAGGTGGTGAAGAGTCTTTAAATGAACATACAATTCCAACATCATCACAAGCTTATGTTAGCCCTAGTTGATAGTTAAATGAAGGTCTTTCAAGGGTTTAGTGGACTATTTGAAGTTAGGACCCCCTCTAAATTGCGTATTTGACACCAAGTTTACTGAACATTAGTGGGCCTCTACACTCACTGCTACATTATAGAAAAGAAGAAAGAAGAATGTTACAATGAGATATCCATCTCAAAGCAACAAAAAGATCCACCATAGCATCACCAGTACATTCATACCCTCTCTAAAGAATGTAGACACCTTCTCACTACTTCCAATAGTCCAACACATTAAAGCTTGCATTGCATTTCATACTTTTGCACTTCACAACTCTACACTTTGCATCACATGCTTCATAAACACATCCTACATCAACTCAACATCCATATATACCCATCACAACCTTGAAAACAATTGACAAGGTCGACTATGCACCTCAATTGTGCAAATTCAAATTAGGTCAAAACTAAGCATTCTTGTGGTAGAAAGGAATGAAATTGGATCACACCACACCTTAACTCAGACCTAAATCCATACATATACACCATGCCATGCTTCCACAAACACCAAATAATTTTTGCAATTACTGTAAACACCCAGGGTCATTTGAACTTGTGTAAACACCATTGAACATTTAAGTACACACTTTCTTAGATCCAAAGATGACTCACAAACAACATACATCACTTGAACACAATATAGAATATTCCATAAACACCTTGAAATCCAAAAAAAACCTTCACAACAACTTCCACCTAAAGAACACACTCATCTTGTACGTCTAGTTAACTTTCTACATATTGTAACATATGAATCCAACCTTTGGGAGTACCAAAATTCGAACAACTCAGAATAAAGATAGGTATGAGAAATGGAAGCACACCCTCAAATCTGCAAGATCAGAAACCAAACCATGGAGAAATGCAGAGCAAAACTATTTATCCTAGACACCACTACAATACACTGTTCACACATTGGTGAACACAAATTTCTCTACACAATGATCAAAGATAAGAAATTCTAAATATAACACCTCTCATCAACATATCCAAACCGCATAAGCAGATCTTCAACACAAAATAAATGTGGAGAAAAACTATATCACTACTCTGTTAAACTGAACACCTTTCAACCACACTATTTTCTCTTTTATTCAAATTTTCTCAAAATCACTTGGAAACCAAGCACCACAAACACATTATCATCACCTTCATCACTTCCTCATTACCTTCAAACCAGCTGGACTAAAGTAACTCAACCACACATAAGAGGTTGAACATCCACTAGAAAAAACTTATCAAAGCAACACTAGAGGTTTACACTAGTGACACTACTAATGACAACTAATACAACTAATCAAAGCATCATCAAAAACTTCCAACACACTCTTCATAGACTTGTTGACATCAATGCAACAACATAGATCTATTGACATCAATGACAACACAAACTTTCAACAATTTTCTATGGAGTACACATAAAAAATGGATAAGGCATCTCTCTTAGGCATCTATATTGGAATTTGGAAGATCTTGGATGGGGAACCCAAGATTGGAGAGTAAAAGGTGTGTGTTGGTGTTCCATCAAGGATCTGAAAAGCTCATCAGAGTATCAAGAAAGTTAGGAGTTGGATAGGCTATAGGTTTGGCACCCATGTGGGAGTTTTCTAATTCCATTTAATATTTTATTATGTCTTTTTATTTTCCATGAAGAGGGGTGTGGGTTTTTGTGGGTGGTTTTGTACCTCTTTTTTTGGTTTACCATTCATGATTCTACCTCCCACAATTTCTATAAATTGGAGCCATGAGATGGTAGTTTTATCTTGATTTCTTGTAGGTAATTGGGTGTTGTTGGGTTGATCAGAGATCAATGGTGGAGTGTATTATTGTGAGTGTATTATTGTGTACTCTCATTTAAAGATTAATAATATACTTTCCCTCTTTTCTCATGTGAGTTTCTTTTTCTAGAAGGGTTTTATCCACATAAATTTGGTGTCATATTTTGTTTTTTTATGTTTTGTTGTATATTACAATCACATGTTTAATCTCATTTGGTAATCTATTTTTTAGGTCTGAATTCACTTGCATAAGTTCATATTGAATCTTTTCCTTCACCTTTTTTGCAACACAAGGTAGGGAACCTCATGGATCCCCTACCAATATCATCATAAATGACTCAAGAAAAAAGTGTCATGAAGTATAGGTCCAACAATGATAGAAAAAATGAACCTATGCTCACATGCAACTACATGTAATGTAATAGTAGGCTAGTACATAACACAATAGTAACAAAATAAACTAAACATTCATAGCATAAATGATGATAAGAAAACAAGATTTGAACCCACATTGACTCCATGTTATTTTCTAATGCTTTGTTCCATATTTCTCCTATTGATAATTAAAATTACATTATATTTTTCTTATGATAATAAATTTTATTGAGCAAGTTATGTTTGAAAATAATAAGGAAAAAATATATATAAATTATAGATCTATACAAAATATTAGTATTTAGTCAATGTAGCTTTTGCAAAATTTACCTATAGAAGAAAAATGGTATAAAGCAAGTAGATGTCCTTCCATATTAAGGGTTTTATAGCTTTTTTTTAATGATAACTATAATTTTATATGGATTAGGGTAAGAGAAAATGATAATAATTAGTAATTAAAATGACTTTGAAATTTTATGTATACTTTTCTCAAAGAGTGTTTAGGAATGTGTATTATTTAGTGTTTCTTTATATTTATAATAGATAATATTAATTTCATGTTTTATAATAATGTATTTGAATATTTATAAGTAATTAATAATATGATTAGTTTTTAATAAGAAAATGTTGTTATTGATTAATCATATGTACCATTAATATTTTATCTTTTGAGTAATTTATTAAATAAATTAGTAATATAGTATTTGCATAGGGTATTAATAAAGGCATCTTATTTATATCTTTTAAATTTATGTTTTTTATATTTATATTATTATGATTAAAATATTTATTTAATTGTGTTGGGTATATTATGTATTTTATTGTTATAATTTTATATTCTTTATTATTTCTATCTTATGAACTAAGGGCAATCATTGCATCTACATCTAGGTTTAAAATATTTTGTATTATCATCCCACATATTAAATCCATACAATAAAAAATATTGTTGAGTTATGACAAATATGTTAACATATAAAAGTTTATTATTTCAAATCATTTAAATACATTTCAAATCCTAAACTCTTGTCACACTAATTCTAATGATGAATCCTTCTAATAGATATATTTCACCCTCCAAATTGATATCTTAATTATAGTATACATATTAATCTAATTATAATGGAATTATTTTAAAATATGTATTGATTCTTTTGGTAGCTTCATGGTGTTATGAAAAGGTGTTTAATAATTGGTAAATTAGGAATCTAGGTGGGATTATACTAAACTTGCATGGTATTGGTATGACCATTATTGTCTTTTCTAATTGTATTAGAGTTAAAATTTAGAAAGTGCCTCTAATATTATAGCTTCATGACCTTAGCAAGACCAACATGGTGAATGGTATTTCATCTTATTCACTTCTGTAAAGTGAATTTTATCCACTTATTCACTTGTGCAATGTGATTTGTAGAGGATTTACAACACTACTTATAAACACCCCACCCCCTTTTAGGATATGCTTCTCAACCCCCAATATCTACCTATATCATATTAATTAAATTATTCCCGTACCCCTTAATACTAAAGTGATATATTGGGCTATATTTTGGTTAGTTGTAAATAGTGACATCTTTTGATGGTTAAGTTGTGGTGTTGTTCTTGTCATCAAGGTTCAAACCACACTGGGGTGTAATTGTTGAATGTTTAATTTGGAGATGAGGTCCCATTTTTGTGACCTCACTAGTTCATAGCTCCAAGTCAAAAGTGTTTACCCCTTAAAATAAAATAATATTTTGATTACTTAAAAATATCATTATATACATGCAAATGATAAGGTATTTCTTTAGAGGTGAATCTTCTAATTTTCATTGTGCAAGTTGATAATTATATAGGTGTTTCATGGGAAAAATAACCCAAAGTTTGTCTTTGTTTCTCCTCTTACAAAAGAAAATGCATATAAATATCTACAAATTGATATAGGTTCTAACTAAAGATAGGTCACAAGGGTTGAAATTATAAAATATCACACTAGATATTAGTGATGTAGAGAGGAAAGGAATTCATTGCTATTACTTGGCTAAATCTCTTAACGTATTGAACACTATTTAATATTTCTTATTTTCTTTAGTTAGAATAAAGAGTGTGGCTCATATTTCATATATTAGGCAAGACTATGAAATTTATTAGTTTGTAATTGCTTATAATGTTTATAGTTTGAATAATTTTACTATTAGGAATATGAATTTCTCTTTTGTGTCATTATTAAGAATTTTGGATAAGTTAAATGTATGTTTTTCATGTATGATAGTTTAGATAAACCTCCTAAGTAGATACAAATTGTGAATATATTTTTTATTGTTTTTTTAATAAAAATATGGGTGTTATTTTGATTTTTCACTATTTTTAACTATGTTTTAAAATGGTCATGTCATTAATTTGTATGATTTCATATAAATTTTAAAAATATATATATATATATATCAATGTATATATTTATATTTACATATGTTTAAGGGTGAAGTAAAAGAGATTCAAAGTTGTATTGGAGACTAATTGAATTTTTTGATTCATTATTTATATCTAATATTGGAGCAAGTTTCTTTGGTTGGATCTTGCTATCTCACCAACCTATGTTGATGAAGAAGAAGAAGAAATGGAAAAAAAATTAAAATAAGGAGACTAGTGACTCTTTTGGTAGCAAAATGATGTTATTAGAATATTTTCAATAATTGGTTCTAAGAAACATGGGTAGGATTATACGAAAATTGTGTGACCTTGGTATGGCTATTATTTTCTTTACTATTTACATTAGAATAAAAATAAACAAGTGCCTCTATATTATAAGGATTTTGCACAATACAAGACTATGTGGTAGGAAAATATAACTTCATAATGTTAGCAAGACCAATGCAATGGGGTGATCCCACAATACTGGTCTACAATTTTTGGCCAAATTGGACACTGAACTGATATTTTCTAACTAAATCTTCACTTTTGAGCACCTATAGCAGCTAAACCGTGAGGAATTTGAAGATGATGCAAACTAGTGATTTGTGACATTTTGTCTATAGATTCTAAATATACTTTTTTCAAAAAAATTGGAATTAGATTGCACTTATTTTTCCATCTCCTTCGAAAACAAGTTTTTTTCCAGTAAACACCATTTTTAAGGAGTGACGCCCATCGTATAACACAACTTTTTTTCCATGAAGGATTAATTTTTTTTTTTTTGAATTTAGATTTGTAACTACGATATCTAGTGCTTCCAATTGGTTTCATAGTGTTTTATTGAATATTTTTTTCTTAATCAAGTTTCGAAGTCAAACCAATTATAATTCAAACATAGGCGGACTGTATAACACAACTTTTTTTGTATGTCTCGAAATTCAATTTTTATTTTTTGTTTGATCAAGGAATTCAATATTTGGTGCACTCATATTTTTTCAAATTTTTTTGATAATATTCTATTTTTTCACATGTGCAGAATAGAGAGCTTGATTTTTGGTGGAAAATCTACATTCACAAGAAATAAAAAATAAATATAATAATTAAATTAAATTTATTTAAAATTATACTTGTGAATATAAACTTCACCAAGCTCCCTTTGAGTTTTGTTTTTTACTAAGTACCGGCTCATGCCTCGAATGAACATCCTTGACTCCTTTCGATAAATGACTATCGGCCTCAGCCACATGTCCGCTCAACGCTCTCTGAGGGAACTCTCTCGTTTGTTCTTCTACCGACTCCCGCTATGCTCCCACATGCCTCTACCATAGGAAATTTCTAACTTTCCCCCTTCACTTCCTCATCGGGCCCCGCCTGCGTGCCACATAGCTCTCATTCGCTTGAAGATTTGGAGGGCCCCACAAGCAGTGTCTATAACAAACTTTGTTGCTACATGTCATCCCAGCGCAATCTTTCAACGAAGGGAGGGGAGAATTAACTACGGGTTGCGTCATGCTGCCATCTGTCACATTGCAGATGCTTCTTCAACATGAAAGACCGGAGCGAATGGGCTGCAATATGCTACCTCGTGTTCTAACTGTTTATACTAAATAGGGACACTTGTCTACCGAGGACATTGTCAAGACCACTACTATCATTCGCAAAGGGATGCACTTGGATGGAGAGCAACCAAATGCTAAGGACCGAATATTTTTCTATTGCAATGGTCGAGGGGAATGATTGCTTCGACATCATTGCTTAGGATTCAGAATCTTTTCAATTACTGCTCGTCAGGCAATGGAAGGCTCACTATATAGGCTACTCTTTTCTTCTTAAGAGTGGTTAGAAGATTACATGTTACATGTACTAAGTTCCATGGGTCCAAGAATTACAAGATTTTAGGAAGACATCAGGCCTTTTATTGTTTAGATTATTGCAAGAACTCACAAACTGTGCCATTGTTCGGCCTCTCTATTTTCTTATGTTATTGATAAACTTTATATTGTTCCATTATTGTTTGAATGGTTTATTTGCCAAACTTCTATAATTTGAATACAAGTTTGCTGGTTTAGCTCATGTCTTTTGAATCCTCTTTTTAGTAAATAGGTGTGAGAATTATTTTATGTCATTGAATGAGCTTTTCATGCTTCAATCTTTAAATTTTGTTATTTTAGGACATAGAAGATTGTTGAACGGGCCCTTAAATCATATCCAAAAGATAGATTTATTGTTCCTTTAATCTAAATTTTGGTGCATCGCCTTAGTTAGATCCTTTATTTTTATATCCGCTTCCTTTTCCCATTCTAAAAACCAATTACAAAAGAAGTTGGCTTCTTTAAAAAGTTAGAAGTCACTTGGTTTAGTGCAATAGGTCCCCCATAAACCAAGTTTCCCACAAAGGGTTGTTACCTTGCCAATTTTTGGCATCAACATTTTTTTCTTTCTTGGCGTGCCCGGTGGGACTCGAGCTTCAATGAAATTAATTTTTAAAAGGGTGTATTAGCAATTGGCCTATAACTAGGTCCCAAACAACAAATAATACTAGTTTATTAGTACCACCATTAGGGACAGTACAGCCCGCAACCTAATTAGTGAAGTCTCGCTTCCTCTGCCATTTTTGCTAGCCATGTTGCTCACTGCTAACAGAAATTATGTGGCATGGGATGCTAGAAGTCCTCTTGTAGTACTAGTAGCGCTTTCCATTTGGGCCACTATCCCAGTCTCTGCCCTAAAAGCTATACCTAAATTTATCAGAGATGACTCAAAAACACTAGTTGAATATCTGCAAGATGTTGCAGACATATGGCTTGTACATGACGTGACATACCAAAATATAGCACTAAGGTTGCTCACCGCCTCTTTCAAAGGTAAAGCACTAGATTGGTATCAGACACTACAATCAAACACTATCAATACCTAGGATGATCTCAAAGATCCTTTCTATCACATATTTTCAAACGATGGAGACCGATCCTCACTATACTATTAGTTGTCGGTCATAAAGTGGGCCCTGCATGATGCCATGGCTGACTTCAATGCCCATTTCCATACAAGCTAGCAAAGAATCCAAGTTGATATCCACCCGCCACCTGATTTGACATTCATGTTCTACTTAAAGTATATCAACCCTGACATTTCAATGATGATCTAGTCTTTAGGCAGGACCACATTATCAAACACCTACAGCACCACTTTCAAGGTGAAGAACAACTTGATAGATGTTAGAAAGTTGTCACCTCAGCCCATCATTCCCATATTTCTAGAAATATTGGTTCCTGCTCAGGAGATTCCTTATATCAATGCGTAGGCTCCTCCTCAATCTATGTACACATATCCAAGCACACCACAGAATGTCACCTCTACATCTAACTCTTCAAAGGAGGAGATAAGTGAGTTCAAGGAAATGTTGCATACTATTGTTAATGAGATAAATGTCATCAAGCGCAACCAGGTCGTGCCTCCGAAGCCGACTTATCAAAATTACCAAGGGAGAAGGCCTTCCTACCAATAGAACCAATTTCAAGGAACTGCTCGCACAAATCCGTAGGGGAAAACAACCAATCAAATAGTACTAATACCCACTCCATTGCAGAGCACTTATCTAAGCTTGAGTAGAGAGCTAATTGCAAGGAATAATAATTTAATTGATGACACCAACCCCTGGTGCTCCCCTTGCGGCAATTCACACATGCCCCAAAACTTCTCGCATGACAACCTACAATAAAAGGTGGCAGAGCAGCACAACCAAGGCACAACATCAGATCCCAGAAGCTATGTGTACACCTCTTATTAGATGGACAACACAGTACTCACCACACAAATGTAGGGGATGTCACTGGAGCAAGAAGTGGACATCGCTCCTAATCACGCACTCTTTTCATGGATGGAAGAGGAAGAAGTGGTGTTTTCCAATGATGCATCCACATCTAAAATACCATAGGTGTAGTCTGATTACAACACCTACGTGAAAAAAAGATTCATGGGCGAAATAGTCATCCCGCAATTAGTTAGTTTGTAACCTAAAGATGCTTTTGACCAGATACCCAATACCTCCACAATAACACAGTAATGTCCTCTTTGGAAGGAAATTGTTAGAATAAGAGCTAAGGAGTGAAATTTCCAAATTTTCCACCCTTCCATGTGGTGGAACAATTAAAAAAATCATCCGCCAATGTGTCTCTTTGGGATATATTAGCTATTCCATAACAGAAAACATTGCTACAAAAGGCTCTTCAGGAAGATGCAAGTGTAAAGCCAATGGAGTAGTTGCTCAAAGAAAAATTCATTGATCAATTATCTTCTACCAAATTTCTTACGAATAGCACAATGGAGGTTCCTACCAAGGCAAAGGACAAACCAAAGCCGAAACCCTTTTTCCTAAATCTCATTGTGGAAGAGAAATTATTGCACAATGCCATGATTGACTCTGGTGCTATCACCACAGTCACGTCAAAATAGATAGTTGAGGCCTTGGGGCTCAGCTATGAACCTCTAAAAAGAGGAGTGATGCAGCTTGACTGGAATAAAGTCAAAACCGTATGTGTCATCAAAGATCTTCCCTTGACTTTGTTTGCCTTCCCTAGCATCACAGTGTTGCAAGACACTATGATCATAGATGTTCCCCCCATGTTCAGCCTCTATCTCTCCCAAGAATTCACTTCAAAGGTAGGAAAATACCTATCCTTGGATTGGTTGCACATGATCCTCAAGACCAAGCATGGTGAAAAAATGCAAATAGTTTCTAAGGCTCTACATTCAAAACATGTGGTCGATGAAGCCATGATCAACTTTGGGCCACTCAAACCTCTATCACCAAGTAAGAAATGCATTGCACTGAGCTGCTGGAAGAAGAAAAGGTGACCGGAGATTGTACCGATCAAGAAGATGCTCTCTTGAGCAAAGATATAGATGTTGATCCTTTCGACAACTACAATGCTATAGGGTTGGGCATCTATGTCATCTATGATGAAGATCAGGTACTCTTGAAAGTCATCAAACAACTAGAAAGTGGTCACACTTTAGAGCTATGGACATTGCACTTCAACGGAGAGAGATGCAAGGTTGGCATAGGAGTTGAGATATGCTTAACATCCCCACAAAATGAAAAGATATTGAGATCTTTTCACTTCCAGTTCATTTGTTCAAACAATGAAGTCGAATATGAAGGACTAGTGCAAGGCCTCAACATTGCAGAATGGATGGGAATTAAGCAGTTAATGGTGTTTGGAGATTCTAAACTAGTGGTCAATCAGGTCAGTGGAAAATCTACAGCTAAGAATGCCCTTATATGATCCTATAGACACTGATTTTAGAAACTGATTGAGGGCTTTGAAGCCTTCAACATTCAAATTGTGCCCTAAGAACAAAATATAGATGTGGATCGCATGGCAACAATTAGATCCCAGTTTGATCCCACCTCTGACCTCACACAACAAAGACTCGATGTGAGTGATAGTCCAACTAGAGATTCCAGACAATGACCAAAGCTGGCAAGTGTTTGACAGTGATGAACACATTGCCTCATTCATCCAACAATCAGGAGAATTTTTCGATCAGCTCCAACCAAAGATTGTTGAAGCTTATGAAGGAAAAATCATTCATCTAAGATCCAACAAACTTCCAAAGGGATTAGTCACTCTTAAAAATATTTTTTATTGTGACGATGCAAGAAATGACAAGAGCAAGTTTGTAGTAGATAAAAGCAACTATGTCGATCTTCAAGTCGGAGATGGGAGGAAGGTCAAGGTCAAGAAAGATGTCCTACATCATGATAAAGAAAGGCTCATTGACTTTTGGAAAAAGTATGAAGGAGTGGTGGCCTGATCATATGATGACCTCAGGGGATATGATCCCAATATCATCCAGTATACAATAGAGCTATCAGAAGGCACAAAGCCGGTCCACCAAAAACAAAGGCTAGTCAACCCCAAGATTGAAGCACTAATGCCACAAGAATTAACAAAGCTAATCTAGTCACAAATTGTCTTCTCAATTAAGCATAGCATTTGGGTATCCAATTTGGTCCTAGTTTGAAAAAAGAATGGAGATATCTGCCTATGTGTAGACTTTTAGGGCCTAAATAGAGCATCCCTAAAGGAACATTACCCACTACCTTCAATGGAGTCAATCCTACAAATGGTGGTAGGATTGGAGATGGTTTCCCTATTAGATTTCTTCTCCAATTACAATCAAATCCGGGTCAAAGAGGAGGATAAACACAAGACAACGTTCACTACTAAGTGGGGAATGTTTGTATATGGTAAGATGTCATTCGGCCTCTCAAATGTCATAGCCACCTTCCAACGGGAAATGGATATTGCTTTTAGTGAGCTAATCAACAAGATCATCTTGATCTATCTGAATGATTTGACTATGTTCTCTAAGTCCAAGGATGATCATTTTGATCACCTTGAGATGGTTTTTAAGAAATTCCAAGAGTTCAGGATATCCCTGAACCCAAAAAAATGTGTCTTCAAAGTACCACAAGGAAAGCTATTGGGACACGTAGTGTCCAAAGAAGTAATTTCAATTGATCTTGAGCGAGTGAAATCAATCAAAGATCTTCCCCTTCTGGTCAACAAGAAAGGCATCCAATCCTTCTTGGGAAAGGAAAATTTTGTTAGCAAATTTATTTTTGATTTTGCAAGAATAACTAAGCCAATCACCCTGATGCTAAAAAAGGAGCAAACATTTAAATGGAAAAAAGAAGCTAGAGAAGCTTTCGAGAAATTCAAGTATGATATTTCCTCTGCTCCCGTTCTAGTCAATCCAGACTTATCAAATGACTTCATAATGTATGTATTTAGTAGCAAGTCAAGCATTGCTACTGTGTTAACTTAGAAAGATGATGAGGCCAAGGAAGAACATCCAATAGAATTCCACTCCCAGACCCTAAATGAATATGAGACAAACTACAACTTTGTGGAGAGGCAAGTGTTTTCAATAGGTAAGGGGCTCAAGAAGTTTCGACACCTAATCTCTTGCAATAAGGTGATTGTCTATGTTGTACATTCTAGTGTGTGTGAATACATCGTGAAGGGAGAGATCACCTAAAAAAGGGCCAATTCGATCACCAAGATCCTCAAATATGGCATTGAGGTCAAACCTACAGAGACCATTTGGGGAAGAGGATTGTGCAAATATCTTGCGCATGATGAAGAAATGGCCACCAAAGAAGAGAAGTCGGAACTAGTCCTAACAAACGAGTCAGATTCCATAGGTTGTTGGTTGACAGACAGAGTAAGGTTCATGCATACAGGGAAATATGTCAGGCCTTCCTTCTCAAAAGAGGAGATTCTACTACTTACAGAATAGGAGATATGCGCTCATTGAAGGGATCTTGTTCAAAAGGAATTTTAACGGCATTCTATTATGATGTATTACCATAGAGAAAGTAAAGAAGATCCTCAACACCTTCCATAGCAGTCATGTAGGTGGGCATTTCTCTGCCAAGACCACCGCTATCAAAATCATGTGCATAGGGTACTTTTGGTCGATGCTATTCAATGATTCCTACTCCTTGGTTAAAGCTTGCAAAGAATGCCAATTCTTCATAGGAAGAAGAAATAATTTTGCAATGCCTCTCAACCTGATAGTGGTTGATGAGCCATTTGTGAAATAGGGCCTTGAATTCATAGGGATGAGAAACCCGGCCTCCAGCACAGGGCACAAGTGGATTTTGATGGCCACAAGACACTTCACAAGGTGGACTGAAGTTGTGCCACTGAAGAATGCTATAGAGGCAGAGATAGTTGACTTCCTAGAAGAACTGGTGACAAGATTTGGTCCACCTAAAAAAATCATCTTTAAAAATTCCAAAGCTTTCCTAAGATCTAAGATAAGTCAATTTGCACTTACACATGGCATATTCCTTAAAACACCATCAAATTATTACCCACAGGGGAACGACTTAGCCTAATTAACAAACAAGAACCTAGTCTGACCCCTCAAAAGGATCGGGTCAGAATACCAAAGGGAATGGCATAAAAACCTCCAAGTAGCACTTTGGGAAGACTGCATAACTCCTAAGAAAGTCCTCAAGACTTCGTCATATTAGCTAGTATATGGTAAAGAGGTGCTATTGCCTATTTCCATGGAGATTCCAGCACTGTAATTACTGAAATCTCTTGAGGTGGGAAAAAATGGCACAATGGAGGTACAGTTGGCTGAATTGCTAGAGGTACAAGAGAGAAGGGAAAAATCCTTAATAGCCATGACTAACCACCAACAAGTGGTTAAACGATGGTTTGACAAAAAAGACTCCGACCAAGGTTTAAAGTGCAGAGACTTAGTGTTGAAGTTTAATGAAAGGGCTACGAAGCTAGGTCAGCACAAGAAGTTTGATAGCCTTTGGGAAGGCATGTTTAGGATAATTCAATACAAAGAACATAATGCATATGAGTTAGAAACCATGGAAAAAGAAGCACTCAGAATTCTGGTCAACAGAATTCACCTTAAATTATTCAATTAAGTTTGCTTACCAAACCTATGTAAATATGTTTATAGTGATTTTCCCTTCTTTCCCTTTTTTTTTTGTTGGCTGGTCCTTTTATTTTATTCTATGGTTTGATGGGGAAAATAACAAGTGACCCATTATTTTAGAGAGTAAGGAAAATAAACTCATAGCTAAAAAGAATAGAAAAATTAAACACCCACATGCTGAATTGATACCTACATGTTGAAAAGGAAAAGATGACCCAATTGCATAATCCAAAAGAAGACAACAAGATGATTATATAAAGATATATTTTCATTATATATATGCTTTAAATATTTACATTATCAAAACGGCTCAAAGGCGATGCTTCTAAAAGTATATAACTCTATTCTACTTCTTTCATATATTTTACGAAAAGCCTTTTTCAAGCATGTATACAAAAACTAACCGATTGATACGAGTTTTTTTTCAAAAAGAAAAAGAGAAAACATGGATATTTTTAGTCCACGGCATGGGTAGTAGCAATGGACGCATCAACCGTAGCATCCATGATATCTTCATCAACAACAACATTATCCAAGGGAGCAATGGCCAGTGGTGGAGGGAACACCAGGTTCCTAAAGTCTATGTACCAGTCAATTTCATAAAATGACACCATGTTTTAGATGTGGAAAAGAAAGTGGTAGGCACGAGTTACCCTCTAGCGGTGCTCATCTTGCAACTGGAGGTGAAATCCACTCAAAAATGGTAGCCACGGTACAACATCTTCTTCTATGAACCTTCGAAGGTCACTCACGGTTGGTGTACCTCCACCGTATGCAGCATTTTCCACTACCTCTCTCAGGACATTCAGGTACTTCTTGGAAAATATTTATTTAACAAGACGAAGAATCAAGGGCTTGGGAATTCCAATATCCAACATGGAGGCAACAAAATGTGAGCACACATCAGTGTTAACTCAATATTTGTCCTCATATTTGAGGAAGTCCTTCCCAAAACCCATTTCATGGCTATGATAGCCAGTGAATGCTTATTCTTTGTCATCATTTTCAAACGCCTAGTTGAAATATCGCCTAGGAAAGCCATCTGGGACTTATGGGAAACTACCCTAATTGGGATATTCATCTTGTCAGATGCTTTGCAACTACCTTAAAACTATCTCTGCAAAATTTTTAGCTCTAGATTGTGGAAATACAACACAACTGTTAATGCTAAACTGCTAAGCCAATCAACCTATTACCGAATTTTCTCAAATCTCTAAGTGTGATTTCACTACTGCTTAGATTCCTATTTATAGAAAAAGAAAGGATATGCATAGTGGTTTGCTTACCATAAACATGATGTTAATCGAGTACCAACTTGAAAGTTGTGCCAGAGCTTGCTCAAAATTTCCACCTAGTTGCATATGTTGAGTACGACTTGCTGCATGCAAAACTAATAAGGGAAAATTAATTAGCCTAAGTTGGTGGTAGTAATTAGTGGCGTTATGCACGGTTGAATACTGAGGTGTCATTCTCTAGGTGCTTTGTTTATTCCAAGAGTGAGCTCATATCTTTTCAAACGCTTATCGCATGTTTGGCTTAATCATTCCTTTTGGGATATTAATTTCCAACACATATGAATGCTTAAGTTGCTAGCAAAGCGTCGACTCAAGCTCCAAGAAAATCATGCTATATAATATAGTTGCTAATTGTAATTATGAATTCTTGTCATATCAAAATGGCAAGTGATTCATCTCGCACAAGCTAAAGGGTTGGCGGTACATGTCGAATTGAATGCAAAAAGGTAACTCTTGTCTACCACCTTGAGAAAAGATAGCCAAATATTGCATGTAAAAGTTTTAAATCACTTAAAGGATTTTTTCAAGAATTCTACTCAAAGCAAAAAGAAAAAAGTTCTAGTGCGCAACCAGAGCCGAGGTAGAAATTGCAAAAAGGTTCAAGCTAAGTAGAAACTTTGCGTAGAGAAAAATGCCAAAAAGCTAAAGCTAGGAAGCTCAAGGAGGGGCAACAAGAAGCTTATTTAAAGCTATGCGAGATGCACCATTCATCAATTTCTTTGAAAACATTTCTTATGCCACATCGAGTATTCCAGAAAAGCCGAAGTGGGTAGGTACATAGGAGTTGGACAAACCCAAAAGCTATAGAAAACAAACCCTAATCCAGGAAGACTGGTATAATATTCATGATCCCATTCTTGCAAAGAACCCAAAGGGATTGAGGGAAGCAACCTGCAAAAGGATGAAGATATCCAAAATGATAATGTCGATGGCAGAAAAGATATGGTTCAGTGGCCTTCCACAATATATGGTCCCCTTTGTGCATTATTTCCCAAAATTAGTTGATGCGGCCATTGAATGTTTCAACCCCAGCACCAACAATATCGAGGGCCAGACTCTGACAATTAATATTAGCCCAACAACTATCTGGAATATGTTGTGTATTCTTGATATAGTGCAAAGAAAGATGAATATAGAAGCATTGACTCCTAAATAGGGAGAACATATATGGAACACAAGGGATAAGGCTCTGGATTTTTATAATAAGGAAACCCAAAGAAGTGAAGCAAAAAAGGAGAAGCCACTGAAAATTTTGGTGAAGCACTGTGCTTTCAATGAAGATCTGCAAGATTCATTTTCGATGATGGCATTTGTTTTCAGTCTGGACACTGACAAGGAGGTGCATGCTTTTCAGTTGGGCCCGACTTTCCAATTCTACAGGCAATAATCTTACTTCTGGTATGATTTTGTAGATTACCTCTCAACTGAGATGATAGGGAAAATTAAGAGGTACCGAGTTGAATGGAAGTTCAGGTTTTCTTCCTATCTCATCCATATGTTTTTGCACCATAATCCTAATTTCTTTAGTAAGCATGTGGAGTTATCTATTTTCGATGAAAGGAGTAGAAGGAAGCCTATTTCTATTTGGACTCCTCTCCTCTCTTCCACCTTCAACTATTATGCATTCTCGGATTTCCTCCTGACTTCGATTCTACAATATTTGCAAGGATAGGATGATATGAACCAACTCACAAAGACACAGATGGGGTATATGTAGAATTTCATTCCCAGATGTGACTAGTTTTTTGGAGTAGATTTTACATTCATTCGGATGCGAGGCTTCACTAAGGAACCATTCCACCTTCTGACATGCATTACAAACTGGGTGCTAGGCCTTGAAATCTTCTAACAGGCATCTGTGATTGATATTACCTTCTACAACAGAAAATCCAAGAGGAAGGGATTCTTTGGCTGCCCGAAAAGCTTCAAAATAGTGACAATGAAAAAGAAGCAGACACACCCACTATTGCAAGACAAGTTGTTTCATCTAGGATTGGTACTGATTTGTGACAAATAGAATTACAACCCCTTCAATGATTTACTGCATGATCATATCAGAGTAACTCACAGTCCTCATCCATACTGGAAAAAGGGGTGCAGCCCGCTAGAAGATGAGGATGAATTGATGGTTGACCTAATTCACATCCCAATAGAGGACAATAGACCACCATGGAATAAGTTATATTTCATTGCGATGGATTACAAAGAGAGCATCCAAATGGGAGCAACCTTGTTCAATGAGCTAAGAAGAGAATAGGAATGGACTATAGAAAAAATTAGAGCTTTCTAGGCATATCACCAGGAGACCAAACAGCTTGATGCACTTTATCAAAGCATGCAGGATCATGAACAGTTTGAGAAGCTGTGGGATGAGGAGCACCCTATTTCTGACTCAAGTGCTAGAGAAGGTGATGGTTCCGATGAAGAAGAAGAAGAGGAAGAGGAAGAAGTCGAGATGTTGACATCCTCTGCTCAGCAAAAGAAAAATTCCACTGGGCAACCTGCTTATGTCACTTCAAATGTGTGACTGAGTTTATCAAGAGCCTCGCGAACACTCACCTGGGCTTTGAAAGCAGCAAGAGGGCCCCAACAACAACAACCAAAGACTGTAGAGGTGGAGGATACTCCGCTCACTAAATGACAACACATGGAAGCTATTATGGGTGAGGGTTCGCAAGAACCCACTGCAAACCAAGTGCTCACAGTAAGCCAGGAGTTTGAAGTAAGTGAGGAGCCAACAACAAGCAAAAAACCACCACCATCTAGTACACAGGTAACATTCGCTCCTCTTCTTACTTCTCAATTTTTGGTATCTTCTAGTATTCCCATGGTGCCCGTAACTATAGTTGTTAACCCTCCTTCCTCTACTGCTACCACAATGTTTGTAGGAGGTTTCTCCCAATTTTCTCAGATAGGGCCATCTATCTTAACGCCTCTGTGAACCCTGACACTAGCCGCCACAACCCAAGCTCTCCTTGCCTCTCTTTTTAAGGGCTCAACCACCATTAGCACCCCTATTGCTACTACTTCTATGGGTCCAACCCAATATGCCCAACAAACAGACTCTATTATGACTACCCCATCACCATAGCAACCGATGAGCCCTTTTGCTAGTTCACAAATCAAACTATGGCAAGTTCCCTTTTTCTCCCCTAAAACTATCAATCTCCCACCAAAGAAGATGTAGGGGCCTACCATGCTAATATTCCCTTTTTCCCTACCTCCTGGTGCACCTATTACAGGCGGGCTAGTTCAATCGCTAGGCCAATTCATAGCGTAGGGTGATACAACAAAGGAGGCATAGCCCTTAGGATCCAAAATTGAAAAGTGAAGGATGAAAAAAAGGAGGTGGAGTCTAAGGTGTATACAGTTTACAATGAAGCACAACAAACACTGAATTTTGCCACCATGTACCTGAATGTTGTCAAACCACAAGGGGAGATGTCAGATGATTATGACATGTACGCCATGGGGCTTGATCTGGCTACAACCCAGCCGCAGGCCAAGGTATAACTCATGGAAGAAATGCAACGAGTGGTAACGACTGATTTCCTTCACTCTAGTCATCAGTTGAAGAAAAAAGATGAGTAATTGAAGCTTGTCAAGGAGAGGGTCAGCTTCGTAGAAACCAAAGAGAAGTCACTGGAGGCAGAGGTTGAGAATTTGTTAGAAAAAGTGCAAATAACAGAGATAGAACAGAACAAACTCTGGGAGGAGCTTGCAAAGCTCCAATCTGTCAACCCCACCCTAGTCAATGTGCTGAAGAAAGAAAACCAGGACCTTTTGAACCAGTTGGCCCTGGCGGAGCAGAATTTGCCACAAAGAGATGAAGATTTGTCATCTCTGTGCGCTCAACATGAGCATAAATTAGAAAAGGATAAGGTGGACTTTGAGGGCCAAAGGGCCCAATTGGAAAAGGAGCTTGAAGAGATGAAGTTATCTCTTGACACAAAGTTGGAAAACCATGCCTGGGTCGAGGAAAATTGGATTAAGGAGCTAAGTAACATTGGGGAGAAACTTGCATCCAAGAAAAGGAAAACTATAGAATTAACAGAGGAAGTCAGCTCGAAGGATGTGGAGATTTCCCTTTTAAAGAGTGCTCCTCAGGCCCTAGTTGCGTAGCCGGACCTCATTCCAGTGGCTTAGCAGTTATAGATTTCATACTGGGAAAATTTTATGGTTTTTTCCCTATCACTGCATCCAACACTCTGATATATCTCAGAGGCAACAAGCTTGAGTCGGGAGGCCTGCAGAGCCATTGAGCAGTTTCCATAGTTCATCACAGAGAAGGTCCCTGAGCCAAAGGATTTACTAAATAATTTATACATGGTACATGATGAAATATTAGCAGAGGCACGGATCGAGGATCAAAATGAGGCTACTAAGATGGCAAATAAATTCATCCATTGCCACTTGGCCATCCTGCGCACTAATGCTTGCATAGCTGCTTTGAACCAAACTATGGATATCATGCAAAAAAATTTCTCCCAGCTAACTAAGATGGGCATGCCGTCTTTGTTTCTTGAAGATGAATCAGTTGCCACAGCTGAGCAAATTGTAGGGAAGATCAAGGAAAAGGAATAGGACCCTACCATCTTCCAGAGCTTCAACCGTCCTCCTACCACATAAGACATTAGAGTTATTTATCCAGTTGTACGACTAATTTTCCATTGCAAGTTGGGAGACAGTTTGCCCAAAGTGCTACCTTATAAAGAAATGCTTGACTTGAGCGGAGCGCAAGAGAATCTGCGCAATATATCAAAACCATCTGAGGATGATTGTCTGCCATTGCAGGAAACCCTTGCTAAACTCTGAATCTATTGTCTTATGGATGGTGCTCTAGTCTATGCACTAGAAAAAATTTTAGGTTCCTCGTTCCTCAAGCGAAACACCCCTGATAGTCGCCAAAAGTTGTGAATATAAACTTTACCAAGCTCCCTTCGGGTTTTGTTTTTTGCTAGTTACCGGCCCATGCCTCGAATGAACATTCTCGACCCCTTTTGATAAATGACTGCTAGCTTCAGCCATGTGTCCACTCATCGCTCTCCGAGGGAACTCTCTCCTTTGCTCTTCTACCTACACCCGCTTTGCTCCCACATGTCTCTACCACGGGAAATTTCTAACTTTCCCCCTTCACTTCCTCATTAGGCCCTACCCATGTGCCATGTAGCTCTCATTCACTTGAATATTTGGAGGGCCCCATAAGCAGCGTCTATAAAAAACTTTGTTGCTACGTTTCATCCCATCACAAGCTTTCAATGAAGGGAGGGGAGAAAAAACTACAGGTTGTTCCATTCTACCATCTGTCCCATTATAGATGCTTCTTCAACATGAAAGACCAGAGTGAATGGGTTGTAATATGCTGCCATATGTTCTAACTACTTATGCTAAGTAGCGACACTTGTCTTTCCAGGATGTTTTTGGGACCACTGCTATCATTTGCAGAGGGATGCAACTGGATGGAGAGTGACCAAATGCTATGGCCCAAATATTTTGTTTTGCAATGGCCAAGGGGAATGATTGCTTTGACATCATTGCTCAGGATTTAGAATCTTTTCAGTTACTACTCGCCAGGAGATGGAAGGCTCACTATATAGGCTACTCTTTACTTATGAAGAGTGATTGGAAGATTACATGTTACATGTTCTAAGTTCCACTAGTCCAATAATTTCAAGATTTTAGGAAGACACCAGGCCTTTTTATTGTTTAGATTATTGCAATAACTCATAGACTGTGCCATTGTTCAGCCTCTCTATTTTCTTATGCTATTGATAAACTTTATACAGTGCCATTATTGTTTGAATGGTTTATTTTCTGAACTTCTATAATTTGAATACAATTTTTTTGATTTAGATCATGTCTTTTGACTCCTCTTTTCAATAAATAGGTGTGAAAATTATTTTATGTCATTGAATGAGCTTTTTATACTTGAATATTTAATTTATATTATTTTAGGACATAGAAGATTGTTGAATGGGCCCTTAAATCATATCGAAAAGATAGATTTATCATTCCTTTTATCTAAATTCTAGCACATCACCTTAGTTAGATCCTTTATTTTTATATCTCCTTCCTTTTCCCATTCCAAAAACCAATTACAAAATAATTCGGCTTCTTTAAAAATCTAGAGGTCACTCAGTTTAGCAAAATAAGTCCTCCATAAACTGAGTTTCCCATAGAGGGTTGTTACCTTGTCAATTTTTGGCATCAACAATACTTTTTGGGAAGCTTATAATAAGGACTACATACTTACAAAAAAAATAAAATTAAATGAATTTATTTGATCCCCCAAAAGGTAAATCAAAAGTAGTTTTTTATTAGTATTTTGATAGGTGTAAAGGAGACTCCATTATAGGTATGGTTTAAAACTAGCAGGGTTCTATCCAAGGGGGTTTGATCTAAGGTAGTTTTATCAAACCCTCTTCAATTGGAATGCTTTAAATGAAACTTTTAAGGCTTAAATCATTATATTTTCTAAAAATATGTGATTTCAGTAAAAATCAGAATCTCCCAAAAATTGTAAACTAGCTTTGTGGGATCACCCAATGGATAGAATTTCCTCGTATTCACTTGTGGGGTAAGTGCATGGATCTGTGACACAATTTTGGCTCTTAAGATGCCACTTTTTTTTTTAAATCAACAAAATCTGATTTGCACAAGAAAATGAAGATAGTTACGCTCAAAATTTCAAGATGTAGCAAGAACAAAAGTTGAAGTGCTCTGAGTCTAGTTTCTAAGCTGCTAATTCTTTTTGAAATTAATGAAGATTAAGGGTCTCAAAAAGGGGGGGCCAAAACAGGTCCTGTTTTTCTCAAAAAAAATAGCATAGCACCTAAGGGCTCCTCCCTTTTTGATTAACTTTTTTTTAGAATTTCAAAAATCCCAACAGTGAGAAATTAGCTAACACCATGTAGTTTATCCTCCTTTTGAATAATTTTTTTAAAGAATATATAATATTTTATGAATTTTCAAAGTGGACACATCCTAAAAAGCTTAAATTTGAGTGTGCTCCCCCTTAATTTTTTTGAAAACTAATCAAAAATTGAATTTTTTCTTTTCATCATGTGTAGAATGGAGTCTAGTTTCAAAAAATGTAATTTATTTCGTGTTTCGATGAATGAGTAAAAATCTATCCTAAAACTAGCACATGTTGGTTTTTGACCAAAAACTGAGGCATTTATAATAGAAGTTATGGATCAAAACCTTAACTAAATCAAAATGAAAAAAGAATTATATATTTAGATAGCTAAGAGAGAGGTTAATGCTATCATGGTTTTTTTTATAAATATGAATTGAAAGACGTGCAAATAAGACAGGTAGCATAGACGAAAATATGAGGAAATTTGGCACTCTTTCAAAAAATCACATCTTTTGCATGAAAGGGTTGTCCAAACCTTTGGTTTGGATGCCCAATGAAAAATCTAACTCATTGGGTTGGTACTTCCCAATGTAACCTATTTGGTGCATGCCAAATTTGGCATGCACCAAATGTCGTTGTTTCATTTGGCTAGTGCCAAATTTGGCGAGTACCAAATTTGGCACTCGCCAAATGTAATTCATGACTTTTGGAATGCATTTCTCTAAACTCTTTTATTTTATCTTTCTCTTCCACGGAAACTATATACATGAAATAAACATTTAAGTATAAGTTGACATTTACATATGGAAATTTACTTTCTTAAACTTTAAGTTATATTTCATGTATATAAGAAGGATGTTTGAGAGTGGTTTCGGATCTCTAGGAGTTATAATGCAAATTCTAATTTTTGGAAGATTTTAAAAAAATTCAAACTTAGTCAAATTTCAGTAAGTAGCATGTCAAATTTTAGTAACTAGGAGATCAAATTTCAGTAATCATGAGGTCAAATTTCATCTTTCTCTCTCTATCTCACTCATTTTCATCTCTTATTCTCTAGACCTCTCTCTCTCAGTATCTCCATCCCTTTATTTGACACTCTATCCCTTGAGCTCAGGAACTATGTCTCTATGTGTCCATCTCTCTCTCCTTCCCTCTCTAATATCTATCTCCCTCCCTCCCTCCTTCCCTCTCTACATTTCTCTATCTCCCCTCCCTCTCCTTTTATCTCTATATATCTCTCTCTAATTTCTGTATCACCTCTCTCTATACCTACCTATCCCTCTCCCCTCTTTCTCTCTCTCTGCTCCACTCTCTCTCTCCTTCCCTCTCTACTCTCTCTCACCATTCTCTCTCTCCTTCCCTCTTTAGTTCTTTCTATCTCAACTCTCTCTCCTTCCCTCCCTCCCTCTCTAATTTTCTCTATCTC
>VDFB02373365.1:36952825-37017326 GCA_007258455.2 Sequoia sempervirens
TAGAGGAGAAAGCAATGTCAAGAAGATTTTTAGTTCAGCCCTTATGATGTTGAGTTTTGGCCAATGGAACCAAACCATCAATAGGATTTTGTTCTTTGTGATCAGTATCCATAGGAATTTGTTGAATTGTATCTATGTTCTCATCATCCATGTCAACATTCATCACATCAATCTTTGTAGTTTCACTAGCTTTGAAAAATGAAATATTATGTTTCGGCATGGGGTTGGTAATGATTTGCAAGTTTTGGTCAGGAGGGGAAATGGACTTATTTCCTTGATCATTAACACCTCCAATGGAAATTTGACTGGAATCAATGAGGTCTTGCACAAGATGTTTAAGATGCTTACAATGTTTTGTATTGTGTCTATTCTTAGGAAAAGGTGTGTTGTACACCTTGCCTAATGTATTTAATGTAATTATTCTCTTGCATGTGGATTTTGAATACTTAGTTGCATATATTTCTCTTTTGGGTTATGTGGAAATTGTCTTTAAATGGCTGCAAGTTTCCAACAAGTGGTATCAGAGCCATGGTTGTGGTTGTATAACCCTTGGTTGAGAAAAATGTTGTTTGAGTTTGAATCTATGCATTGCATGGGAGAATCAAAGACATGGCAATATATGAGGGTTTTTCAGGTTGTTTATTGTAGATCTGAGGGTTTTGGGTTTGCTGATTTGATGGGTTGTTTATAGATTTGGGGTGAGAAATTTTGGGCAAATTTAAGGGTTTTTTGGCTATGTATTCAAATAAGGGTTTTGTGGGGGGAAATTTACAAAAGACCTCCAAGAATAAAATTGACCTCATAATTGGATCTAGGTTCGTTGAGAGACTAATTTTGATATATAACTCGACCTATTTTGGAGAAGTTGGAAAAAATGCAAAAAAAATTGTAAAATCCCCATTTCGTAGGCTATATAGACGTTTTTTTTATTTCTCAAAAAATTTAAAAAAAAAATCTTCACTATTAAGAAATTCACCCTATAAAATAAATAAATCAAAAATTGAATTAGGGGCAATAGAAAAAAATTTCATTGAAAAAATTTTTGAAAATAAAAATAATAATGTTATGGGGCGGGGGAGGGGGATCGGCCCCCCAACCCCGTCATACCCTGCCAGTCTATCAGCCTACGCCGATAGTGCTATAAGCGGTACCTTATGGTACTACCAGAAGCCCTTTCGATAGAGATGCCGCTGGCAGTGGCCCAATGTACCGCCCTCATCACCCCTTAATGGGGTTTAAACCACCAATAGAAAAATATATATATATTAAATAAATTTTTTATCATTAAAATTCCTTGCTATTAAATCCGCCACTAAATTAAAAGGCCTGATGCATGTGAATGCAAAATGAAATTTAAATAAAATTTATAATATTTTGGGTCTGCCACCAAGGGGCAGCACTGCCTAGGTGGGGTCATCGTCCCACCACCAGAGAGCCACCAACAGGGGTGGTGATTTTTTGCCTTATAAACAAATTGAGCAATTTTCTTCCAAAGGGCATAACTTTCGCCCAGATTGTCTATTTTTTTTCTTGGACTCGTTGGAAAGCTAACTCAGTGCTCTACGCTATGGTGATAGTGATTTTCTGATATTTAATAGTTTTGATAGTGTTTTGCTAGCTGGAAGTCAGGTGTTCGTTTTGAGCTTCAAGAGGTGATATCGGGTGCATATGGAGTCAGATTTTGGACTTCGAATAGTCAACAAAAAGATTGTTCATAGCACTACACAATGGATCAAGTTTGGAGTTATTTTGGCATGGTTTTTTTTCCTTATTTTAGTTTTTTATGGGTTACTATGACTATGGTGATACTATGAGTTTATGGATGATCGGATCTTGGAGATTTTATGTTGGATTCATTGTATGCTCAGTTGTGCATCTTAGATTATTCTCTTTTTGACATGGTTATTAGTTTAGTTGGATTTGCATGCTTCATTGTTGTATCTACAAGTTGTGTAGCATTGTAGGCGGTCTATACTTACATGTTGCATTCATGACTTGGACACGGGTTGTCTTTTCCCATTGATATTTCAGTGTTGATGCATGTTCAATTTTGGTGGCTTGGTTTAGTCACTTGGTTTGTTGGTTTTGTTGTCATGTTGAGGTGGTGAGATGGTATTACCAGGTACAATCATGATATGAGACCTATGCAGTTGACTATGATTATGCAAATACGTGGACACAGTTGGATTGTTAGTTGTTGGTATATTTGGTGGTGATCATGATGTCATGGATGTTTCTTGTGCTTTACAAAATTTGGCATGTCATGATTGTTTATGCAGGTGCATTGTTGGTGGTGTGTTTGGATCCTTAACTATGGTACTTGAATATGGACATGTTTGACAAATCAGATCAAAGGTTGATTTGGTGTTTGAGTCATTTGGACTATATGGTTATTCTCTTAGATATCTTAGTTTGCAATTTACTGGTGTGATGATGAGTTTGCATGTTTCAGTGATTGGATCTACAAGTCATGCAGGTTCTGGATTATCTACCTGTTTACTTGCAGTGGGATGACTTGGTTGTGGATTATCTTTATTCACCAAGTTTGATTCCTAGTTGTTGCATACTTTGACATTTGGCCTTGTTCTTGGTCATTTGTACATTGGTGTGTGTGCTTAGAGATAAGATGATCGATGTTTCTTATAGTTCCTAGACAATTATTTTTGGGACTTGTAGAATGTGGTTTATCATGATGTCATGGATAGCTTGATTACACTTTTCAATAGGATCTTTTGAAAGTGATGGATTGGTGGTGTTGGATATGTTTATCATGGCTTGGAAGTTGTAGGTATCTTCTTGGCTTGGAGATTTTGGTTCTACTTGTTATTTTATTGACAATTCAGTTGTGTGTGTAGACCTGGATGATCTCCATGGAGAGGATGGTTGTCATGATGCCATGTGTGACTTGGTATCATAGTTCAGTGGGAGTTGTTGGCAATGATGTGGATTCACCATTTGATGGTGGATGTTCTTCTACAGTGTTTGTTGGTGTCATGGATGGACTTTTGGATTCTACTTCTTTGCAGTGATGGTTCATTGGCATCTTTGGTTTCATTGACAAGGGATGGTTATGATTCATATTGATTACATATGTTGATTCTTGGTTTAGGGTGTTATGGTATTATGTCATGGTTTACTCTTGATGCTAGCTTAGAGTTGTGGCATGGTACATGTTCTCTTGAGACCAAAATGTATATATGTATGTTATGGTGCATGTGATCTCCTAGGAGGAGATGGTTAGATCATTTTGTCATGTTTATGTTCCTAATTCATGATTGGAGCTTTGACATTGATTAAGTGTGGTTCTCTTTGTATTGTTTACATTGATCATTTGCTTGATTACTTCATGATAGTGCTATGTTGCATTTGTAGTTTTGGCATGGATTGGTTGGTTACAGGTACTCATGGATAATTGGATACATAGGTGAGGCTTGAGTTCTCTTGTGATTAGAGACATGTGTTGAGATGGTTACTCTTGATGAGATTTTAGTAGGAAGTCTAAGGAGTCTACACCTTGGATGGATGTGAGTTCAACATGGACCTATGAGGAGAGTGTTCTTGGATGAGTCATGATGACTTGGATGTCTTGGAGGAGCATTCTCATTCCCACTCTTGGTCTTCTCGATGGCTTCACTTGAGAGGTAATTCCCATTGTTTCTTTTAGGTGCTTTATGTTTATGCTTTATCTTCTCATGCATATGGATCTTGAGATATGGATATATGGTTTTGGAGGGTTCATTTGAGGAGTGTTGGCACATTTATCTCCTTATGCATTGTGATTAAATTCATTGATGTTGAGTTTAGGAGATGTTTAGGGCTTATTTCCTTCATTGGGAATGGATTTAGTTTTATCTTCTTTGGTTATGAGAGGCTTACATCCATGTTGATTGCATGATACATATGTTATGTTTGATCTTGGCGATTGAATGGTTGGGTGTTTTTGTGGCTTTTGTTTTGGGGTGTTGTGGAGGAGATCATACTTGACACAGTTGACATTTAGAGGTGTATGTAGGAGATTTTTCTACAGGTATATGATGTGCAGAGTATTCTCTCTTTGGTCTTGGTTATCTTCCTAGATGTTTGGTTTCACATTACATTGGTTTGAGATTTGGCTAGAGCTATTGTGATCACTAGCTTGTGGTCATGTGTTTTCACTTATGTTCTTGGGTGATGACATGGAGGTTCCTTTATCTTTTTCTTTTGTTGGGTGTGGAGAACTTGGGAGAGCTATGGAGACTTGCGGTGAGAGTTGTTCTTATAGGTTATTGATTTACAGGTTTGCATATCATTGTGGATGGTTCCTTGGTTCTACACATGATGTTGTTTACACTTTCTATATGATGCTATTGGTAGACTTGGTATGCCTTGATATTTTTTAGACTTGCTTTACCCATGCAGTGGGAGCTCTTGGATGTGTATGTCATTCTTTAATAGGTTTTGCACATGGAGTTTATGATTGAATTTTATGGGTGTATATGTTTATGGCATGAGTTTACTATGTTTTGTATACCTTGGAGGTATGGATAGTTGGATGTATTGGCACTTGTTGTGGTGTTATTTGTAGAAATTGAGAATCCAACCTCACAGATCCCAATGAACACCTGCAAGCAAATAACCTATCACCAAAGGAGTTCAAGAGACACAAGAATGGTGCTCTACAAACATGAAGCAAAAGATGCATTACCCAAGAATTGAATAATTACAAAGGGATCAATCCTTAAGAAAGGAGATCAAAACCCTAAAGGTGAGAACACTAGGAAGAGGATTAAATTAGAATGTGACTAGTGTCAAGATCATAATGAACGAGATGACATGAATAATTTAATAATGCAAAATAAGGATTCCTAAGTTTAGCTTAATTGAAATAAAGTAAAGGTGACTTATTTAATTAATCAATATGATTAAATTAATCAAGTAAACAACCTATTACTCTAACACCCCCCCTTAAGATGAACTTAGGGAGAAGCTAAGAAACTAAGGAAAAAATGCATGAAAGAAAAGATGGGTCCTGGAAACTAGGCCTGATGAGGTACCCATGTACAAATGTAAAAGATCTCTCACAACAGGAGAAAAGGAGAAAACCTCATGGGAAAAAATCCTCTCAAAAAGAGAGAAATATAGGTGTAGGTCTAAGAAGCCTCCAAACAAGAGTGAAGGATGAAGGAGCCTCCAATCAAGAAGAAATTGTCCCAAAAGATAGGAACAAAGGATGAACATGGAAAACACCACTAAAGCATGAAGAAGCTACAAACACTGTCGTAGAATGACTGTTGAAATGCTAAAAGAAAAGCCCTCTCTGAAACAAATGATTATCAAGATCAAGAAGATAAGAATTTGCATGAGTTCCCTCAATGACACTACTCGAATCTAATAGAAAACCAAGGAAAAAATTATGGAACTCGAAGATACAGATGGCACAAGTACCAATAGTCTGAAGAATTGATCAAGTGAAAATGGAAGGTCACCTCCAAAAATAGGAATTCAAGAGTTTCCATATGGTAAGTGTTCCATCTCACCAAAATGCATGGGTAACTAGTCACTACATCCACCTAGTACATAGGAACAAATACTGTATACATAGCACACTCCAATGTGAAACCAAGGAAGCATTAGCACCAACAATAGAAACCCCCCATAATGCTGACAAGGAAGAGGTATGATAGGTACACTAAAACTAAATTCCTAAATGTAGTGCATGATAAAGAACCAAGAACATATGAATGTGCAGACATGAAAGTACAAGCAGATATAAAATATGTGAAAACAAAAGTGACATACGCATGAGAAAGGTTTGAAGGAAAAACAAAGGAAAACATCAACCCCCATGGCACTTTATATCATAGTGTGAGTACAATAAGGCACAAAGTGATATGCAAGATCCCAATATTACACATACAAAGCCACTTTATCTCAATGTGTTTACAAATAATAAAAACATGCAATGTGAGCCCATAAGGTCCAAAAAAGGACCACAGCTAAGAAGAGGATTTGTGGAAAAAAATAAAAAGAAAATATGGAAACCACCTACACCACTGCAAATATCTTGGAACCAGCTTTTCAACAATATCTCATTTTCTCATTTTTGACATCGTATGCAAAAGTTATGTCAAAAATGCTTAAGGCAACTCGAGAAAAGAAGATCTAACTTTGACTAGAACTAATAGGGACCTAAGAAAAAAATCCAAAAAATACCTGCACCATTGGAAATTACTCTAATTCCTCTTTCTGACAATATCGTGTTTTCCCGATTTCGACACTGTGGGCAAAAGTTATGGCCTCTAGAAGAAAATAGCCCTCAAGGGGCAAAAAATAGTCACTGCATTAAATTTGATGGTCATATTGCCATCGCAACAAAACTGTGAGCCTAAAATTGACGGGAAAATGGTTGTCGCCGCATTTGCATAATTTGTCTTATTTTAAAAAAAGCAATAAAAAAAATTACATTTAATGATTTTTTATTTTAAAAAAATTAATTTTATTTTTTTTCTTGGGCGAGAGGCCCTAGGGTAGAGCCGCCGCCTACAACTGCAGGGGGCAGTACCCCTGGGTACCTCCCCATGTAGGGGTGGGGATCGAGGTCCTACCACCCTACCATGGTAGAGCAGCAGGGACCCGCAGTACCCTCCCCATGTGGGGTGGGGCCTGAGGGCTTGCCACTTGCCATGGTAAGGGGCAAGTACCTCCAAAAAATTTTAATAAAAAATTTTTACAATAAAAACCTATTGCGTGCCTTGTAAAAAGGATCTTTTAACAAAAAAAAAATTATTTGATGTTTTTTTTGAGAAAAAAATACGTAGGAAAAAATAATTTAAAAAAAAAATTCACCTCGATCTGCGTGTTGGGAAGGTCGTACAACCTTAGCAAAAAAACATTTGCCTCAAAGGTCAACTAGTCAAATTTTGACAATTTCACAGTCGATCTTAGGATTTTTGGTCACTGCATATGCAATGGTGAGGTCCGTTGGATTTGGCAAAGAAGCCCTTTCTTCAAACCCTCACAGATCTAACAAATGGAAACCAAATTTGACAAAATAAAGGTCAATCTTGACTATTCCAGCAACTCTAGATTCAATGGAGAGGTCTTATTTGACCCTGGATGCATTGGAAAACTACTTCAAGGTAAGATCTCACAAAAAAGGAACAAGAAGCTTGCAGAGCTTGAGCTCTGATACCATGTAAAAGTTAAGAATCCAACCTCACAAATCCCAATGAACACTTGCAAGCAAATAACCTATCACCAAAGGAGATCAAGAGACACAAGAATGGTGCTCTGCAAACATGAAGCAAAAGATGCATTATCTGAGAAGTGAATAATTACAAAGAGATCAATCCTTAAGAGGAGATCAAAACCCTAAAGGTGAGAACCCTAGAAAGAGGATTAAATTAGCATATGACAAGTGTCAAGATCATAATGAACAAGATGACATGACTAATTTAATAATGCAAAATAAAGATTCCTAAGTTTAGGTTAAGTGAAATAAAGTAAAGGTGACTTAATTAATTAATCAATATGATTAAATTAGTCAAGTAAACAACCTATTACTCTAACACCATTTCAGCTTTGGGTTTGTGTATCTTGACGACTACTAGTGCATATTGTTACCTTTGGATTGAGTGAATGTGTTTGGGATATTAGTTGAGGCAAGACTTATGCTTTGTTTTGATAGATTGTGTGGATTCTCTATTGGATGGCTTTTTATCTTTGTGCATTGGCATGATGGAGGATGAAAGCATTCATGCTTGGGATGGTGGTCACTTTGATTCTTGTTGTAGGTATCTTGATGGAGCACATGGAGCACTTTGATTCCATGATGGTATATGTGGCTATATGGATTGTTCATTTGATTCATGTTTTGAGGTTACTTGTTCCCCTTGTGCAATGTATACAACAAGTGGGAGAATGTTAGGAAAAGGTGTGTTGTACACCTTACATAATGTATTTAATGTAATTATTCTTGGGGCCACTTTATGTTGCATGTAACATTGGGACATAAGTTAAGTTGCTAAAATGTAATTATTTAATATTGGGGAAAATAAATAAATAAAGTACCCAATATTAAATATGGGGACATGGTTTTGTAATCTCATGGTTTTAGTCACATAGTTTTGTGTAATACCACTTGGTGGTTTTGTGGGAGCTTGCTTCTATAAAAGCAACCACAAAGGTAGTTGTTTAAGTTGGTTAATTGGTAGGTTAGCTCTGGTTAGCATTTGTGAGGGTTTGAAACATGGCATGGGATGTGTGGTTGCATGCTTGTTCGCATGGATTGCTTGGAGAGGGCTTGTTGCTTCAATGGTGTTCATGGAGACTCTGAAGATGTATTGTAATCTTTATTATTGAATAACACATGAGAGATGGATACTTTTGGAGGCTGGATTTTTTTCCCTCTTAAGGGTTTCCTAGGGTATATATTGTGTCATATGTTTTCTATTTTCTTGCATGTGGATTCTGAATACTTAGTTGCATAGATTTCTCTTTTGGGTTATGTGGAAATTGTCTTTAAATGGCTGCAAGTTTCCAACATCCATTTTGTTGGTGATAATGTCAATAAGCATTTGATCTAAAGTTCAGATGTAGAGGCTTATTAGGATCGAGTGTTTTAATAGGAGGAAAAGTGATCATTTGTTGTTCTAAAAGCTAGGACATTGTGTAATGAAGGGTATCGAGCAGGGGAGTGAATTGTCTTTTCAAGTCCCCATAGCTAAAGGACCATATCGTTGCTTTTATGGTAGCTACTTGGGTATTGGTATTTTGACTTTTTTGTTGAGGGGGATTAAGTTGAAGGAAGCCTTTATTCTATTTTTTAAAAGGTTTTTAATTAATTTGATTTGCGGACTTGGACTTCTTAGTTCAGCTAGAAGTGGACTTTGCATCACGACTACTAACCGAGTTTTGATAATCATGGAGGGAAGTACAGAAGTGCATGAAGGAGGGAAATTTCATCATGGTAAGCTTATCTTGTATCATACTTTGCAAATTTTCTATGGACATTTTTTGAAGGTGAGGGTCGAGAACCTTGACATCAGTTTGGGAATAAAGCGATTGATAGAGTGAAATAAAGTCAATAATCTTTTCTTCTTCTTTTTCCTTACATCTCATCAAATCAGCCAAGGTCATCTTAGGAGTCATATGCACTTGGAAATGGTTTATAAATGCCTCAACAAGTTCATTGAATGAATGAATTGAGTTATTCAGTAACAAAGAAAACCATTCTAAGGAAGTATCCTTCAAGGACCTAGGGAAAAG
Source organism: Sequoia sempervirens (assembly GCA_007258455.2). NCBI lineage: Eukaryota > Viridiplantae > Streptophyta > Pinopsida > Cupressales > Cupressaceae > Sequoia > Sequoia sempervirens. Next base: position 36,962,072 of record VDFB02373365.1, read on the forward strand.
CTTAGCCAAGAGTTTATCATCAAGGACAAAGTCACTACATAAGGTAGTATAGGTGGAAAAATGGTTAGAAGGATCTCCATTCCCCCCATATTTCTTGAATCTAGGAACCTCTACACCTTGTGGCATCGGTGTTCACAATATCTCCAAGGAAAATGGAGTGCTTTAAGACATAATATGTAGGTGGGCCATTTTGATTTTGGTTGATGGTGGAGACTTACTTTTGCAAGGATGAAACTATTTGCAAAAGTTGATTTATGAGAGGGTCATTGCTTGTATTATGAGATGGAAGTGAAAAAGGTGAAGGGGTGTATGCATTCAAGGGACAAGTGAATGGAATGCTTATAGGTCATAAGGTGGTAGGAGATATGGCATGCGATGCCATGAAGGTACTAAGGATGCTAGCAGAAATACCCAAGGAAGGAATCACATTACTAGTCGGTTGCATTATTGTTGTAACTTAAGGGTTGGTATAGGTAGGAATAGAGGCAATTGTTGTGGGAGGAGGAATTTGAATTCCTCCTTGGCTTGTGACATTATTTGTAGGTAAAGGAATACTAGTGGTTGATGTAAGGTTTTTTCCAAAGATCTAAACCATGTTATGCACAAAGTCAAGTTTGTCTTCACTTTCAAGCATGTGATGAATGTTATCTATGGAGGGATGCAAGTGATTGAAATATTATCATTTTGCACTTGATGTTGTAAGTTTTCTAAGTCTTCATGAATTTGGATTATGTTTTCTTGTGGAACACTAGCGACCATTGTTTCAATATGCATCACACTACTTGAAGGAAAAGAGTTGTTAAGGGTATGGTCCATGCCTAGTGTACTAGTGTCAATACTAGGAGTGAAAGAGCTAGACAACCCAAGATGAACAAAGATTGTGCTATCGCGGGATGACATGAATCTCAAACTTCATCTCACTATAGTATTAGCAATAGGACACCAAATACTCATGCAAGGGATACTAAATGCAAGATAAATGCAAATGAAAATTAAGCTAACTACAATGAAATGACTATAACATAAACTCTATAAACTGAAATAGAAATCTATAAACAACAAACAAGAGTGCAGAAACATAGTTTTAAATTTTGGAAAATGTAGTTGAGAATCAGCACTAGGACTAAATTACCCAATGGGGCATATGAGTCCCAGTGAGGATTTTTTTTCAAAAAATTCAAAAAAATTCAAGTGATTTTTATGCTTTTTAAGTTGTATGATCTGTAAACTAAATGCAAATGCAAATGTAAGATGATTTTCAAATATGTAAGATGCAAAAATGAAATCTATATGCACTTTCACTAATGTAAGATTTAGATACCCTAGAATGTCAATTAACTAATGCAAACCCTAATGCAATGTTAATACAAGCAAGATCTATGATGATAATGCACTCCAAATCAGAATTATGATGTTCTAAATGCAAGTTCACCAAAATGAAAGGATGGATTTTGTTTGGATTTCTATTCTTGGGAGATAGAATAACAAAACTCAAACACTCTCATTCAAAGATAACCCTAGAGTTCTCAATCTCAAATTTGCAAAGGAGAAAGAGATCTTGCAATAGGTTTGTCCTAGGGTTTGATTATAAACTAATGAGGGGTTCACAACCAAGCTAGGGCTTGGAAAGACAAATTCAATGCAAATCAAAATGCTTAAACCTAGTACATGATGCAATCTTTCACCAAATGACCTAGAAAAACATGAAAATCATAATAAAAAGCTGCAAGATGAAATGTGTGCACCTGAAAAACCTGAAGGAGATTGAATGAAGCTCTAAAATGCTAAAAAACACTAATTTTAATGTTGACTAGGACTCATACGATAGACTGGGTGATTTAGTCCCAAATTAGGGTTTCTGTGCAGAAACTAAAATCTAGCAAAAGGGTTTCTAAATTTGCAAAAACCTAAAAAATGACCTACACTAGGACTCGTATGCCAAAACTATCATATCAATCCAATTAGGATTTTTGAAGCTTCAAAGCCTGGATCTATTCCTCAATATTTGCTTTGTCCTTCCCAATTGATTTTCGGATCTGAAACCCTAATTTGCAACCTGTAGAAGCCTTCCAATGATATTCAATGCAAGGTGACAACTTTGACAACTTTCTCCAAACTTTCTCTTCAATATTTCTTCAATCTAAACCTACAAATCACACACTAAAGAGAGGGAAAAATGTTTTTTTGTTAGTAGAAAGGGGTTTTCATTGGTCAAACCCCATTTTGGTAATCAAACCTTGAAATGAAATGAAATAGGAATGGAGAATGATGAATGATGATAGTAAATTTTATTATTTTTCTTTCAAACTTTTTGTGTGTATTTATAACTTGAAATTTTAGTGCATGGATATATTTTTTTCCAATTTTGATAAATATATATTTTTAAATAAATATTAAAATGTGCGTGAAAAAAAACAATTTTCATCGGACGTCAACTTTCATATTAAATATTTATCTAAAATGGAAAATAAATTATACCATCTTAAAATAGATTCTTTTATCTAGTGCATCATATTTTTTTCAAATTTTTTTAATAAGTTTTAGAATTTTTCCTTGTCATAGTAATCAACCTAATATTTTGTGCAGATAACCTACTTTTAGTAAAAATAAAAAATAAAATATAAAAAATAATTAAAGTATTAAAATAAATATATTTTTGAAAACTAAACTTATGTATCTACAAAAGGGTATTTTTATATTTTTTTAAAAATGTTATTTATATTAGTAGGAGTTATTGAAACTTCAAGTTTTTCAAATAATTTTTATTTTTTGGTAAATTGGACTTAAAGTGGTGCTCCATATATTTTTAGCCAACAATTTTAGTTTAAAAAGTTGTGGAAGTATCTAACTTAGCTATAATGAATCTTACTAGATCATATGTTTGGGAAAATTTGATTTTTAGTTAGAAATACTTAAATTCAGTTGTGTTGATAAGTTGGCTGAAAGTGTGACACAGTTTTGTGCTTTTACCCCTTTCTCTTCAATATTTCTTCAATCTAAACCTACAAATCACACACTAAAGAGAGGGAAAAATGTTTTTTTGTTAGTAGAAAGGGGTTTTCATTGGTCAAACCCCATTTTAGTAATCAAACCTTGAAATGAAATGAAATAGGAATGGAGAATGATGAATGATGAATGAACAAAATATGTTGTTGCAACTCACCAAACACTAGCAATAAGAGGCTGAAAACATGTATGATATGGCTCCAATGGATGTAGATCTTGACTCTTTCTTGAATGTGATAGATCTTGAGTTGAATGCTAGCTTGAATCATGAAACCCTACATCACAATTGTTAGCTAAAAAACAAACATGATGCATCAAAAATTTGACATGATGTTTGATGCTTGAATAATGCTCTAAAATGCTTGATAATCAACTCTTGACTACTCTTGAATGCTCTTGTAAACAAGTTTGAATGCTCTTGTGAGCTCTAATGCATGAATAATTAAAGGCTTGGGATGATCTCTTGAATGCTCTATGGCTTGAAAGAACATGGAGCATGAGCATCACTTAGATTGGATAAATACATAACTAATTCACTTGTGGAATTAAGAGAAAAATGTTTGGATGCAACCTCTCTTGGTTCATAACTATTTATTTAGGGATCTAGGTCTAATTCACCTTATACATTTTTTGGAATGTATTTAAACCTAGGGACCTTAAAACTATTAATTTTTGTGATCAACTTAGGCCAATAAGTGAGACATTCCTTGTTGAGGTCACCCTAGTACACAAATATTTACCATCATAATAGAATTCAAAACAAATAACGAAGATGGATTAAAGAGAAATTAAAATAATTGTAAAAAAATAACATTGAGATGTTTTATATATTGTATTAACTTGGTGGACCTATATAGATCAAATGTCATAACTAAATAATTTATTACTTTCTTATTACAAAATTTAGTTCAAAGTTCATTACTAGGCGCTATTATAATATGATCATTATGCACCCTCTTATCATCTCATTCTATAAGAATTCATGATTGCATGATCATTATTTAGCAAGACTTTTGATGTGGGTATTATGGTCATCCATTAAAGGATAATTTAGTATCTTAATTAAGTATATTAGACTTCATTTAAGTATCTTATACTTCTTCATTAATTATATTATATAAATTTAAGAAAAAATATTTAAGAGTAAATCATTGTACTTAACCATAAAATGAATTATTTAACCAATGTGAAGCTCATGACCAAATAAAGTGAAAAAATTAAAAATAGAAATGAGACAAGTGATAGACAAGTTCTTAAAACATGCAATGGCTAACTCAAGATATAGGGAAAATATTTAAGTGTCCAATAGTCTAAAGTTGTTGGCCCTTATATTGGCCGTGTGAGATTTCAAGATCTACAACTAGGAAATTGTAAATAAAAAATTATCTTGTTATTAAAGTTATGATGCATAAATCATCCATTTCGAATGAGATAAATGAGTGGATCCATTCTAAAAAATACAATAAATTCAAAAGAGATGCACTATTGATTAAGGGATTAATAATATGGAAAGTGGACCCAGATGTCATTTCATTCAAAAAAATACTTTATTTACAATATATAGAAAGTTTTAAATGATTACACATACATTAAATCATCAAAAGAGAAGATTAATAATTTAAATAAACCATAAAGGAAAAATATTTTTATGGATCATTAAAGGGGTGATTGTAGTCATAAAGGAGATATAATGGAGAATAAAAGGAAAATTATGTTCATAGATAAAGTGGAAGCTATAGGAAATAAATATATCTTTTACCTAAAATAATTATGCAAACTCACCAAGAGCAAAGAATTTAGAGCTATGGGTAGATAGATTAAAAGAGGACACATAACACTTTTCCACCCTAGTATCATCATTATGAGATTTGTGAATGGAGATCTCAGAGGGAAGAGAGTGATTGCCATTGGAAACAAAGAGGTAGAGTTTCAGTATGTAAATAAATTGGATAATATAAGAATGAATGGAAACATAGAGGTAGAGTTTTAGTATGTAAATAAACTGGATAATATAAGAATGAATGTAAGAAGTGAGCAATTGATTAGTAATGTAATAGTTTGAATTTTTTTTTCATTTTTAGTAAATTATTAGAAAAATTAATTGTTTAATGAATTGTTTTAATTCTTCAAATAAGAATTTAAAAGTGAGTATTTATTTGTTGTTTAATATTTTATTTATATTTATCTTTTTTTTTTCTTTTTTTCTTTTTTTCTCTATTTTTCTTTATATATTATATACAAGTCATTTGTAATTTAGGGAGGCTTACAAGCAAAAAATGTTATTTTCTATCAAGAATATATTTATTTAGTGTTTTGGATAAATATTTTATAATTGTGTAGATATATGATATATCTATTTTTTGTGTTTGTTTATTATTATATTCTTTACAATTAATAAAATATTTTATCAATATGTTCATATGTGTTTCATCTATAATTTTTTATTATATTGTTTTGATTGTATTTATAACCCTCATTCATGCACCTCTAGGATTTTTTGATAGCTTTAGATCACTTCTAGATTTTTACACATCATTAAACATGTCATATTTTCCCTTCATTGGCATGGTTGTGTCTTCTTGTCACTAATGACTATTGAGCCATGCATCTTGAAAATTTGGTACAAATATAAATTTTCTAATCAATGCATCACCCCCATTAAATAAGTTTTTATCATCAATTATTCTTTCTCCCTTTTTTCCTACAAATTGTTCAAAGAAATCATTAAAGATCTAATGAAGAGTTGGCTTCCTAACCTTGGAGGTTGTTCTATGAGCTAAATTTTATTCTTAATATCCTTGTGAGTGCAAGTTTATAGCAAGAGTGTAAGTTGATTGCACATTGAAAAAATCCTAGGTGATGTTAGATCTTATGGGTTAAAAAATGTATGGTTATAAAAATACTCTATAATTAGTTTATTTGTCTAATAAAAAGATAGCACAAGAAAATATAAATTAGACTCTAAACTAATTAAATAAATTTAGAGAGATAACTAGAAACATCATAAATGAAAAGAAATAGATAGGATATATTTATCCATTTCAATATAATTTTGTTGGTTTTATGTGTTGGTTAATTGATATGTTATAACTAGGATAAAAAATTAAATAAAATTCAAACAATAAATTCATACTAAAACACTAATATTATTGATGCCTAGACCCAATCTAAGCTTGTGTTTGAGGTATCAACATTTGGTGAAAATGGGTGCTAAAAACCACATTGTGGTCTACTGTATGTAGAAGGAAGTATGAAACTTCCTTACTAATGAGTCAATGCAAGCTTAATGGATTTACTTGATAATACATTTTGATTTTTTAAAAATTTGATTTTTTTTCATTCCATAATTGATTATTATATTTCCCTACTAATTCCATGTGGAATGTACTTAAGAACAACACCATGGGTTCTCAATTCAAATTGTTTTGGAATGAAATTTGATTGGTAGTAAAAACAATCTAATATTTTTTTACCCTTGGTGTAATAAAGATATGGATGGGTCACATACAAATCTTGGATCACATACAAATCCATCTAGAGGACAAATTCACATATGTATTTTAGTCCAAGAGGGGAAATCCTCTAGTATTTGGATTGGTCTAGTTCTATGACTATGATAATGATATTCAAAATGGCATGCAAAGTTATTTATAGCTTATGTAAAACAATAAATATCAAAAGTATGTAAATAAGAAGGTAAAGGGGGTGAAATTTGAACTTACATAAAAATACACAATGCTCTAAAAAATAATCTATAATAAAAAGTAATTTAAATTAATTAACATTAAAAAAATTGAAGCATTATAAAATTATAATAATAATATTGATTGATTTACATTAGATAATTAAAATTTTAAAGAAATTTAAATTATTTTAGTTATAAAAAATAAAACTTTTATTTTCATGGTTGAACATGAAACAAATATTTTATTAACTTAAATGATTGGTATAGATAAAAATGAAATCATAATTAAACATGGAATAGGTGTTTAATTGACTTAAATAAAGATACAATTGAATATATTAAAGTCATAAAATTACATAAAAAGAATTATATTAAATAATGTTGAAATATGATGTTTGATCAAGATTCAACTATGTAGTTTTTGAGTCAAATTCATTGACCCATATTTTATGAGTGTTGATTCATATTAATCCATCTCTCCTAAATATGAGTGTTTGTGTAAATTCTCAATGAAATTACACTCTAAAACAAAATTAATAACTAAAAACAAAACAAATATTAACATTCAAAAAATCCTTACGAAAATAACAAATATTAACATACACAACAAAATATAAGAATTATATAATCTTATACATGAAAAAAGACTACAAAATTCATCCATCATAATTAAATTTATAAACCCTTGAATAAACCATCAAATAATTTTAAAAAAAAAAAAAAAAATCATCCCATCATACTTAAATTTCTAGAACAATTATCCACCGCCCAAAAACATTTTAGAAGGTTTGACAGGTCTCATTAACCTGAAGGACCTCCATCTTATCATCTCATCCCATGAGAATTCACATTTGCATGGCTATACATAAATAACCTGCTGTACAATATATTCATGGTTTACAATACCAAAACAAAACTAGATTTTAGACATGATCATAATTTATGGACTCTCTGTAATTACAAAACAAAACTAGATTTTAGACATGATCATAACTTAAGAATTATATAACCTTATACATGAAAAAAGACTACAAAATTCATCCATCATAATTAAATTTATAAACCCTTGAATAAACCATCAAATAATTTTAAAAAAAAAAAAAAAAATCATCCCATCATACTTAAATTTCTAGAACAATTATCCACCGCCCAAAAACATTTTAGAAGGTTTGACAGGTCTCATTAACCTGAAGGACCTCCATCTTATCATCTCATCCCATGAGAATTCACATTTGCATGGCTATACATAAATAACCTGCTGTACAATATATTCATGGTTTACAATACCAAAACAAAACTAGATTTTAGACATGATCATAACTTATGGACTGTCTGTAATTACAAAACAAAACTAGATTTTAGACATGATCATAACTTATGGACTGTGTATAATTACAGAACAAAACTAGATTTTAGACATGATCATAACTTATGGACTGTCTAATTACAAAACAAAACTAGATTTTAGATATGATCATAACTTATGGACTGTGTATAATTACAAAACAAAACTAGATTTCAGACATGAGCACAACTTATGTACTGTCTATAATAACAAGAGAAAACTAGATACAGGCATGGCAGCCAGAAGAATAGACATTGTTAACCAAAACTAAAAAGGGCCCCATCTAAAGACAGTAACATATATTTCACATATCAGTCTCCAATGAATTAATTCAGAGGAGTCGTCAGAATATCAAAGCGGAAGGTGCCATAGACTCCATGCTCTTCGCCCTTCCCGTATCCCTGTGGACAAAACAATCAAATCCAATCTACCCATTTACTCTCCGTCTCTTCAAATTCCAAATATTAAAAATCCAAAACCAAAAAAAATTAAAAAGACACTCACCAAGTTCTGCGATTCAACGAATACGTAGGCTTTATCTCAACCAATTTAACGATCTTTTTGTCCTGTTTAGACAGGGGCTTGTGTTCTTTGTTCTTCTGCAATGGAGCGCTGGTCTCTGCAGTCACTCGCTGCAGTGGCGCATTGCTTTCTGCGATCATGTGCAACGAGGGCTCCCACGACTTAGCGCGCCTTAAACTGGGATCGACCCCAAGCCTGGGCAGGGGCAACAGAAGGTAAGTATTGCCGCCTACGAGCTCGTCGTCCATGTCGAGACTCGATCCCCTGACGTGTGGAACACAGTAGTGGTGGGGATATTGCAAAAGCAGGTCGCGTATGGTGATGGGCGGGTCAAATGGGCGCAATTCTCCACTGGGGAAAATCACCTGCACCTTCTTCTTCTTCTTTGCGAGGGACCCGCGGTAGATCGTCGAAAAACCCATTACCACAAAAATTTCCTACTCTCTGGTGAATACAGACATGTAGATACAGTCACAAACTGGAACAAATAAATAGCCGAAAGCCCCAAATTTTAATTAATGTGTTGAATACAAAACGGTTGAATTTTTAGTTAGTAAGAAGGGACCCACAAAACGTGCAGCGCGAAACCCGCAACATCTTCGGACCCCATTATGCCAGCTGGCTTGTTGACTAAAACTCAACGCCTATCGTTTCGAAACGGATAAGACGTGTACTGTGGATGGGGGACTGCGCGCCGTCCTCACATGTGGGAATTGCGGGTGTCGGCGTTTTCATCTGCGCTTTTGTTTTGCTTTTGTTAAAGCGAGTGGCCGAAATATTTTCCCTTTTTCTTTTTATTGGGCATTAGCCATTGCATAAGATAATTTTTGACGATACCTTTAAAGAATCAGATTTGGATCTTGGTATATGATACGGTCACGGAACATTTAAAAACTTCTTCACCTATATTTAATCAATTGCACGACCTTTTGTTGTACATTTTATTTAACTAATCAGTGAGAACAATTTAAATCTTATACAAGAAATTGATATCCTTTTAGCAAAATATCTTCACTTTTATCTTTACTATGATATTTTTTAATTTTTTGTAATTGGAATAAAGCGAGTACAAAGAATTAAATAGCGATATGACTACAAAAGAATAAACTAGAGTTCACATGTCACGTACCTTTACTTTTACTTTTTCCTTTTACCTACTTTAAACTTTTGGTGGTTGGATTGTAATCATCATCAATATCTCAAATTAAATTGTGTTTGTGAATTGATTAGTTGTTATTGTGTATTGTGTAGTATGTCGTTAATTGTTGGACAACACTACTATCACTCTTTTTTATATTATTGTTTTTGTATCTAGATTTTAGTTTCCTATGTCTTAATTGAAACATAACTTCGAGAGTTACGGTTAAAAATAAGGTTATGGTTAGGGTCAGTTAGTATTAATTTTAAAATTTGAATAAGGGTTAAGGTTAAAGTTACATTTAATGTTAGAATTACATTTAACTCCAAAGTTACTCCACTATTCCAATGTGATAGTACCTCATGCTAATTCGTTGCATTTTGTAGCCTAGAACCAATGCAACTTTTGCATGTCATAAAGTAGTTCTATTTAGTTAAATAAATGGTTTTTAAAGTTCTACAAAACAATGAATATTTTTGCATCAATGGATTTTTTTTCAAGTTTATGCAAGGTCCTCAAGTAATGCAAAAATTTATAGACTAATTTGGACACCTTAGAGTCAAAAAGAATTGTAGTGTCTTGAGAAATAGAGTACAAATAAGATTAGTTTTTGTGAGTGACAATATTGTAATATGTTGGTTACATTTGTTCCATGACAGTTTTATAAGCATTGTGGTAGTTTTAAAAGAGTGTTGTGGTTGTTTAGGGTTTAGCAGTTGTAATACCCCTCATGTTGATGATACTCTTTGATACTCTTATGTGTTGGTTTGATACTTGGTTTGAGATGGTGATTAGTTCACCGACTTAGTTGTGTGTGGATTCATAGTTTGGTTGGTTTGTTGCACTTGATATTATTATAATGATTTATGATACATTATGTGGTGGTTAGATTATTTGGTTATGCTATGGTGTTCTTTAATATTATATGTGACGATGTTATGATTCTATGATGCTATGTTTTCTGATGTGTTTGTTAGTGAGTCTTGGTGAAAGGACGGAGTAGCATCACTTGCTTGCGAGCGCCCTGCTACCCCTTGATTACCTTTCACGGTGTGTCTGTAATGGAGATTTACTTGTTACTTGATGTTTGTTTGTATGCAGGAATTGCAAGAATAGAGTCTCGATTCCACCTGCTTCGGCAGGACAAGGCGAGCATTAAATTAACCCAACAGGTACGATGTTGAAAAAGGGAGTTGATAAGGAAGTGTCCCCGTCCCAAGTCCGTCACTTCGTTGTGAGTCTTGTTGTGTCTTAGTTTTGGCTTTGTCCTTGTCTCTGTACTGGTTGTGTATTTATTTTAATTATGGTTAGTTATTTAATTTATTTTTACTTTATATAGAATAAATTAATGATATTTTGTGGATATGATTATTTGTGAGTAATTGTAATTTTGAATTTAAATATGGTAAATTAAAAGTTATTTAATTAATTAAAAGGTGTAAGTAATTAATTTAAATAAATAATGTTGGTGATAATTATAAATTACTTTTTTCAAGATATTAAAATTAGAAAATCAGAAGAGAATATTTTGTGAGGATAATATCATGTGAAAATAATCAATTTTTAATAAAATCTGTGAGATAAGTGTGAGCTTTTAAAAGCAAGAAAAAGAACCAATGAATGTTTTGGATTTTTGAAGAAAAAAGATCTTTATTTATTTTTATTTATTTTATTGTGAGGAAGTTTTACACACACGATGGTTTTTTTTGGTTTTTGTCTAAAAAAGAAAAAAAGATAGGTTTTTTTTGTGCTTCTTTGTGAATATTGTTCTGGAAGAAAAGGATAGCAAATTGATTCAAAAATTAGCTGAAGGAAGGAAATTGAGAAGAAATTGCATAGGGGATTCTACTTTCGAAAAAAAGGAAGAAGGCTATTGTGTTTGGATTCGTCTTTGAACGAAGGACTCCAGGTTCTTTTAAATTTATTATTTCATTTGATTTATTGTTCTGTAAACAAGAATCTTGTCTGCCATTTCTTAAATTGAGATTTATGTTTGAAAGAGGATTTTGTTTTAGAAATATTGTTTGTGTTAAATCTTTAAGTGTTCTATAGAAATCTATTGAGAAACCTTCTTAATTCCTTCAATAAATCTAGTTTTGAGATTTTTGAGTTGAAAAGAAAATTGATTTGTTGTGGAAATTAAAATTCTATGCCCTATTGATTTATTTTGTGTTGGAGAAAGACTGGACTATGGATTCATGATATTTGTATTATTTATTTTGTGTTTAATGGGAATATATATATATATATTTATACATATGTATATTTAAATTTCTTACTGGGTCTTTTGAAAAGAAATATCAAATAGAATTTAGATTTGAGTTTCAATTTCTATGTCTGAGTTTTTGTGAAAAGAAAATTAAAAAAAAAAATTATATTGTTGGGGGGGAGTGGTCGACGGCTATCGTACCACCCTAGACCCCACAGGGGTACACTGCATGCAATCCACCCAGACTGCGCATAGAAGTCGCAAACTGTTGTACGTAGTCTGGTGGGGACTGTGGCCTCCCCAATGGGAGGTACGCAGTACCCACTGTGCTTGGCGTTTGTTTCAAATTCATTTTTTTAGTTTTTTTATAGGAAATATTAATATATTGTATATATGTATATTAATATATATATATGTGTGTGTGTGTGTATTAAAATATATATATATATATATTACCTCTGTAATTATTACAGTGAAGTTAATGGGAATTTTGATAATATGCTTTAAATGCATGAATTTAATAGATGTATTGATATAGATGTGCGTATATATATGTATACATGAATATATGCATAAAAACATATATATGTGTGTGTATGTATATATATATATATTTATATATATATATATTTATATATATAAATAAAGGTGGATTTGTATATATATATTTATATATATAAATAAAGGTGGATTTGTATGCTGTGATTATGGATTAATTAAATGAAAATTTCAATGCTAAGTGTAGTTGAGAAAATTAGAAATAAACTATGTGTTTTGATTTAAATTGAATATTCTCGAGTTATTGATTTATTTATTTGGTAAAATTTTTTGTTTATTGAAATGAGTTTTATGGCGTTGTTTTATGTAACTATTTACTCTCGAGATTATTCATTTAATCTATTGTGGTTTTCTCTTATTTGGGTTTATGTCATGTGGGAAAACCCTTGAGTTAGTTTAGCCTTTTATAGGAGCTTAAGTTGATTAGGAACTTCCAGAGGTGGGATACTGATGTTTAAATTTGATCTCGTATTCTGATTTTTGGCCTATGTTTTGACTATGGTTGTGATTTGAGTTTACACATGGATTGTACCATTTTATGGATGTGTTTCATATGACTTTGGCGAGATGGTTTTACCTCGCGGATGTTCCATTTGTTGGTTCAGTGTTCTGGTTTGTCCAATCCCTTGGTGTTAGATTTTATATTTTGGTTGTCTAGGGAGACTAGCTCTAAGTGGGGGTCGGTACACAAAGGGGTTGTCAAGGTAACCCATGTAGAGTTAGAGTAATCAATGATAACCTAAGTAATTAATTAGGGGTTGGATAGTTAAACATTAATAAGATAATTATGGATGCCTTGTCCACTTGTTAGTGCTATCATAGACTAAAGGTGGGCCGAGAAGGCCATGGTTGGCTTGATCATTGCCTCATCCTCACGAGAGGTTAACGATTCTGCATGAGTAACCCTATGGAGTGGCGCCTTGAGATAGGCTGTCAGGAGAACCATAGATGGAGGCGACACCTTGTGATAGGTTGTCTGGATAATCCATGTAAGGTCATGCGATGACACTCTCCTCTAGCATTCCATTTGAGTTGTTTTATTGAAATCCTCTGGAAGTGGTCTATTGTTATATTTTTGGTGATTTGTCGATGTTTTGTTTTGTGAGTAGTCTTTTGATATTATGTTATATTTGTCTGGAGTTTAGTTTTGTCTTACTATTTGGATGTGCTTGGTCGGGGATCCTTCCTTGTTTACTCCCAGCACTAGGGTGGTTGGGTGGAATGTGCTACGCACCCCGTTGGGTCCTCTTAGATGCAATTGTACCTTTCAGTGTAGAGTTTTGCAGATGTTGTTGATCCAGGATTCATATGTTACCAGATGGATATTTGTACTCCAGATGTATTTTATTTATTGATGTATCACTCCCACGTGCATTGGGAAGACTTTGATGTAATTTTGTATATGTGTTCATTGTGATGTATTATCAAACTGATGTAATGTATAATCATACCATGTATTCATCTGTGAACTACCATTTGTAAATACTATTAATGTTATGTTGTATTTGTGGAAATATATATAATTAATATCTTCATGATTAATTTATTTGTGATTTGCATGTATGTTTTATATGGATTACTCTTATCAATGTGGCTATCATTAATGGATGTTTTTAAATGGTGATATGTGAATGAATGGATACGTAATTGTATATTTAATGTGTAATTTATTATCTTTGTTATGGGTTTGTTTGGTAATGTCACCTCGTGTACCCCAAGTAATTTAGTTGTGCAACTTAGAACATTGTTATGTTGGAATACTTAAGTACATTCCTTATGTTCTTTAAAAAAAAAATTGTTGCATTTTTACTTGTTCCTTTGGGGTTTGCACGACGAGGCATTGCAGCAGTACAAACTAGAAAGGCCTCTTTTGACTACCAGAGGGGATAATAATTTTTTTAATTTCAACGGGAGGAAGTCATCCCCAGAACTAGCTACATCTTTAGAGATACATCAAGCACAGGTAAGCTTCTCATCCTAAATCAAATAAAAAATATCAAACTCACCTGTGGAAAGCATTTGATTTATTTTGGTCAAAATTTTCACAGTAAATCAAGCAATTCTTTTTTCACAAAAATAAATACACAATAGTGTTCAACTTGAAACAGACTATCAATCCATACATAGTAGTGTTTTATGTTGGAAAGGGAGAGACAATAAAAACAAACAATAGAATAGAATGAATTGCTACAACAATCAAAATTTTATTCAACTTAATGTATAGTGACACTGTGACATTGAGCCTCTATTAATAGAATATGTTTAAACTGCAGATTATTTCATGCAAATTTAGATAGTAGTTTCAATCCCTAATTTTCTCATTCCTTAATTTTCTCCTCACATGCATGCAAACTGGGAGAATTTTTACTCTCTATTAATAATGTTTTTATAAACAAAGATTTTTGAAAATTCATTATTATATTGTATAATTACTTGTATGATTATTATTTTAAAGAATTTTGAATAAATATAATTACTAAACATGTTATATATTGAATTTATAACATGTTCATTTTAAATATCTTATTAAATATAATTCTTAAATGTTTCAAATGAAGATTTGTTATATATTGAGTTATATATACAATTTTGTTATAAGGTTTATATATATATTAAAAAGTATTAAAAGCATATATATATTTATCATTTTAATAATAAGGAACTTTAGAATCTTTTTTTTGTCTAGCCAAATATTGTTATGTGATATTTTCTTTGTGGTTATATCTATTGATTATTATTTTGTACAATTGTGGGTATGGTTATAATTTTAAAGAGTTTTAAAGTTTCCATTTTTAATAACTATATTATATATAGAATTTTGTCATAAGATTTTGATATTAAAAATCCTATTAAATATAAATATTAAGATTTCAAAAGAAAAAAAATTTATATATGTCAAGTTACCATGTATTATAAAATTTAGATTTTATTCATTTGATTTATCATTTGATTTATTAAATATAAATTTCTTCATTATATTTATTAATTCTTAAGGTTTCAAATGGAGATTTTTTCTATATTGAGTTATCATGGTATTATGAAATTTATATGTTTTCATTTTATTTTTCATTTTAATTATTATATATAAATTTCTTCATAACTAAATGTTTGAAATATTATAATTCATATTTTTTGTTTAAATTTGTTTGACTAATTTCTACTCCATCTTCCAAGGATTGATGACATGGAAGACATTGCCCACAAATTACATACAACATGCAAGAAAGTTGCAGGATTCTCTGATTTTTTCAGAGAACTTTATTATGCCGAGCAATGTGAGGAACCAAGAGTTGCAAAAAGTTCTATTGAAGAATTTATTTTGTACTTGTATGATAATTAGGGTAAACACATGTGAACCATATAGAGGGTTGTTCCATGGTTGGTTCACTCTTATGAACAACATTTTGATGTAGAATTTCATGTCTATTTTGTAAAAAAATTGTCCATACGTGTTGTATGTAGGTGGCAATCATGATTGACATAGTCTTATGAACAATATTTTGATATAGACTTTGATGTCTACTTTTGCAAAAGACTGTTCATATATTTTGGATGTACATGCCCTACCTAATATATAAATAGTCACAAGATCACAATAATGAGTGCATTGTTTCAAGGACCAATATCCAAAACACAATAAAGGTTTCATTTTTCTTCTTTGTGATGAATTTTTTATGTTTTTTTTTTCTTCTTTGTGATGAATTAATTATTTCTTAAAGGATATCTCTCGATGTACATTACATATATTAATTTCACACCTTTAATTGAATTAGTTAATTTCTAATCTTTAGATAAAAAAAAGGAAGAAATTTTCATTAGTTTGATAACTAGAAATGTATTCGTCTAATTATACTTCAACTATACTTCTTATTTAATAGTCATGTAAATTTTTATTCTATTTAGAACCTTTCAATTGCAATAGTCTTTGGTATTAAATGAAATTCATTTAAAAGAACAGTAGATTTACCATTGAAAAACATCAATTTAACAAATCCAACTTCAATTATTTTCTAGATATGGTGAGACCAAGATTGAATTTTGAATCAAAGGAGCAAAGAAAACAATATCAAAGAGAATATAGAAGATGATGACGGAAACAAATGACAGATATTGAAAGGGAAGAATAGAGAGAAAGACACAATGAAGTTGAAAGAGAAAGCTATGTTAGACAAAGGGCAGAAGTAATAGTACAAGATGAGATAAATGTAGGTGTACAAGGAAACATACAAAACCCAAATGGAATGCTTCATGATGATTTCAAAAAACTTCAAATACAATTTCGACATTCAATTAGATAACTTGAACACAAGGCATGTGTTATATCTGTCAAGAATGCTACCTAGCAATGAAAGTATTTCACACCTCTGAAGGTGTTGTTTGTAATAGATGTCAAGAGAAAGGGAATCATAAATTTTCAGCTTTAAATAATATGGATCCTGGGCCACAACCAGAAGAGCTTGCGAATTCACTCAAGTAGAAGAAATGTTGATTGCACGTGTTAGTCCAATATTACAAGTTACCCATGTAGTCGGTGGTCAATATAAATATAGAGGACACACAATAATTTTCCCACAAAATATGGAATATTTTTTAAATGTTTTTCCACATTCAATAAGAGAGTTTCCAATCATCATTGTTTGAAGAAGGGATTAACGTGGCACAAATTATAACTTCACAGTGAATAGGGATCATGTGTATAAGGCATTAAAATACAAATTAGACCATGAAAAGTTTTATTTAGATGTCAAAATCAATGAAAATGCTCTAAATGGTCTCATAGGAAATTTTGATGAAAATATATTCAACAAATTACAAATAGTGCATATGGAATTTGATTATGATTCAAATGAAATTGTATTTGTGGGTCCAATCATGGAAATGGATCAAGGAAATATAATTGAGCACACTACATCTATGGCTTCTATGCCACCTAATGCTCAAAGAGAAATGGAATTGATTCAGGCATGGGTTAATAACCCTAATGAAAATTCAACAACATTGATTGATTGGACAAGAATTGGTTCATCTCCTATCAATGAATATGTCACTCTAGGATTACTTGATATGGCATTCCCAACATTGTTCCCTAATGGTAAATGTGATTGGTTAGAACCACGAATGAGGAGAGTGCATCTACATGAATTTGTTAAGAATTTATTGTGTTATAGGGACCATCGTTTTGGTCGGCATCCAAGATTTTGATATTTTATGATGAACATGATAATGAGACACCATGCACAAAATTCTTTAGTTGTATTTGTCAAAAGAAGCTTTCAAGACATGTCAATCACCATCAACGAGTTGTGTCATCATATGGAAAACATGCCACAGTCCCATCTAGTTGACAAGTTAATGTAATGTGGAACAACATTGAGGGGTACACGGTCATACTGGACACAATGTCATATAGAATTGATTGGCATGCTTCATCAAATAGGGTCTCCTACAATATTCTTCACTTTGAGTGCAACAGATCTGTATTGGCTTGATTTGCATGCACTAATGCCAGGAACATTGCCAACTACTCCACGAGAGGCTCAAATATGGCAAAAAAAAAATTTATTGACTATCCTCATATAGTCACATAGTACATGCAAGAAATACTAGAAAAAGGAATGAAAAATCAGGAATTTTGGTCTAGATATGAGTGAAAACACAGGGGCTCACCACATGTGCATGGATTCATTTGGATACACGAATCACCAAATATGGACAACTTGGATTGGTCAAATCAAGAGCAATGAAAAAGTGAAGAAAGATATTTCCATTCTATTGTTCAAGCATGGAATCCTAGACAAGATCCACATCAGCAAAACATCCAGGCATGTTTAAAATAGTAAAACATATGCATATCATATATGTCATAAATGATTTGTAGTTTATCACATAACTAATCAATTTATTTGTATATCCAATTGTAGGAATTCCAAAATTTTCCTCAACATCCATGTTTGAAAAATACAAGACAACTTGATGAGATAAATGTTGATCATGACTATGAAGAGCTACTAAATTTTGTAGAGAGACACGGTCTGTAGGGAGGGTGCATGCCTACAAAAAAAAGGAGGAACAATGGTTTGCAAGTAACAATTTTCATAAGTTAAAATATTTATATTCAAATCAAATGTAATATGATTCTAAACTACTAAAATACATTACTTATTCATATTCATAATAGGTATAATGCTCCTTGGCCATTAAATTTGGAGGGATCCAAATTATATGAAGACATAGAAACAAGTGAAAAAAATTTGAGCCAACTAGGAATGATGACAGAGTAAACTCACACAATCATTACATATTTCAATTGTGGAGAGAAAATATAGATTGGCAACCTATTCTTTCCAAACATGTTGTAATCAAATATATTGCAAAGTAGAAAAAAGTTTGGAAACATACCAACAAATGTTGATGTGTCTTGCAAACATGGAAAATCTAGATGATTTGGTTGCAAAAGCATATAGAATACTTTTGATTGAGACTGTCATAGAGAGAGACATTGGATCTCAAGAGACATGCCACATGCTACTTGAACTTCCATTGGTAGAGAGAAGTAGAAGGTTTATCAATCTAAATGTGTCATGTGAGGTGTTCAAACCTGTAAGTGTAAATGATGAAGAAAATAATGAAGAATAAACATCTTTCATTCAAGGATATAAAATAAGGCCTTTGTCTATGGAAGGTGTTACACTAATTGATGCAGCCAGATCGTGGATATATAATCCTAAAAGGAGAAATAAAAAATGGGAGTCAAGACAAAAATCAGCTATTGTTATAGTATGTCCTAAGTTTTTATCCATTCCTCCACATGAGTCAGATAAATGGATTGATTTTTTTTATTTAGAATTATTTTTGTACAAACCTTTTCATGATGTGGATAGAGATATTGGTCATGATGATGATTCAATAATACAAAACTAGGAGTCATTCCATTATAACCCTTGGCACGTGGAGTGAATAGCAATTGAAGAACATGATGAAAATATTAGTGATGCTGAAATTGAAGACAATGAAGCTCTTCAAAGAAATACTACCAAGCATGCATGGGAAATACTATCTGGACTACATCATGGTCAAAATATACAAGTTTCTAAAATAGATATGTTGGGAAGGAGAGATTTTGATAGATAAGCATATTAGTGTAATGAATATCGTGGTGAAATGTATACAAATCAAGCAATGAACATCATCAGTAGCATGAGAGAACATGGATGTCTCATACATGATGAAACGCCACAGCCTATGAACTACACAACCCTCAGTGACAAAAAAAAAGGAACTCAACATAATCATGACACACTACCATAATAATCAAAATGCATCGCCCTTGTTGATGATAATTCAAGGGACAGCAAGGACAAGAAAGTCATATCTAATTGGTGCTATTAGTTAAGCTCTTAAAAATACAGCATATCCCAATCCTTCTCCTCTTCTATTACTTGCACCAAATGGAGTTGCAACATTCAACATAATCTGAGCATCCATAGTTCATTCAAAACTATGAATCCCAATAAGAGATTTTTCTCAATTGGAAGGAGTGAGGCTCACAAGTTTTCAAGAATAAATAGCAAACATCAATTACATTCTAATTGATGAAATGAGCTTCATTGGTCAAAACTTGCTAGAAAACATTGATTCTTGGCTCCAAGAAGCATTCCCACAAAATGTAAATCGTAACTTTGGAGGTAGATATCTATTTGATTAACCAAATTAATTATTTTATATTGAAATACAAAAAATTCATGAAAATGACAACTGTATAACTATAAAGTTCTATAGTATAAACAATAATTGTTATCAATTTTCTATCAAGCATATCTATCATTTTTGTTGGAGATTTGGGTCAGTTACCTCCTATTAATGATAGACCGGCATATGACAGCAACACAAGGGCTAAGTTGGTATGGGAAGAATTCAAAACTATGGTTACTCTGGATAAAATATTCAGACAAGATGAACAAAACATCCATCAACAAATATTTCATCAACTTTTGACAAATCTGAGAGATGCAAACCCCACAATCGATGATTGGAAATTACTTATGATAAGAACCACTATTACATTAGATGCAGCAAGCAATCAGGAGTTTGAC
Source organism: Sequoia sempervirens (assembly GCA_007258455.2). Lineage (NCBI taxonomy): Eukaryota > Viridiplantae > Streptophyta > Pinopsida > Cupressales > Cupressaceae > Sequoia > Sequoia sempervirens. Next base: position 36,982,628 of record VDFB02373365.1, read on the forward strand.
AGTGGTGTGCATTTATTCTCCACAAATGAAAATGTTAATAACCATAACAAGAAAATGCTATACTCATTAAAGCATCCAGTTGCACATAGTCTTGTAACAAAATCAGGAAGTAGTAATGCAGGAGAAGAATACTCAAATGATGAGTTGGATCTAGAATTATTGATATGTAAAGATGCCAAGGTTATGTTAACCTCAAATCTACTGATACAAGTAGGCCTTGTCAACGAAGGTTTAGGATATATACGAAACATTGTATACAAACCTAGAACCGGTCCACCAGAACCACCAACATATGTAATGGTTGCGTTTGACAGCTATTCAGGAATACCATTTGATGATCATAACCCAAATACAATACCAATTACAGCAATACAAAGGAGCAAGACAATCCAAATTCCGTTAAGATTGGCTTGGGCATTGACAATTCACAAATCATAGGGTTTAACTTTATCAAAAGCTACTATTGATATAGGACCAAGAGAAAGAATGAGATTGACATTTGTAGCTATATCCTGTGTAAAATACATCGAAGGTGTAAGAATTATGTCACCGTTCACATATGATCATTATGAAAAAATGAGAAATGGTAGAAAACTTTCCAAGAGAAAGGCTAAGGAAAATAGATTTGTAATGCCCCCCCACGTGACAGTTGTTTTGGTCTTGTGTGTGAGTTTTTGTGTGTGCTTCATTAATTCCTATGTTATTTGATTGTGTGGAAAATATAATATGCCAGTAATTATGTTTAAATAATAAATTTAAATCATAAGTGATTTGCAAAGTTATTTAAAATATGATTAGAAATTAAAGTAATAATCAATTAAATTAAATAAATTAGTTTTATCAAATAATAAGTAAAGAGTTATTAATAAATAAATAAACTATTTGTTTTGTAAAATTATTCTTTAAGGAAATTCGATAATAATTAATAATTTATTAGATAATCATTATAATAAGGAATTTGAATGGTTAAGGAGATAGGAAGCTGAAATGTTTTGGAAGTCGAAGAGAATTGTAGAATATGAAAGATAAATAATAGCTATATTTAGCATATGGAAGGGTTGGTTCAGGGAGGGGGTAACTAACCAAGAAAGAAAGAAGAAGGAAGAACGAAGGAGGAGGACACTCTGCTTGAGGAGCATTCTCGCCTCATTTGAACCCGTAAGCATTACTTTTATTTCGTAATAATAGCTTGTCTCACGTTCAAGAATCTAGTAGCTATAAACCCTCAATAATTTTGTTATGATTTCCTTTGCTCTTTATTTTGTAAAAAGTCTGAATAAGCAACTGTAGAGATATTGGTTGGGTTTGTCTCCTTTAAAGCAAAATATGCTTGATAGGGTATCGTTTCATTCTGCCAGTAAACTTTGTTGGTTGGTATGATCATTGTGGGCTAACAGTTCTTAGACATTGTTTCTTCTGCGTATGTTTAATATCCTAGATTTTCTTAGGAAAGATTTGTAATTGTAGTTATAATCTTCTGCACATCGTAAAAATTGTGTCTCATTGATTTGTCAATAATGATTTTCTATAAAATCTAATTTATGCATATCTTATGTGGCGGCACTCTGTCAGCAGATTTTCATGTCCTGCCATGTCTTTACATTTCAAATGCATGTCTCCCTGCGCACTCAATGACCAATTATAATTTTATTATGTTTGCTTGTACTTTGATGAATGCCCCTCCTTCATCTCTGGTTATCTTCTTCTGTCAATCTATTGCAGTTGCAGCCCTTGAAAATATGTTAAATAATGCAATTAGATGGCGACATTTCCATATTCCAATGTTCACTTTCTAATATACTGGGCAACCTGTCACAGTTTCAGCGTTTAGAGTTGAGGCGTGGTACAGAATTAAATAGCCTCGCTGAAACCATTGGCATACCACCGCAGCTGCAATGTTTAGACTTGCAAAGGTACAGTAAATTAAATAGTCTCTCTGGGTTCATTGTTCAACCTGTCATAGCGACTCTTTTGAAAACGGTAGGGTGTTTCGATTTAAATAAACTCTCTGATTTTTATTTCTCAAAATCCCAAATGTTAGCCATAAGACTGAGGGAAAATGGTTCCTCACGTTTTTGCAACCGTGACCGTCTCAAACTTGGAGGAAGCTTGGTTTGTGTGTCTTCTCTGATGCCATCAGTGAGTAGATTATTCAAGTGAGGAAATTGAGGACCAATGAGCAGATTATTTAATTCTCTTGGTCTGTACAATGTTTCAAGCCTTTGTCAATTACCTTCGTTCAGTTGAAGCTGAGAGAAATTGATGTTATTGGATATAGTGTTTAGTTGAGCTCCTTCGCATAGTCTGGTAATCTAAATTTATATAATCTCCCTGATACCGTTGGCAACCTATCACAGCTGCAGTGTTTAGACTTTGGATCGTGTACAGAATTAAATAATCTCCCTGAAATCATTGGCAACTCGTCATAGCTGCAAATTTTTAGACTTCATAGTTGTAGAAAATTAAATAAGCTCTCTGATTTCATTATTAGCCTATCTCAGCTGCATACCTAAACATAATAGGAAGTTTAAAGGTTTAATTAATCTCTCTGATTTTATTGTCAACCTGTCTTAGTTTTTGTTCAAATTAGAATAGGAATGTGGATCCAAAATTAGAAGAACTTATCAATAAATAAATTAGAAATTACTCTCCTTTGATAAATCAGAGACTCTCCATAGTTGTTCCATTATCATAAGTTAGTCTCCCTGGCGGTATATGAATAGGTATGTAATTATACCCTCATTATAGTGATAAAATATCAAAGCAAGGTATTTAGTGAAATATTTGTAGAGTTGAGTTATGGCTCTTGTAGGATGGGACTTTTAATTAATTAACTGCATTAGTTATATTTTAGAATGTATAAACATATATTATTATAATTTGAGATGACAATTTGGTTGAACTCGTTGCTTTCATTTAGTTTCTCTTAGAATAGCGGAAAACGAATATGAATTAATGAAGACATGCATTTTCTAGAATATTGAATTCATAATACTCCCTTATAATGGAATTGTAGAATTAAGGGAATATTAATACTTTGAAGTTTTAAATTAAATGATTGGGAACTCAAGTTGGTGTTTTATATATGAATGCTTGTTTCTGAAATTATGAGAAATGTTTAGTGTGTACTAGTATTTAATTAAGGATGTAGTTAATGGATTTTAGAATTAGTAGAAATAAAAGAAAATTGATTTTTTAATTTATATGTAGTCAAAGAAGAATTTATTTAATAGATAAAATAGAGTAGAAATGTATAGGTTGTTGAATTCCTTATAATTCTAAATGTTGTATCGCATTTGTACTGAACTCTTAAATAATACAATTGTATATCTTTTACCATGGTTAAGTATTGTAGTAAACTCGATTGACCTAATTATGGTAGTTTTATAAACTTAAGTCAATAAAACAAATTGTTCCTTGAATTGAGTTTTCATTCTTAATTATTTCTTTTGGATTGTTAGTTAGTGGATATCTTTATGACAATTTGAGTTTCTATTAAATGAGGTTCTTATATGGACGGTTATTTAGAATCTTGAAATTGTAATTGTTTTGGTTGTTGAGTAGGTTGGTATCTTTTAATTGAGAATATGATTAGATAATTGTTGTCATTGTCATATTGCTGAATGTAATTTCGTACCAATCTAAGGGATTCTTGTGAGGAGAAAATTGAGGTCTCCCGTGGAATACCTAGTTGGTGGCTTTAGGTTTTGTTAAGTGATTTTGTTGTATTAAAGGTTGATTTTCTCTTTTGTGTTTCCCTATTTGAGGTGACACCATTGTTGATTTGTGATTAGTGTCTTATGGCTTAAAAACATCAGATTATATCTTCACTTCGCAATATTGTAAAGGTTGGAAATGATTGATCTTTAAAATAATGTTCTTTTAGGATTGTTTCAAGTTACTTCTTATTGGATGAATGGTTACCTTGTATTTGAATGTGTGGTTGTATGGATTGTTTTGATAGATCCTTTCGATGTGACTTCTCGTGAGTTGATTCTAAGTTGGAGATTTCTCTCATTTAATTTATGTTGCTATTTGTTGGGAACCCATATGTTTTCTTTTGTTCTTTACCCTAAGTGGTAAATCGGTTAATGTTATCATTGTCATGATTGATGTTGATCTTATTTTGATGTATTCACTCATTATATTTGAATTGAAATAATTCTTGTGGCTTTGCAATTATTGTTGTCAGTTCTTGATGGGGAAACCCTAGTGTAAACTTTTTGAGAGTCTTCCAGAGGCTTGAGATGTTTGTCAGTTGATGTTCTCTCTTATTGTGCCCTTGATGTGGCAAGTGTTTTGGTTTCATGATTTTAAAAGGGTTGTACGAGAATTGTTGAGACTTTGATTATGTATTTATTGCGAGATGGGTAATGCCTCGCATGTTTCTCAGTTGTGATCTAATATTCTTGTTATGTTGTACAACCCTTGGTTTCTTGGTTTTTTATGTTGTTGGGTCTCTAGGGAGAGTGGCTCCTCGTGGGGACCGGCGCCTCGCGTAAGGGGAAGAGCACAGGAGAACCCACGAGTGAGTTGGTAATCAAGTGAAAACCTAATAATTAACTTAGGAGGGTTGGGTAGTAATATCATAATAAGATTTTAAAAAAATGGATGCCTCGTCTTCATTAGTGCTTCCGCAGACTAATGGAAGGCCGAGAAGGCTGTGGTTGGCAAGGTCGTAACCTCGTCCTCATGAGAGGTTATCGGCTCCGCATGAGCTACCCTATGGTGCCGGCACCTCAAGTAGGAGGAAGGGCCAGGAGAACCCATGTAGGCTATGCGATGACACTCTTCCCTAGTTGCCCATTTGTTTTACTTTATTATGTTCCTCTGGAAGTAGGTTGTGGGAGTTGATTTAGATTTTTGATATATGGATTTATATTGATTTGTGATTATTGCCTTAATATATCTTTGGTGTACTTTGTGGTCTTGTATTATCTCTTGATATTTGATTTATGATCTTGTACTCTTATGGTACTGTGATATGATGTTATTGTATTTTTTTGCAATTTGGAATTGTATTATGTTATTTAATTCAGTTTATTTTTGGAAGTGTTTCATGATCATCCATTGATTATTTGTTTACTAATCATTGCTTGATTTATGTGATGGGATTTATGACTTTAATTTATTATGTTGACTCTTGGATGTTGCTGATTATGTCATGGAGTTTTATGATACTTTTGTATGATGTTGAGTCTTGTGGTTCCATGTTTGGATGTTCTTGGTTGTGGTCTCTTTCTTGTTAGCTCCTAGCATGGGGGTGGGTCTTCAGACTCACATGGTCGGTTGGAACGTGCTAAGCACCTCATTGGGTCCCCAGTCGAGGATCGAGAGGTGCGGATTGGTGCTGTTACAGCGACTCCAGAGTTGTATCCGTCATGGAGCCAGTTTTCATCTATTCATTTGAATCATGATTTTTGTTGTATAGTTTTTGTTCATGGTTTGGAAACACTTTTGTATCATTGTACTCCTTAAACATTGTACTGTAATGTAATGTTAAACCCAACGTGGTTGTTGGCCATGGCATTTATTATTGTGTTGAGTTAATTATGTATATGTTGTATTTACTCAGATGGTTTCTTATCATTGCTTGATCATGTATGTGCTCTATTTGTTAATGTTTATTTTGTTATGGATTATATCTTTGAATTTTATTCTTTATCGTTGTTGTGTGGATCTTAGTCTCGTAATGACCCCTCATGTACCCCAAGGGATGTATGTGTTAGTAAATCTATTTAAATGAAATTCATGTCATGACTTAATGTGTATTGCATGTATGTTATGTTTAGTTAATTTAAAAATAAAAATAAAAAAATAAAAAAATTGTGCTGTAATGTATTTGTCCTTTGGGGTTCGCATGGCAGGGCATTACAAGATTGAAAATATTAGAAGATACTTGATGTAACATGCATATGTTCTTCAATTTTGATTCCATGAGTGTCAAATTCTAAAATGCAATATATGTGTATGATATTTAGTTTTATACTACATTCAATTCTTCTACTATATTAAAAATTCAGCAAATTATAAATGTTTCCATTTACTCTTCCAGTTTTCTTTGTCATGTTTGAATTCCATTGAATACTATTTTTCTTATATGATGATGATGTAGGCATGAATCCTACCAACACTCCATATAAGCACCCAATTGCTAGAAAAAAGGAACTCCTACAAGAACCATTCCTATTGCAACACTGAATCTGTACCAGAATATATGGTCAATAAAGGCAAGAGTCACTAGAAAGGGTCAACTTTGTCATTTTAACAATGCAAAAGGAGATGGACAAGTGTTTACTTTTGACTTGGTTGATTCAAATGGTGGTGAAATAAGAGTAACATGTTTTAATGTAGTTGCAGAAAAGTTGTATGATCACATAGAAATTGGAAAAGTGTTTATCTCAAAAGGGAGACTCAAACCTGTACAAAATAATTTCAACCAATTAAAAAATGAATGGGAAATCTTATTAGAAACAAATTCGATTGTTGAGTTGTGTTTGGAGGAGGATAGTTGTACACCAAAACAACAATTCCATTTTACACGAATAAGAGAAATTGAGAACATGAAAAACAATTCTTTGGTTGATATCATTGGTGTTGTTCTCTCAATTGACACACCAAACACAATATTCAGAAATAATGCCACACAAACTCAAAAAAGAACCCTTCAAGTGAAAGACATGTTGAAGGTTGTATGGTGGAATTAACAATGTGAGGTGTTTTCTGCAATAAGGAAGGTCAACAACTCCAAGAAATGTGCAATGTAGGAACTTCCCCCATTCTTGCTATAAAGGCTACACAAATTAGTGATTTTGGTGGGAAATATGTGGGAACAATTACTACAACCCAACTCCTTATAAATCCATATCTTTCAAACTCACATCTATTGAGATTGTGGTTTGATATAGAAGGGAAGAATCTCCATTCTCATTCTATTACAAAGGAAATCTCATCTATAATAGAAGAAAAAATGTTTAAAAGTATCTCACAAATACAGGATCAAGACCTTGGTAACTCTGGTAAACCTTATTGGATAGTGATAAAAGCTACCTTATCTTTCATAAAGGTAGACAATTTTCATTAAACAGCTTGCCCCTTGAAAATTGGAGGTAGGCACTTCAAAAATAAGGTAAACACTAATGAAAATGGTCAGTGGTATTGTGGAAGATGTGATAAAACTTTCCCTAGATGTGATTATAAATATATAGTTCAATGCAAAGTGCAAGACCATACTTCATTCACTTGGATTACTGCTTTTGAAGAAGTGGCAGAAGAAATTATGGGTGTTACAGCAAAAGAATTGAACATTTTGAAGCATTCAAAGAACAAGATGTTAAGTTTGCAAACATTATACTAAAGGTCATTTTCAACAGATACATATTTAAACTTCAAGTGAAAAGAGAGACTTATAATGATGAACAAAGGATTAAATGCACAGTCATAAAAACAAAAAAAAATGATTATTCATCTGAGAGCAAAGCTTTATTAGATTCAATTGCAAAGCTATAGGTTTCATGACATTCAAATGCTTGAATGTATATCATGTTAACAATGTATTCAAACATTTAAGAAAAAACAATAGATATATCTAAGTTAGTGTGATTTTTTCCGTGATATTGTTCTTTCTTGCTTTCAATACTAAATCTAATGATTGATGAAAATTTATGATTTTAAATTTATTGTTCTTTGTTGATTGTTGTTATATACAAGTTGGTACGAATTTAAATTTGCATGTGTACCCTTATATATGGGAATTGAAATAAACAATGATAGAAACTATAATGAAATCATATATTGTTTTTGAAATTCATGTTCATGAAAATGTACAAACATTTATTCTCAAGTCAATAGGCGTCTCGATAAAGATAACTCTCAGTGTGTTTTACATATATTATTAATTAATATAGGTATGCTAGTAATAGTATACTATTATATTATAATAATAATGTATTATATTATATTATACTAATATTATTATATATTATTATATTAATATTATTATATATTATTATATTAATATTATTATATATTATTATATTAATATTCTATTATTATTAATATATTATATTATATCATGGGTAAAAGTACAAATTTGTGTGGCAGCATAAGTGAATTTTAGTATTTATAACTAAAAATCAATTTTTGGTCAAACATAATGATCTAGTAAAATTTGTTTTACATAAGTTAAATACTTTGGAAACTTTTCCAACTAAAATTGTTGGCTAAATGCATATGTACCACAACCCAATTTACTAAAAAAGTGAAATTATTTAAAAAATTTAATGTTTCAACAACTCCTACTCATATAAATAACATTTTTTTTAAATGTAAAAAATACCCTATTTTTTAAAATGTAAAAATACCCTTTTGTAGATAAAATAAAAAGATAGTAGGACTACAAAAATGGCCACAAAACGGTTAATTCTAAAGTACTGATCAGGACTAAAAATCTTCCACCACTACAAAGTCGTATGCAGAATCATCACCACATACAAGGTACCACTACGGTTAGCACATTGCAAAAGTCCTAAGTAGTAATCATCTTTCTACCTTTGAAACGAGAGAAGAAACATCTAATCTTTTAGAGCTTTATACACAATTTGTAAGGTTGAATGTGTACAAAGTAGATTGTAATGAATAATTGAAAACTATTAGCATCTAGTTATTATTTATGAACTATGAACTATATAATATGCATTTTGTAATTAAATGTACTCAGCAATACGAACATAAATGACATAAGTCTATATTACACAGTTCATGAGCTATTGAATGCCTTTAAATTTAAAGCAAAACATGTTTTTCTCCTGTAATTTTTTAAAATCCATTTTTCCTTGATTTTTTTTTTTTTGGAAATTCTTATACTTTTGGTTTACCAATTTTTTTTTCCCAAAAGACTTTTGCTGCTATGCAAGTTTATATGATACAAGGATTACATCCAATAACTTTCAAAAGAAAAAATTACAACGACAACAATACATCAATGCTTCTTTACTTTGGACATCAAATTGTGGAGCTATTACATAGCTAACAAAGCCAATCAAGCTAGAATAGAGCTATAAGGCAATCAGACTGTGACAAATCATCACATAGCTTAAATTCATGTTGGATTTTGAATCCATCATCATGCATTTGATATTTTGGTTCTTGCACACTTTGGTAGGAACTTCACTCCTTTGTAGCTCTTGTTTTAAAATTTAAAAATACCCTTTTGTAGATCCATAAGTGTAGTTTTAAAATATATATTTATTTTAATAGTTCAATTATTATTTATATATTTTTTATTTTTTTTTACTAAAAGTAGATTATGAGCACAAAAAAATATTAGGTTGATTATGAAAAATACTAAAACTTATTAAAAAAAAATATGATGCCCTAGATAAAAGAATCAAGATTAAGATAGCATAACTTTTTTCTATTTTAGATAAATATTTAATATAAAATTTGGCCATGTTTTAATTCACACAAATTTAAATATTTATTTAAAAATTATATTTAATTACTCACGTCTCATGCAACATCATTTTTTAGTATAGTGTTAATTTATAAAAAAATTATATTAAAATAATTTTTTAATTTTTTTAAAAAAATACAAACATAAAATATACTAAAAAATACACATTTTATTGGTTTACATCATTTCAAAATTCAAAACATATATGCCAGTGATAGAAGTTTAAAAGTTAGATCAGTTTTGGTCTTTCCTTTATAAAAGTGTGACACAACTTTGTACTTTTACCAATATTATAATTTATTTTTATTATTATTATTATTATATTCTTCTTATTTATTATTATTATTATTATTATTATATTATATTATACTTAACAGTATTTCAAAATATTATATAATTATATTTAATAATAATATTACATTAAATATTTTTATTATATTTAATAATAGTACATAATTATACATTTAATGATAAATTAATTATTATATTATTAATATTATTATGTTATATTATATTATATTCTTATTATTATATTATTGAATCTTAACCTTCATTCAACCTTACCCATAATCCTAATTAAACACTAATCTTAATTGAAGCCTAACTCTAAGAGTTAGGGTTAGGGTTAGGGTTAGGGTTAGAGATAGAAATAGGGTTATGGTTAGGGTTACAATTACAATTGGTGAACTAGTTTTAGAAATAAGGTTAGGGTTCTAGCATAAAAGTTATATCTAATGTTAGAATTACGATTAGCATTGATTTAGGGGTTAATTAATTTTCTCCTTAGTGAGGATAACAAATAGAGTTTCACCTTTGCTTTCTATATAGTGGATCCTCTAACTTTTGTTGCATATATTAAATATTGAATTATAATTTACACTTCTTAGTTTCTTAGTTTCTATGTGAACACTAATTTATGTTTATTTTCTTACAAGACCTCATCATTATTGTTGAAGTTTTCCATTGTCTATAAAAACTTGTATTTGATTCCTTTTAGCATTCTTCTCTTGAAACAACTCTTATAGTATGTTAATTAGATTATTACATTCATCATTAATATTTTTTTAATTCATCATTAATTAGATTACTACATTCATCATTAATATTTTTAAATTTAATTTATTAGCTTATGATTTGAGCATCCATATGTTGTGGTAAAATTGTTGGATTCTTTGTTTCTTAGCTAAGCACTCAGTGATTCAATTTTTAAATTTCTCACCAACAACCCTCATTTTCTAAATAACATCTTTTGTGTGGATATTGGTTTCAGTTTCTTAGCATATGATTTGAGCCCTAAATATATTATGGTCATTTTTTGGACAACACTATTATCGCTCTTGCTTGCATTACATCATTTTTTGTATATGGATTTTAGTTTCTTATTTTATAAGCATGTAACACTAATATGTTAAGGTTCATTCTTCAACAACATTTTAATTTGGTTCTAAAGTTCCCAGCTATCAATATTCATTTATTTATAGATTTTAAGACTTCCTCTCTTTTATAGGTAATTATATGTATTCATTTTTCTTTTAAATTGTAACTTTACCCTAAGTTTAGGATTCAATTCTCTATTGGAATTTTTATCTTTGGAACAACTAATTGAAGCATGTATTAATTTTTTTAACTACATTACAACTTTATTCTTTATTCAAGATTCAATTATCCCACTTCAAATGATTTCTTCTTTCAGGACAATGTCATATATTTTAGTTTTGAATTAATAGCTTCTTTGGAATTCATATTTTACTATTTTTTATACATTTGTCATGTTTTTGTACCAAATTATAACATTACCCTTTGTTTAGGATTCGACTCTACAACTAAATCCATTTATTATTTTAGGATGTCAAGTGTGGGTTTCTACCTATATGCTTTTAAACCCACATGAGGAGGCTTGTCTAGAAGCTGTCATGGCGATTTGATCCTAGGTCTTCACAATGCCAATGCTCAACCTTTACTACAAAATTACACCAAATAGATAAATTTCATGAGTTATAACATGATGTAAGGTAGACAAGAATTTTCCAAGCTAAATGATATTAAGTGTCATGTGCATCCCCATATATATTCCTGCAATATAATGATACATTAACCAAACAAACAAATAATTGGAATTATGTGCATGTTTTTTCAAATGTCGATATAATGTATAATAATATGTTGAATTTTTATCTTCATGATGATTGATCATGTAGGATCTGGTTCACTACCAATCTAATGAACAATATGAAGGACTGTTAGTGAGGATGCCTTCCCAAACCAAATAAGAACTTGAAATAGGTGACTTATCTACAAGGACTTTATTTCTTCCCCCTTTTATAGACTCATGTGAATGTAGGTCCTATTAAATCTTAAAATTAAGCTCCACCAATTACCCCTCCTACTTTAAAAGAGATTACAAGGCATGTGCAAGAAGTTGGGTCCATAAAAAGCTCAAAAAGTGGTGTTTTTCCTGATTTTCATAATTTATCACAGTTGAACTAAAAATTTGAATCACTAACACATTGAATCTTGAAAAAAAATTAGTAATATGAAAGTTATTGTTTTGATTCTAGTTTCTAAATATGTAATTTATTGCAATACCCAGATGATACAAATAAATTTTTAATAGGAATGTATAAAAACCACTTTTTAGAAGTTACTTTTTTAGGACCATACCATGTGCATGTACTGACACCATAATTTGACCTAAATAAAATTATTTTTCTAATTCCTTTTGGGGAAAGATGTGTAATGAACTAAATATTGATGAGGATATTTTTTATAATTCTTTTCTAAATATTTTTTTATTAAATTTTTATTGTCCCTAATTGTTGTTTTTGAAAACCAACATGTACAGACACCAAAATTTGACCTAAACTAATCATTTAAAAAAAAAAATCATTGTTCCAATAATTATTTGTAGATTAATGACATATAATGTGTTTTACAAAAAAAAAAAATATTAAAAAACTAAAAAATCCTGACATTTCAAGTTCATGGAACAGTTTTCTTAGAAATTAATTAAAAATTAGAAAACATAATACAATCATAATAATAAATTATATATTTTAAAACTAGACATCCTGATCTATTATGTGTTTTAATTTCATAAACCAATTGTGAAAAAATCCCATCAACTATATTGCCAAAGTCAGTTATTTCTCTTAACATTGTCTTAGTCTTTTAGTTACAGGTCCAAGGCTAAAGGTTAGGTTACCAAGCCTTTATTGAGCCTAAAACCAAATCAAAAAGCGGGTTGGGATTTTATTTTTTTAGAATGGTACTCATTCTATTTAGAATGAGTACCTATTGCAAGTATGAGCAGTTAGTATTGTCATTGATGTCAACAAGCCTGTATTTTCATTTATGTCTATTGTTGAATGATATTGTTGCAAGAGTATGGGTAGTTGATTTTTCCATGCTTTGATTAGTTGCATTATGTTTTCATTAGTAAGCTATTGGTGTCAACCTCTAGTGCTGATTTGATAAAATTTTGTCTATGGTTGAGTTGATATCAGTTCGGAAGTGCTGAAGATGATAAGGATGTGTCTCTAGTGCTTGGTTTCCAAGTGTTTTTGAAAAAAAAATGATAAAAAGAGGAAATAGTGTGTTGCAGTGGTGCTTTGGGTTATAGAGGCGTGTTCTTGTGTTGCTCCACATTTCTTCTAGGTTGAAGATCTGCATGTGTGATTTGGATATGTTGGTGAGAGTAGTTCAAAGGTGTTATATTGAAGCGTTGGTTTGTTGAATCGATGTACAAAAGAAGTTGTGTTCACCAATGTGTGACTGTGTATTGTAGAGGTGTTTGGGAGAAATGTATTTGCTTCATGTTTCTCCTTAGAGTGGTTTTAGGTCTTGCAGTTATGAAGGATTTTTGATAGTGATAGTATCTTTGTTTAGCCAAGATGGTTTAAGGTTTGGTGCTTTGAAAGTCAATTTCTCAAGTGACTGTCTATGGAAGAGTTGTCTAGATGTATTGTGAATGCACATTCTTCAGGTGGAAGTTGTTATGGAGTTTTTTGGATTTCACGCTGTTTGAGGAATATTCTAGATCATGTTCAAGCATAGTGTGAGGTTCACAAGTCATCCTTGGGTTTGAGGAAGCACACACTTAAAATTTTAACGGTGTTTACATGGGTATCAACTAACTTGGTGTTTACACTACTTGCAATGAATGTTTGTTTCTTATAGAAGCATGTTGTAGCGTGGTGTTGTTGATTTAGGTCCTAGCTAAGGTGTGATGTGGTCTAATTTCACTTCTACCCACCATAGAAGTGTTTTGGTGCTAATCTAATTTGAATTTGCACGTTTGAGGTGCATAGCCAACCTTGGAGAAGGTTTCAAGGTTGAAGACGGTATAAATATGATTTGGGTTGTTGAAGGATGTTGAGATATATGTGAGAGATGCAAATGATGTGAAGTGTAGAGTTTTAGAGTGTGAAATTGAGAAGTGCAGTGTGAGATTTCATGTGTTAGTCTACTAGATGTAGTGAGTAGAAGGTGGCTACAATTCTTCAATCATACTACGAAGGTGTTGATGATATTGTGGTGGATGTTGAGAATGTGTGTCTCAAACTTACTATTGAAACCCTAGCTTAGTTTCCATCAAACTCATACTTCCAAAGTTTTTCATTTTGGTCTTTAACGCAATACCACAAGGTGCAGCTAAGAGGGATGTGGGTTGGTGGTGTTACCTACCATCTCGTGTAGTGGTCTTTATTAGCCTGTGTAGGTGTATGGGGCCATACTGCCACCCCATAATGATCCATAAAATGGTTGGTACTAGAGCAAGGTTCACCCTACCACCCCATAATAGTGATTGGAGAGTTTGGCAGGTGTGTGGGCTATCCCACCACCCCGTGATGGTCTAAGAGATGGCTTGCGATTGTGCAGGATATCTCACTACCCCACGACAACCTGTGAGATGGATTGTGATGATGCGGTATAGATACTATCATCTCGTGATGGTCAATGGAGATGACTATAGTGGAGCGGTATACATATCAGGGTGATGATGTGGATTCAGAGATACATGATTTCTCATCCTTTCGACATTCTGATGGGACTTCGATAAAGGAAAAAGGTAGTGACAGTTTATTCTGTTATGACCATTTGTATGATATGGAATTTGGAGTGACCATTCTCCTCATAATGGCTATTGGGAGTATAACAACCACTTTCAAGATGGAAGATGTGGTTGCTTCGCTATTGTTAGAATAAATGTGGAGGAAATATTCTGAGATGCCCAAAGAGGCCCTTACTATTAGAGGAAGATCAAAGGAGAGAGGCAAGAAGAAGGACAAGAAGTCTAGATCCAAGTAAAAGGGGAGATCATAGTTTCTTGGTAAAAGGTCCAAGGTGAAATGTTGGAACTATGGGAAGACTAGACACATCCAAAAATACTGCAAAGAGGAGAAGAAGAAGAAAAATAAAAATAGTTCTTCAAAAAATGATTCTTCTCATAGCAATGTTGATTCCTTCATAGTAGCCTTGGTGACTCAGGCATCAAATGATGTTTGGTTGATTGAATCAGGTGCATCCTTTCACATGACCTCTCATAGGGGTTGGTTCTCAAAGTAAAAAAAGTATGCCGGTGGAAGGGTCTATATGGGTGATTATTCTCACTTGGATATTGTTGGCCATGGAAGAGTCATAATTCAATTTCTTGATGGAAGAATAAAGGGAATCAGTGATGTGATGCATATACCAAATCTGGCTTGAAATTTACTTTTTGTAAGTAAGCTTAATGATGTTGGTGTGCAAATCTCTTTCTCGAATGGTGTTTGTAGAATGACTAGAGGCTCTATGGAGTTGGCTAAGGGTGCACAAATTGGTACTCTGTATAAGCTGGGTCTATGTGCAGTATAGTGTAATAGTGCTTCTGCAAAGTCAAGTGAATCTGATCATGTAGAGAAAAGAGGTGTTGTACCTATGGGCACAAACTCTTTCGAGATGAAGCTCCCAATAGAGAAAACAATGTTCTAGAATCAAAGGCTCAGCCACATTGGTGAAAAAGACTTAAAATCCTTGAAAAATAAAAGCTTGGTTGAAGGGCTTGATGATTGTAATCTTAAGCTTGATTTTTGTGAATATTGTATATATGGAAAGAAACACCGTGTTTCATTTTATTCTAGTCCTCATAAATCTTCTAGAATTTTGGATGATATTCATGTTGATGTGTTTGGTCCAGTTAATGTTCCTTTGTTATCAAAATTTGTATATTTGTATCATTCATAGATGATTATTCAAGAAGGACATTTGTTTATTTTCTCATAAATAAAACTAAATTTTTCAATCGATTTGAGGAATTTAAAACCTTGGTTGAAAATGAAACTAATATGAAAATTAAGTGTTTGAGGATGAATAATGGTGATGAGTTTTGTTCAGCATATTTTGATAATTTTTGCAAAGACCACATAATTAAAAGGCATAAAACAAATCCTTACACTCCACAACAAAATGGAGTTGTAGAAAGGATGAATAGAATTTGATGGAAAGGGAAAGGAGTATGCTGAGTAGTGTTGGTCCAGAACAAAAGTTATGGGCTGAGGCTATAGCTATAGCATGTTATCTAATTAACAAATCTCCCACTTTGGCACTCATGGAAAAGACACCTATGGAAGCGTGGTCAAGTAAGAATCCCTCATTGAGATGCATTATTCTTTGGTTGTGAGGCGTATGCATATGTGCCTAGTGAAAAAATGTCTAAATTGGAGAACAAGGTTGTGAAGTGTATCTTCATTGGTTATAGCATCGGTGTGAAGGGGTGCAAGCTTTGGAACCCAGCTATAGAGAAGGTGTTGTATAGCAAAAGTGTGATCTTTCATGAGATAAAACCTTCTATAGTTGATCTGTAGCCAAATGTGAAAGAAGTAGAAAAGAAGGAGGTAGTTGAAATTCCTCTTACTCCAAATAAAGATGAACTATGTACTCTTGGTGAACCTATTAATGAGGAGAGCTCAAGTAGCTCTGAAAATTCTGATCAAGATGAAGAACCTCAGCCTTAGCTTGTGAGGAGGTCTAAGCGTGTGAAGCAGCAACCTAAAAGGTTTGGATATTTTATGTTACATGAACCAGTTGTGCCTATGCTTTGATTGCTAACACTAATGAGCCTAGGATTCTTAGAGAGGCTATGGGTATGTCTGATTTAGATTCTTGGTTGGAAGCCATGAATGAAGAAATGGCATCATTGAAGAAGAATGAAATGTGGGATCTGGTACCTTTGCCTAAAAGATGAAATCATGTTGGATGTTAATGGTTGTTCAAGAAGATTGATCTATATGGTAGTGTTGAGAATCATAAAGCGAGGTTGGTCACAAAAGGATATCCCCAAGTGGAGGGGATTGATTATGGAGAAATATTTTCTCCTATAGCTAAGTTGACATCTATCAGATTTCTATTGTCACTTGCAGCTGCATATGACTTAGAGATTGAGCAGATAGATGTGAAGGTACCATTTCTTCATGGTGATTTGAAGGAAGAGATTTACAGGTTCCAGTCAGAGCACTTCATTGAAAAAGGTAAGGAAAACATGGTTTACAAATTAAAGAAATCTCTCTATGGTTTGAAGCATTCACCTAGAATGTGGTACCAGAATTTTGATACCTATGTGTTGTCTTTGGGATTTGTGAGATCAAATTTTGATCATTGTGTTTATTCAAAGACTAAAAATGGTCATCTTCTTATTATTTCCCTATATGTGGATGATACGTTGTTCATTAGGAATAGTAAGGGTATGATTTTTGAATTAAAATCTCAATTGTTAACACAGTTTGAAATGAAGGATCTAGGTTTAGCTATGTATATTCTGGGGATGGAAATTAGAAGGGATAGGGGAAATAGAGAACTTTGGCTCAGCCAGAGCAAGTATATAAATTCTATCCTAGAGAGGTTTAATATGGTGGATTGCAAGTAGTTAGTTGTTCCAATGTTGCAGGGATTGAAACTTTATGTTGAAGATTGTCTAAAATCTCCTACTGAGATGGAGGACATGACCAGCGTGCCTTATACAAGTGTGGTTGGAAATTTAATGTATGCTATGGTTTGTACTAGGCCATACATTGCCCAAGTAGTGGGAGTGCTTAGTCAGTTTATGGCTAATCCAAGAAGGTTGCATTGGGATGTTGTAAAGAGAGTTTTTAGGTATTTGAAGGGTACTTCTGAGTACACATTATGTTATCATGGTTACTCTATTGGATCTTAGAGTTCAGTTAGAATTCATGGATATGTGGATTCTGATTGGGCAGGGGACATTGACAATAAAAGATCCACTAGTGGATATGCATTCACATTATTTGGTGGTGCAGTTAGTTGGATGAGCAAGTGGCAGGTTGTTGTCACTTTATCCACTATTGAGGTTGAATGCATGGCAGCAACTCATGCCTGCAAGGAAGCCATTTGGCTTAGAAGGTTTTTTTTTTATATGTTGGTTTTGATCCAGGGCATATTATGATCTACTATGATAGCCAAAGTGACATATGTTTGGAAAAAAATCCAAATTTCCATGCCAAAAAATATCACATTGATGTGCAATACCATTTTGTTTGTGATATGGTGGAAGATGGAAAGGTTGACTTGGAGAAGTTTGATACTCTAGTGAATGTTTATAATGCATTGATGAATCCTATGAGCACAAATAAGTTCAAATGGTGTGTCAATTTGATGGGCCTTGGGGCCTAGAATATTTAGTGACTTCAAGCATTGGAAGGGGTTTAGTGAGTTCTTTTTCAAGTGGGAGAATGTTGAGAATGTTTGCCTCAAACTCACTATTGAAATCCTAGCTCAGTTGCCATCAAACTCAGACTTCCAAAGTTTTGCATTTTGGTCTTTATCGTAGTATCGTAGGGTGCAGCTAAGAGGGGTGTGGGCTGGCAGTTTACCTACCATCCCATGGTGGTCCTCATCATCCTTTGCAAGTGTGTAGGGCCATATCGCCACCCCATAGTGGTCCATGGAATGGCTAGCGATAGAGCAAGGTTCACCCTGCCACCCTGCGACAGTGATTGGAGAGGTTCTCGGGTGTGCGGGCCATCTCGCCACCCTGTGACAGTCTAAGAGATGGCTTATGGGATGTCCCACTATCCCACAATAGCCTGTGAGGTGGCTTACAATGGTGTCATATAGATCTTTCCATCCTGCAATGGTCAATGGAGATGACTACAGTGGAGTGGTATACGTATCGAGGTGACAATGTGGATTCAGAGAGACACGGTTCCTCAACCCTTCGACATTCCGATGGGACTTCGATAGAGGAAAAAGGTAGTGACAATTTAGTCTATTGTGACCAGTTGTCTTATATGGAAGTTGGAGCGGTTGTTCTCCTTTTATGTAATGTTGTAGTGAATTGTAACAATGAGAAGGATTGATTAGAGTGAATGTAATCAAATTGTTGTAGAATCAATTCTGTGAATTAACACCTGAAAGAGCATAGTTCTATGACTTGTATGTAATTTACATTTTACTGTAATAGAAGAGATCTCTCCTTTGGTGTGTAGGTTTTTTCTCGAGAGGATTTTCCCATGTAAAATCTGGTATTCATTCTTTGTTGTCTATTATGTTATTCATGTATTTGCATCTTTATGTTCTATAATTACAAGTATTGAAAGATTTTCTCTATCTCTCTCCCAAAGATTAGTATTAGGAATTTGTTTTCTGCACTCTGCTTTCCTTTCAATGGACTCTTTGTTGCATTAA
Source organism: Sequoia sempervirens (assembly GCA_007258455.2). NCBI lineage: Eukaryota > Viridiplantae > Streptophyta > Pinopsida > Cupressales > Cupressaceae > Sequoia > Sequoia sempervirens. The sequence continues at coordinate 37,001,760 of VDFB02373365.1, forward strand.
TATTCTTATCTCTATGTAACATTCCTTCTCTATCTTCTTTTCTATTTTGGCAATGAGCCTTTCTTCTTTGGGTAGTGATCCCTCCGGTAGTGAGCCTTATTGTATTTGATGTTGATATTACTTATATTGTGAGCTAATCCTCACTGTGGTTTTTTCCTTCTTGGGTTTTCCACATAAATCTGGTGTTTTCATATGTATGGTGTTAAGTTGCTTTAGTTTATGTTATTTACTTTTCCTGATTAATCATCATAATAGATTTAAGGGTTTAATGAATGAATGAGGATCTAAATGTTAATGAGGATTTTGAAATTTTAAGGTACAACTGAGTCACCCCCCTCTCAGTTTTCTTGTGCATTCAAAAATTGGTATTAGATCAAGGTTCCTTGGATAAAAGCTTAACTGGTTAAGGTAGATCTAGGATGGTGCACAAGAAGGAGATCCCTATGTTTAGTGGAATGGACTATGCATTTTGGAAAATAAGGATGGAAGGCTTTATGTATTATCTAGGATATGATATCTGGAAATCAGTTTAGAATGGATATATTATGCTTGAAAATTGTCTGAGCACTAAATATGAAGTTAAAGCCTATGAAATCAATAGTAAATCAAGGTATTCTCTCTTGAGTAGTCTTACAAATTTTGAATTAGTGAAAGTTATGAATTTGAAAATCGGTAAAGAAATTTGGGAAAAGTTGGAAAGTATGTATGAAGGATACGATATGGTCAAACAAGCTAAGATGTAGAATTTAAAGATCACATTTGAGAACCTACAAATGTCTGAAGATGAAAAAATTACAAGCTACATGGAGAGGGTATATGATGTGGTTAGCTCCATCACAGGTCTTGGTGGAAAAGTCAAAGAGTCAAAAGTGGTAAAGAAAATTCTTAGAACCCTACCTAAAGCTTATAGTCATAAAGTTTATGCTATTGAAGGGTTTGAAAATTTAGATCAATATTCTAGAGATCAATTGTATGGCTCTTTAACTTCATTTGAAATGAAATAATTTTGTACAATAGTGGTGAAAAATTTTAGAGTACTTTTAAGGCTGGAAAATCAAAGAAGACTAAAAAAATAGATCAGGAGAATCTTGATGATGTGGAGGCTAACTTTGTGAGAAGAATGAAAAGGGGTATTGGTAATTACAAAGGTAAGTTGCCTTTCAAATGTTTCAGTTGTGGAAAAGTAGGTCACTATACTTCAAGATGTCCAAATAAACTTGTGAATGACAAAAAAAAAAAGAGAACAAAGTTAAGATGATTAAGAAGAGCTATTATGTTAGAGAATATGCAAGTATTTCTAATGACGAATTTGATTATGGAGATGATGATGTTGAATTATTGTTTGAACATGGCTTTAAAAGATGAATCTATTCTACTAACTTTGAAAGATGTGTGAAGGAATGCCCTCTGGATACAAAGGAAAGAACTGAAGGTACCTTGGTATTTGCTTTTCATGTTAGACAAGATAATAACTATTGGATCATTGATAGTGGATTCTTTAATCACATGACTGGAGACAAGAGTAAGTTTGTTAAACTTGAAAATTATGATTGACTTGTTAGATTTGGTGATGATTCGGGTGCTAAGATATGTGGAATAGGTTCAATCAATTTTGATGGAAAGCATAATACTGATGATGTTTACTATGTTAAGGGTTAAAGTTATAACCTCTTGAGCATTGGAAAAATGTGTAGCAAAGGGTACAATCTTATGTTTCAAGATGATGGATGTGAGATCAAAAAAGGGTCTGGAACTATGATTTTTGTTGAAAGAAGGATGGATGGAAATGTTTATCAGCTCAAGAGTGTTGATGGTCACTATTCTATGACTCATATTAATGAAAGTTGGCTATGGTATAGGAGGATGTGTCACATTAATTTTGATAATATAATAAGAATCGGTTCAATTCAAGCAATGAGATATTTTCCAAAGATTACAAAACCTATCAATGTTGTCTACAAGAATTGTCAGTTTGGAAAGCAAACAAGAAGAAGTTTCAAAGTAAAATTACAATATTGTATTAGATTGTTCGAGTTGGTGCATACAGATCTTTGTGGTCCTACAAGAAATAAGTATTCAAGGTGATAGGTATTTCATTCTTTTTATTGATGATTATTTTAGAATGACATGGGTTACTTTTCTCAAAGAAAAATTTGAAGCCCTAGATAAGTTCTTGAAGCATTTAAAGTTATGGTTGAGAATGAAATGGATATGAAGATCAAGTATTTGAGGTATGATAGAGGTGGAGAGTTCACCTCCAATGAGTTCAACATGTTTTGTGATAATCATGGCATAAAGAGGCACTTGTTTGTCCCTAGAACTTCTTAGAAAAATGGATTGGTTGAAAGGAAAAACAAGATTGTTCAAGAAGCTGCAAGGACTATGATGAAAGAAGAAAACCTACTAGAAGTCTACTGGAGAGAGGAAATTCATACTATTGTTTATATAATTAATAGAGTTCAAGCAAAAGGAAATAGAACAAAGACTCCTTATGAGTTGTGGTATAGAAGGATCCCTACTGTCAAATAATTCAGAGTGTTTGGAAGAAAATTCAATATCAAAAGAGATGAAGAAAATTTAGGGAAGTTTGATGCAAGGTCTAATGAAGGAATCTTCCTTGGATACTTGACCAAAATCAAATCCTACCAATTTTATAACAAAATATTAAGAAATATTGTCGAGAGTGTAAGTGTCAAGGTTGATGAATATTTTCAGAACTCTGTGGTGATAGATGGATATGAATTAGATGAGCCTAATTGTAGAGAAAAAGAAAAGGCTAAGGAAAAGGAAGTGAAAATTAAAGAGGAAGAAGCTTCGAAAAAGACCCCTACAACCCCTAATTATGTGTAGAGGAATCATTTTGAAGAACGCACCATTGGAGACAAAAGTAAAGGTTTGTTAACAAGAAGGAAAGTTGTTGAAGAGGAGGTAAATTTGTGTTTACTCTCTGAATTTTAACCTAAAATAGTGATTGAGGCATGCAAAGATGAACATTGGAAAAAGGCTATAGAAGAAGAACTACTACAAATTGAGAAAAAATAGACTTAGGAACTTGTCCCAAGACCTACAAAAAAAAACATAATTGGAACTAAGTGGGTATTCAAAAACAAATTGAATGAGAATGGAGAAGTGGTCAAAAACAAGGCAAGGCTTGTGTGTAAGGGATACTCACAAGTTGAAGGAATAGACTTTGAGGATACATTTGCTTCGGTGACAAGAATGGAATCCATCATGATGTATTTAGCTTTTGTACCACACAAAGGAATTTAAAGTTTATCAAATGGATGTGAACCCTGCTTTCTTGAATGGAGAATTGGATGAAGAAGTATACATGGACCAACCAAAATAATTTTAGTTATCGGACAAACTGGATATGGTCTGCAAATTGAAGAAGGAATTATATGGATTGAAGCAAGCTCTCAGAGCTTGGTATGCAAGGTTGGACAAATATTTTATATAGTAAGGATTCAATAAAGGTACCACAAATAGTAATCTTTACTTTAAAGTTGAAGAAGATCCAATCTTGAATTGTGGTTGTGTATGTTGATGAAATAATTTTTAGAGGCAATAAAGATATGTGTAAGAAGTTTGCAGAAGATATGTAGAAAGATATTGAGATTTCCATGTTTAGGGAGATGAATTTCTTCCTTGGGCTACAAATCAATCAAACAGAAAAAGGTATATTCATTTCACAATCAAAGTATGTCAAATAAATGTTGAAGAAGTTTGGAATGGAAGATTCTAAACTGGTATATACTCCTATGGTTACTGGTTGTAATCTAAGTAAGAATGATGAACCTCCTAAGGTTGATCAAAGAAAGTACATATCAATGATTGGTGGACTACTATATCTAATTATTACTAGATCGGATATCATGCATGCAATTTGTCTTGTGGCTAGATTTCAAGAAGATCCTAGAGAGACGCGTGTATCAACAATGAAGAGGGTATTCAAATATTTAAAGGGAACTCTAGATCATGGCTTATGGTATCCAAAGGGTACTAATTTCACCTTGAGTGCTTAGACAGATGTAGATTGGGCTAGTTTTGTTGATGATAGAAAAAGTAAAAGTAGTAGTGCATTATTTCTTAGATGTAGATTGGTATCATGGCTAAGTAAGAAAAAAGATTAAGTATCTTTATCTACTATAGAGGATGAGTACATGGCAGCAGCATCTTGCTACACACAAGTGTTGTGGATGAGACAAATATTTAAGGATATAAAAGTGGTGTATGATGAACCAATTTCTATCTTCTATGACAATACAAGTGCAATCAATATTTCAAAGAATCTAGTGATGCATTCAAGGACAAAGCATATTTCAATTTGGTATCACTTTTTGAGAGAGAAGGTTTTGGAGAATGAAGTGGAGATTGAATATGTGCCTAAAAAGTATAAAATTGTTGATATATTCACTAAGGCTCTTCCTAAGGATACTTTTGAGTATCTCTAGGAGAATTTGGGGGTTACTTCCCCTCCTTCTTTGAACTAGATGCATAAGGATTTGCATCAGTCTATTGGATCTCAACATTCATTCTTTGTTTTGGAATGATGTTGATGGCTACCTCTTGGGGGGAGTAGGTAGTGGCATTATTGATTTTTGTAGTCAAAAGAGTGTGTGTTGTCATTGTGTAGTGGTAGTTGATTTGGTGCAGTTTGGTGTGTGTTGTTAAGGGGGAGTATACATAGAAGTAAAGGAAATATGTTGTAGAGCAGTAGCAAGCAGGTTGTTTGATGAAAAAGGGAGAGAATAAACAATGCAAATATTATTTCCTTTTCCATTGATGTCAAATGGGGAGAGAAATTCATGTGAAGAAGTAACAAGTTATCAAGGAGAAAGCCATTAAGGGAGAGAGAAACAAGTAAAGAAGACAAGATACAAATGGGGAGAGAAAAATGTGTAAAAGATAAGTTATTCAGGGAGAGAAGTAATGTGAAGATTTGCAGTGTTTTGGTATTTAGAGTTGTTATGTCTTTGATGGTTTTTCACATCATGTGTTGCCATCAATGACAAAGGGGGATATTTTTTCAAGTATGAGAAATTAGTGTTGTCATTGATGGCAACAAGCCTATGTTGTCATTGATGTCTATTGTTGAACAATATTGTTGCAAAAGTATGAGAAATTGATGTTTTTCATGCTTTTATTAGTTGCATTATGTTTCCATTAGTAAAGCTACTGGTGTCAACCTCTAGTGTTGCTTTGATAAGCTTCTTTCTATGGTTGAGTTGTTATTGGTCTAGTTGTGTTGAGGAAATGTTGAAGATGATAAGGATGTGTCTATGATGCTTGGTTTCCAAGTGCTTAAATGAGAAAATTTGATAAAAAGAGGAAACAATGTGTTGTAGTGGTGCTTTGGGTTAAAAAGGTGTGTTCTTGTGTTGCTTTTCATTTATTCTAGGTTGAAGATCTAACTGTGTGATTCGGATATTTGGTGAGAGTAGTTCAGAGGTGTTATATTCAAGAGTTTGTGTGTTGAATCGGCGTATAGAATAATTTTTGTTCACTAGTGTGTGACTGTGTATTTCAGAGGTGTCTGGAAGAAATGTCTTTTCTCCACATTTATCCATAGATTAGTTTCAAGTCTTGCAGTTTTGAAGTAGTGTTGATAGTGATGGTGTCTTTATTCAATCAAGATGGTTTGAGGTTTGGTTATTTGAAAGTCATTTTATCAAGTGATAGTGTATGGAAGATTTTTCTAGATGTATTGGGTGTGTACATTCTTTAGGTGGAAGTTGTTGTGAAGGAGTTTGTGTTAAATGTCCAAGATACTAAGAGGGGGGTGAATCAGTATCTTCTTAAATTTTTTGATCAATTACCCTCCATTTGTTCCAATGCATACAATAGAAGAGATAAGTAAAAGCATTAATAGAACATGAAATCAGAGAACACATGAACACCAGGATTTTTACGTGGAAATGGGAAAAACCACGGTGAGTGTTAGCTCACAATATAGTATAACCAATTGTAAAATATTACAAAATGGGTGGCTCACTACCAAGACTCACTATCCAGAAACAAAGGCTTGCTGCCTACAAAATTACAATGACAAAAAATGGCTTACATCGAGAAAATGAATTGATGGAGTACACCTAGTGAGTGCAGATTCAGTTTCAATGTAGCTCAGTAAACTGACTTAACACACTTCATCATATTCACTCTTCTTCACATTCGTATTCACAACATACCAAAAAATCACACACTAAACTTCAAGGATTATCCAATATATATCTGATCTCTCTACAAGCATCAATTAGGTCGGCCTAATTAGATGCACCTCTTATTTACCAAAAATACCAACTGTTGGCATCCAGCATTCATAAATTTTTTTGAAAAGTTAATTCACACATCCAACATGCTTCATCAAGTCAGCATAGAACTAAAATAGGTCACACATATATCTGCAAAAGTTATTTCATTATTACACAATACATCCATTAGGTCGGCCAGGGATAGACCTAATAGCACAAATGAAAACACCAATGTAATTCCAATACTCCATACACGCAACTCGATACATGAAATCTTGAATGTACGTGCTCTCAACATCTACAAACCATTTCCCAAAACCACAAGTAATAGTAATCACCAGCAAAAAATGTGGACCAAAATACTGAAGGATGTAAGCAAAATACCAGTTCAGATACCGGACTAGAATACTGGAATAACTTCAGTCTTGATCTTGCCATTGCAACTCATATATCATGATGACATCAATGAAAATACACAGTAACAAAACTAGATGTTCTTCTTCATTTTTCCAACAATATCCCCCTTTCTCATTGATGGCAACATGTGCCAAAAACCAAAAAGAATATTTACAGAATTCCTTATTTATAGTACTTCTCCCCCTAAAACCATTTCACCATTCTTCACTCCACCTTTGACATCAAGGACAAAGGGTGTGCAAGAAACAACTAAAAAACATTAAATCAAATAAAAACAAAGAAACATGTATCAATTGGAATATGATGAGCCTTGAAGCTCCTTTAGAATACCTTCCCATACTGCTTTTCCACTCTCCCAACTATCCTTTGCAGAAATCAGCATCATGTTCAAAGACTTCAACTCAATCAGAATTTCTTTTGCACCTTCTAAAGTATTAGGAGTCAGGTTTATCTTTTCAAGCTTTTTTGTGCAAGCCAGAGCCTTGCCAACTAGAGTGAATTCAACTCTTACAATGTCACTCAACCTATCAAATTTTTTGATGATTTCTTCCTTCTTCTAGAAACAAATAATTTTTCTTTATGCACAGAGATTGCATTCTAGGATGAGTTGTCTCTATCTTTAGATAGATTCTAAGTACTGGAGACTATTGACAGTTCAGACTCAATGGAATCCATAGTAACCTTAATATTTTGAGTGGCATCCAGCCACTTTAAGCAATAAGAAAGAACAACACTAGCCTCAAACTCACAACCCTTCACAGCTTCTAGGTTCTTTTCAACTCTAGAGTGTGCAAGAGCACACTTTTCATGTAAATCCAATAACCTTCTCTCTACCAATTTCTCCTCAACCTCTTGTGTTTCCTTTTCATTAAGCCCGAAGGTATACTCCTTGAGAGAATCTAGCAAAAATATCAAATTTTCAATAGGGGCAAGAGATGTATCAATGGATGCACCAAGTATGACTTCTTGTAATGCCTTGAGGGAATCCTCTACAAGTTTTGTTCCTCTTTGATGTGCTTCTATAATTTTCTTCCTACCGGATGCTTTCATAGCATCTCCCAACATTACTTTATACACCAGAGACATCTTCTTCATATCCACCAACCCTTCAATCATAGGAATTTGTAAAAGCTCCTGTGGAATTATTGACTGAAATCTGATTTGCTTGGAAAGCAAACCTTTCAAAACATCATTACCGGAGGATGATTCTCTAGGAATCTTAAGTGATCTCACAATTTTCTTTTCACTTTCTTCATTTTTCTCGATAGTATCTTTGATTTTGTTTTCTTCCATTCTCTCTTCCTTCTCTTCCTCTTCCTTCTTTTCTTCTTCTATTTCCTCTTCTTCCTCTTCTTTATTCTCTTCTTCTTTATCTTCATCTTTATCTTTATCATTATTGTCCTCTTCATTGTTTCCATTTGTTTTGTCTTTATTATGTTCTTCCTTAGAATTTTCTTATCCTTCTTCTTCACCATTTCCTTGTCTTTCTTCTTTAGCATTGCCTTGATCATTGTTTCCTTCTTTTTCTTCAGTGTACTCCGAAGGAGCATCATTATACATCTTAGGCTCAACTTCGCCTTCATTCTGCTCATTATTTTCACCACCAACATTAATTTCAACATCAAAATTTCCAAAAATATCTTCATTACCTGTATCAGGAGGAATATTTTCCTCAACATTTTCAACAGTAGCATCTTCATCGATTTTTAGCATACCATATTTTTCAGTTGTCTCCTAGATTACCTTTGTCGTTTCCTTTCTTACTTTCTTTGTCAACTTCTTGTTCCTTATCATCAACATGTTTACTCTACTCTTCATTTGAAACATTTCAGCATAGATCTTCTTTAGAGATTTCAAATCATTCAGGGTCAAGGAAGACCCAATCTTATTATATTTTTCATTTCTAATTTTCTCTTCAAATACAATGGCCTCAGATCTCCTTTTCATTAGATCATCCCACATGATTTCAAGTACATCTTTCCTTATGTCATCCCATTTGACTTCTAAGATGATAACATATTCAATAACAGCTAAAATCATAGTTTTTGTGTCTTCTTCACCAACCTTATCATAGTATTCAATTGTGGGTTGAAGCATATTCTCAAAATTTAGCAAGGAATTAATAGTTGGATCTAGTTTAAATTGAGGACCAAAACTTACCGAAATGTCCTATTCATTTCTCTAGTCCTTAGAGGCCTCACTAGCTACCTTGGCCTTCTTAGATTTTGGCTTGGTGTGCACATGTATAATAAACTCTTGCTCTTCTTCATCATCAAAAGATGATACAATATGTACTATTTTGGAAACAACATCTTTTGTAGATGCACCTTCACTGGAGGGTAAACCTCCTCTTCTTCTTCTCACCAGCTTTGCTTCAGGATCTTCTTCTTCATCATCCTGATCATCTATAACACTCAGATTTTTCTCCCTTGTTGATTTCTCTTTCCTTCCTCTTTTTTCAGGGGCTACCGAAGGAGTTTCCTTCCTCTTCCTGGATCTTGTAGTCAATCTGGAGGAAATAGGACCTTTACATTTATCAACCACACTCGGTTTAGTCATTATTGTAAGGGCTATGGAGGGTTTTGCAAAGGTAGTCCTTCTGGATCTCCTTGATCCAAATGATTCTACCTCCCCTTGTTCTCCCTTATCCCTTCCAAGGGAAATCTCCTCATCAGTAAATCCAACTGCCTTATTCTTTTTCTCTACATTCTTTCTAATCTTAGGTTTTTGTAACTCCAAATGAACTTCCATAGAATTTTTTGCATATGTCCCAATTTTGGGTTCGTTGGGGTCCTATAGATTCTTCAGCAATAATTGCACATACCCTTTAGCTTCATCTTCTGTCACCTCATATACCAGAGGCTAAATCTAGATAGTTCAAGGTTCTACAACCTCAATCATGCATTCATCAGATGAGACATGGAATATGATATCGTGTTTATACTTTTCAAAACAATTCTTTGGGATCCTTTCCCTCATTCATGTTTCTTTTAAATACAACAAAGAATGTTGTTAGAGTATTATCTTGAGCATCTAGATTTCCTAGACTATGCAAATAATCAAAAATTTGATGGCCTACTGGTTTGGATGAGTCCCAATGTACTTCTTCACTCTTTCATGGAAGTCTCTTCATGAAGTAAAATAATAAACATATAATCAATGAGTCAAACTTGAAGGCATACTTCCTCTCCTTTGTTGAATTCAAGTTCTCTCACAACTATAACCGAAGAAGATCAAAAAGATCATAATCAACACCATTCACAACCATATCAAAACCAGTATAGATTGTTGTGGCTAAAACAAAATTTTCTCTGTTTGTGAAATATATTTTGTGTCCAATCATCATTGCTACATACTTCACAATAGGATTAGTGATGGTTTTTGTCGCTAGGGGTCTTTTGTCATATGCAGCTCCTGTGAGTTCCATTACTACCTCATTCTTCATAGGTTTTAACACAAGTATTGTACCTTTATCCCAAAGTCCAGTTACAGCCCTAATTGCTTCCTTTGTTATCAGGTGCAAGCGGTTAGTTTAGAGGAATTTTTCATGGATTTTTCTTAGGACTGGTTTCACATATTTCTCATCGTAGCTAAAATTTAGAAAATTATTCCATCTATCCAAACTTTTCTCAACCACATTCGAGTACTCAAGTTTTACCAGGAAGTCATCACCAGTAAGCACTTTTTACCAAATATCAATTTAGAGTGATCATATTCCTCATACTTCACACGAATATGCATCCTTGTATTTGGGCATGTGCAAGATCATGGTATGCCAAAAAGTGGCAATGGAGAAAAAATTACATGTTTCATTGACTCAAAAATGCGAAAATTCCAAGTTGACTTTATGTGGCTTGGGTGTCAGTACACACTACCAAAGCAAAAGCCCAAACCTAGATTTCCAAATTGGATATCCAATTCAAATAGGATATCCGATCCAAATCAGATATCCGATCCAAATCGGATATCCGATTCAAATTGGATATCCGATTTGTGACACATATATTTCCATATCGGCCCGATTAAAACTCATTCTCATTTCACATTTGCTTAACCGCGGCGGGCGCACAGTGAAAAGTTCATTCCACAAATCAGATATCCAATTTGGCGCAAATCCATCTTCAAAAGGTTAGATTATTGATTTTTCTTTGCTCTAACAAAATTTTCAATTAGATTTGTGTAATTTTAGTTGATTTTTTTCAAAATAGGGTTTTTGATAGATTTTTTATGAAAAAATTGAGTTTAGTATGGATTTTGATGAAAATTGAATGTTTGTAATGTTTTGATGAAAATTGAATGTTTGTAATGGATTTTGATTTAAAAATAGTGTTTTTATGTATTTGGATTAAAAATTAGAGAATTTTATAGATTTTTGTTAAAAACTAGGGTTTTTGTTGGATTTTTTAAAAACTAGGGTATTTTTATAATATTTTCATTTATATTGTTTAATTTTAATTAGATTAATTTGTTTTTAATTTTAATCAAGCATTATGGCTGCTCCACCACCTCCACCACCTCCACAGCCATCAATTCAAGAATTAATTTCTAAAAAATTGCAACAATTAAGGGGCATTTCTGAAGTTTATATGAGAGTCGCTCGATTATCTGAGATGTCAAACACAATGAAAGAAATAATTAAAAACATAGAAACCCTCTCCTCGCAACATAATGCCTTTCATTCATGGTGAGAAGACATGAGAGAATATTATGCATGTGGATTGTCCTATGATGATGTGAAAGATCTTGGAATAACCAAAGCCCAAATAGCCTATTTATTTGTTAACCCCCGCACTGGTTTGCTGGTTAATGTTAATAAAACAAAACTTTCTATAAAATGGTGCACTCATAGAGACATTGTAGAAAACTTTTGGGATCGTTGGTGTATGGTTTTTTTGAAACCACCGAACAACAATTGTGATATACCATTTTACTTTATAAAAAAATTATATGCTGAGTTTGTGTTAGGGCATCATGTCAATTACTTTGACATTAAACCCTTCTAGGGCGTTGGTGGAGGTATGCCCCAGGATAGACCAAGGGGTAGTTAGAGTAATACCTCGCCCATATGTTCCCCCTCCTCCCCTTCCTCCGCCACCTTCAGTATACCATCCAAATATTATGCAAGATGCGGCCACACAGACTATCCATGCTATTCACTCTTTGAGTGGTCTTTTGGTTTCGCATGCTTCTGTAGTAGCTCAGCCACATTCTGGTGATGTTGGTGATGGCTCGAATGCTGCTACGTCATCCTCAACAGGTCCACATATTTGTGTACCACATACTTGCTCCATGTGTCCCCAGATATGCTTGGGTCCTCTTGTACAGCCTGCCGAGCATCCCTTAGACACTTCCGACTATGACTTCCATGATGTGGACATTATAGATCAGACGCAGGGGAGTGGAGCACACCATATAGAGTCCTCTCCTGCTAGAGAGGGGGACATTGGAATAGTGACACAGGTAAAATTTAAGTTGTGAATTCATAACTTGCATTTTTTTTTAAATGAATATTAATAAGAGATAGTATAATGTACTAATATTTATTTACATGGTCTATTTAACAGTTGATGTCTGAGGAGAAGCTGACACATGTGACGGATAGCACCCTGAGGGCCATTTCATTTGGCCTCAACATGCACACAGTATATATTTTTGCACTCACTCATTTACATTTATTTATTAAATACTTTCTTGTCATTTGAATTTTCATTAATGAAATTATATAATAACTTATATGTTTATCTTATTTTCCTCTTGTAAGAAATACCTTGTGCGAGCGAGGTGCAACCTTGTCCAGATTATGGAAGTGCAATGTTGGATAAGGGGAAGGTAATTGAACTCAAATTTGATTGAATTGAGAATTTTAAGATATTATATTGATTATACATACATCGACATAGATTGGTAGTTTCATATGTACTTATCATTTTTATGTGCAGGGAATTATGAGCTATACATCCTTGTTGACAAGTGACATAATGCCCAAAGCAGTACGTATTGGAACACTTGAAGGAGTAGGTGTTGAAGCACCTCAAGGAGGAGGTGTCGAAACACCTAAAGGAGATAAAGAAAAAGATCAACCTAAAGAAGTATGTGTTCATTTTATTTTTGTGTTTGGTATTTATATGTTCCTATTACTGACAATTGTATGCTAACTTGGATCACTTTTATGTTTTTGTTCACCTATATAGATTGAAATTACAAAAGTTGGTTTGGTCGGTTCTTTGAGAGGGGCATATTCTAGGACTCCTGACCCTTTGAAGAGACGATATTTCAAGTAATCAAGATTACAATTTTAGAGTTCAATTATAATTTAATGTATATTGATTTTGATGTTAATTATTCGATTTTAAATTATATAGTATAACTAATCTCAATTGTGGTTTGACTTTTCTTGTCTTGACTACCTTGAGAGGCAGAGTGCTTCAAAGAGGCTCCATTTTGATGATCCACCAGTAGTTTAGGATGAGATAGACATTTTGGCATATAAATATTGAATAGTTACCGAGATGGCATATGCCACATATTGTAAAATTTTGTTTGAGTTGGCGTTGATGCCATTTTTGTATATGGACATACACTTGATTATTGGATAATTTCATATATAGAAGTTGACAATCAAAATTTAATTGCCTCCTCATGTGCATAATTAAACTCTTTGAAATTTTAATCAAGTGAGCATTGGTTAAATATCTTGATGTACAATAGCATAAAAAGAATGGTTATATTATGTAGTTTATTCATATTGTTGATTACATTGCATTGCACATCTTTCAAACTCAAAGCATTACCTCACATTGCATAAGTAACAACTAGATCTTTGATAGATGAAAAAAGAATTTCAATTAATATGAACACAAATTCAACTAAGCGGTTATGCGATTACTTCCGCAGTGCATAACTAATAATTAAAATTTATTCATATTGTGAGTTACATTGCATTGCACATCTTTCAAACTCAAAGCATTACTTCACATTGCATAAGTAACAACTAGATGTTGATAGATGAGATTTCAATTGAGGCCTGCCTGCCCCTCATTCCACACACTATGCAACTATTTACTTGCGGTGTAGGGGCCAAACAATGGAGAAAACATGTAAAAATAATATATATATGCAGCCTAGAAGCATGAATTAGTACCAATATTAATGCATCACCATTGATTACCTTGAAGTAGAGATTTGAATTAGCATCATTCTTCAAGAAGCCCAAACTAGACAAGTACTGATCAATCCTTTCATACCATGCACGAGGAGCCTGCTTAAGACCATACAAGGCCTTCTTCAGCTTACACACATGTGACTCCTTCCCATGAACCTCAAAACCATTAGGTTGCTCGACGTAAACTTCTTCCTCAATTATGCCATTGAGAAAAGTTGTCTTCACGTCCATTTGATGAATCTTCCATCCTCTTGATGTAGCAAGGGCAATGATAGTTCTGACAGAAGTGTAACGAGCAACAGGAGCAAATGTTTCTTCATAATCAACTCCCTCTTTCTGAGAAAACCACCGTCGATCAGCCAAGTGTTGGTGTCAGTGGGTACATTGCTTGACAATGCTGAACAAAACAAATATTCATTCTTCTGTGGAGAAACATCATCTACATCTGCAACGGAGGCTTGATGCTTAGGTCTATTTGAACAATGTTTGGAAAAGTGACCAAACTTATCACATCTAAAGCATTGAATTTTTTCAATTCACAATGAAGGTCTGGACAATGAAGCTCTTTTATTTGGGTTGCAGATCAAACAAAATGAAAAAGGAGACAAGGGGTCAAAAGTTCTAATCTACTTCCTAAGAATTCAAGAGACGGTATTGACTTGGTGAAACGAAACCAAACTTTGTTTCGCCACGTAGGAATCGCGCCAACTATGCAAAGCCATTGCAATCTTCAAGGAAATGTGCTTATGGTTTTCATATCATGAATAAATACCTTCCAATCGAACAATATTTATCCAGACAGAAGTTAAGAATCCATAGAGTAAGCTCAGGCTAACTTTAGGCAAATTTTATTCCAAGTGTAATATAATTCTAATCTATCTCCAATCTATGGTGGAAAATTTATGCAACCATGCACACTATTTGACAATAAAAGTGGTTCAAATCAAATCATGCATAAGATCTTTTATTATCAGAAATAGTCTATCACAACAATTCTATACACTGTCTCTACCCTTTACAAATGAGGGGCGAGCTCAATTTCACTTTAAGGATGGTAGACTTCCTCTTTTCTCTTGCCATTTCAGACTTAACATGCTGAGCGGACTTCACTCATTCACTTTCCATGTTCATATTCTTCTAAGTGCGGACACTCATTATCCTCTTGAAGCGGATTTGGCAAGATTCCATCTTTAATGCCATGTCACTCTTTGGTAAGCGTGGACCTTGTCAATTTTCATGGCCAAGACATGTGGCGGACTTCAATCATGTTTGACACATCCCTTTCTTAACATGGGCGGGCTTTGCTGAGTGTTTGTGCCAAGAAACAAGGGTAGACTTTCCTTTATGTATTGCTAGTGGAATTTGCTATATTGTATGCCACTTTTGTATGGCTAGGTGAACTTAGTCTTAGCAAGTGCCACGTTTTACTCTTGAAGCGGACTCTACTCTCCTCTTTGCTAGAGGACTTCCTTCTCTCTTTTCCAAGATCTTTCATGTGTTGGAATGGCTGGAAGAGATTGACGAAGCTACTAACATCAACAAAATTGTGGTAGCTTGATATACAGAGTCTATTGATGCCAGGGTTCAATTTGTATGATATTGAGAGTGGTAGCTTAATATAGGTCCACAATACCTTTTGTAATATCATAGAACAGGGCTCATAGACCGACCTCCAATCAAAATGTCTCTCAAATGCACAAAAAAGAATGAAATTACTTCAAACCAAGTTTGTGAAGA